>OZ010715.1:26450479-26781603 GCA_963932345.1 Ophion ventricosus | reverse complement strand
AAGAGAGCAAGAAAGTGGACGAGACGCGGAAATGCAGCCAAGAAACCATGAAAACGAGTGCAAGAAAATGGGAGATTGTTGCAGAGGCAAAAAAGAATAAAAGGCCTGGAGAAGAAGCTGGAGATGGAAAGGAAGAAGACAATAACGAGACACAGGGAGAATGAAGGAGAGACTAGAGTAGGCTAGGGAGGTGCATGTTGCGCAAGTTCGGAATTATCGTCCTGTAATTCCTTAACAGTCTGCCGTATATAAATGAAACCTACTTTCGTCAATAGAAAATTTGTCTGGGGAAAAAAAGTCTGCATACGAAATTCTTGTTATCCTTATTGTTTCACAGATAATGGCTCTCAACTAACTAAGGCCATATTTGCTCAACCTGCCCCGATAGTGGACTAATTTGAGCATGAGTATAAGGTAAGTTGGGCAAAGTAAGAATTGCATAACAGAAATTAGACATATGCAACATGATTTAATACAATGCAATAATAAACCAACAGTTGCTTGTTAATTAGTTAGGTTTTGAAATATTAACATTAAATGCAATGAACTTTGAAATATTTTTTCTCATACAATGGTAGAAGAAAATCTTTCAATCACGTTTTTTTTACTTTTGAGTATAAAAATAATGAAACGTCCCGTGTTACCGTCTCGTGCCCCGCATGGCAACGTGAGATGGCGTGATTTGTTCTCCTCCCCCATACCTCTTTTCGCCATTTGATGCAACCGCGTGTGGTGCTTATTTTTCCTGATATTTCGATTGCCTAACTTATCCGACCGCTCAACATGTCCCTACCCTACCCTACAGCCAAGAAACCATGGAAGAACCAGTGAATAATTGAGAAATCGAAAAAATCTTGCAAAGAGAGAGAGAGAGTAAGAGAGAGAAAGAGGGAGAGAGAGAGAGAGAGAGAGAGAGAGAGAGAGAGAGAGAGAGAGAGAGAGAGAGAGAGAGAGAGATGAGAGGAAGAGAGAGAGAGAGAGAGGAGCAGGAGGAGGAGAAGGAGAAGGAGAAGGAAAATAAGCCAAAAATAAGCCAGTTTCAAAAGTAGAGAAACAAATAAGGTAATGATAGAAAAGGACAAAAAGCTCCTACTTCAGGCTTCCCAAAGATTTCTTCTCCAGGCTGTTTCAGAAGCTGGCAAATAAAAAGAAGAACAAAACGAGAGCCAGAGAGCATGAAGGAGAGACTAAAATACAAAAACCACAGAAGAACCAGAGAATAATCGAGAAATTGAAAAAGGCCTTAAGAAGAGAAAAAGAGCGAGCGAGAGAGAGAGAGAGAGAGAGAGAGAGAGAGAGAGATTGGAGAAAGATGAGCCGCAAAAGTAGAGAAAAAATGAGAAAAGGATAGAAAAAGCTAAAAGGTAAGCCTCCGTGGGAAAGCATCGAGTAATGGAAAGCTAAGAAGTTTGCTGTGCCTCATAGTCGTTTCCCTTCTCACGTCCAAGTCAACGTTGCCTCAGCTAAAGTCTTACTCCCACCAGCAAAAGCAACTTCCGTCCTCCGACCAACCGCGCCCCCGCGGTAAAGAAAAAAAAAAAGTAAAGGAAACGGCTTCGTCGTGCGGATCGAGCGCCGCGCTCTCCTCGATAAAGCTTTTTCCCTTTGGTGTCCAGCCAGACGAGCGTAAGCTTCGAATCGCCGCAGCGAGTGAGAGAAAGCCCAGGCAGCCCGAGAAATATGGTTGAGATATCGAGAGAAATATATACGCGACGACTCTTGGCTTGTTCAATCCCCAAACCTCACCCCTTTTGGCAAACATGTTCGGTAATACGGTGATTCGTGGGGTAACGGGAGAAAAATATAAATGGGCCGCAGCCCCTTAAAGCGAGATCGAGTCCTTTACCGATCAATTCCACAGCTAAAGATTGAATATAAAATGTTTTTTTTTTTATTGCGACGTGCAAGCGTTCGATAAATTTTAATTTCGAACTCTCAACAAGTTTCCCTACGTGAGAAATTTCTAACATCGAAAGAAAAAGTAACAATATGAAAGATGAAAAGAAAAGGGAAACAATATTCTGAAATATTGATCGTTATAACAGCCCGAGCCTCTTCAATTATTTGGAAAAAAAAAAAATTTAGAATGGAATGGCGTACACCGATTCTTATTTGTTTTTAATTTCTTTTTCTTATTTTTGTCTTTTTTTTCGTGGATCATACGTATATTTTCCGAAGCAGCGGCGTAGTAATGGAAAAGACACAAGTTCTGGGATAACTTTGGCGCGTCCGGATTCCTACAGTTCCGTTCCCGCAGTTGAACTTCCGGTAGACGCGCCTCATCCCTTTCGACCGTGTACGCGCGCGCGCGCGCATACATTATATTCCCTGGGCGTTTCTCACAACCAAACTCGTAGCTTTCCACCCTCATATAGTCAACGAATCTCTTGTATGTACAGGGTGGTCCTAAAAGTTAAGTCCAAAAGAAAAATTTAGATGCCTTAATATCTAACCGAATCACCTCCATTTATGTTCTACTATCTTTTTTACTTTTCGAGAAAAAACATATTTTTTTCTCGAGGATTCCTGTAACGTAGGTTTTTATTTTTTTCCTCTTTTGTCTATGTACTTTCCTCTTAGAAGTTTCAAAAGCAATTGAGAATTATTTAGACTAAGAGAAATATTTTTTTTTTAATAATCTGACCTCTAGTGACTTTATTAACTGTTGATCAAAATCTAATGCATTTACGTTAGTGTTCAGTTGGTAATTTATTATCGCTTAACAGTGCTCTTCATGACAATAACACAAGTAAAAAAATTACGCGGAAAGAATACACATGAAAGAGACAAAAAAAATGATTTCCTCTCGAAAAGTAAAAAAGATCGTAGAACATAGGATGCACAGATCAGTGAATGGACGAAAGCTGATTTATCTTTAAAAAATAAGTAAAGAATATGAACCGTCGATTAAAACTCCAATTACTATAATTTAGAAAAAAAAAATCACAGGTGTCGTTAAAACTAATTTTTTAATTCCATATCGAATTTTGGCACCACACGGAATTTTTCTAGTTTGTGGTACTTGCACACCGCACAACTTACAATTAGTTACGATACGGCTGTGCACAGTACGTGTTCTAAAGCCGAAAACAAAAGTTTTCATGAGTTTGAGGATAAGTTACTTACTTTTTACTTTTATTCACTATATTTCTTTTATTATTTAAGATAGAATGAATTTTTTATTTTTTGCAAATTTCTAAAATAAATTCGTAATAATTGATCGGAAATAGACATGTTTATTCACTGGTACCCTTTTCTAACCTCTTTCCAGTGAATGACCATATAGCCTCTGTTCTGATAATTCTCAAAGCAAAGTAAAAAATGTAGTCCATCTGCTGAAAATTGCAATATTAATTACTGTTAAGAATTGACAAAGTACATTTCATCAAACGTTGTCATAAAATCATTTCATTCTAACTGTATGTGGGTTGATCGGACCCCAAACGTTTTTCAGATCGTTGTATTTCGGTAAATATGCGTTTTTTTTTTGTTGTAGAGATGTTTTTTGTAGTCATCGATCCTTATTTTATGGCACAAAATTTATTTTTTAAGAAAAACAAAAATTAAGGCCCCACACCACGGTTCGTGCGCGGTACGAGGGTGTATTTTTCGTAATTATTTTCAAGCAAACGATGAATGGAATTTTTGTTATTATCATTCATAGTCAATATATACATATAGAAGACTGTATACAAATTTTTGTACTCGAATCTAAAGTATAGTTTGCGGTGTACGCCGCTTCCAAGAGGACACTCCGACGAAATTGCTGCTCGGCGGTTGACAGCGATTAAGCCATATGGTTCATCTGAAAAATAGAATAAAAATATATTTAGAAACTAGACATATAGGTTTACAGCATCACGTAGGGGAATTTCGATATCTAAAAAAAAAGGCAGGCCCGCGAATTTTATTTCCGATTTTCATGGAAAATTTTCATCGTTCATAAAAAAAAATAGAAGGGGGCCCTTTATAAAAAGGTCCCTACGTGGTGCCATAGAGACTGGATTTTCGAACAGTTTAAGACTTGGCGCATGCAAATCGGATGAATAGTTTTTTAAATATGTTGTCAACCAGGTTGAAAAACGTAGTTTCGAGAAAACGCGTTCAAAGTTTTGCTGAAGGATAATTCAATATACAAACTAAATTTTTTATTTGTCTCTTTTTTTGTTTTTCACCGTTAGTCAGCTATTCCTGGACCATACAACAGCTCCTCAGCATCCAGAGACTCATCATTTTTTTTCATGTTTTGCACGCAGACGGTTTCACATAAAATGCTGTATCTCCGCCAATTTTACAAATTTCTTCAAACAATTTGGTGAGAGCATTCTTAACAAATGTATCTTGCAGAAAATGAAAAAAATGACAAAAAAAAATTTTTTTACCGTGGTGTGGGGCCTTGAGTGCCCAAACATTCGTTCAAAGTGGGAGATGCGTGGAAAAATACTTGCACGAAAAAGAAATGCGGTCAAAACGACCCAGGGTGCAGTCGAAAGTTTCAGTTTCTCTGTCGAAACAATGTTTGGTGGTTCTTTGAGAATGTCACGTTGAGATGCAAAAAACCTTTGTGTCATTTCTACGAAATTGTAGTAACAAATATAATACTCATATGTATCTCTAAATCTAGCATTTAATAAAAATAAACAAAAATCCTTATCCTTTACAGCGTTCATCTACACTACATGTCCATTTGCTACACGGAGAGAATTAAATGTTAAAAATTACCGTGCGGTAACGGTAACCAGATGACAACCCTGAAACTTCGCTTATTATTACTGAGTAAAACACAGATTTTCACGAAAATAAAATAAAATTTCTTCTTCAGATAGAAAATTTTACCAGATTTTCTAGTAAATTTTGATGTGTAACAAAATACGCAAAACTTAAATTTAAAAAATATATAATATCAGCGAAATTTTACTGTGCATTTGATTATTTTATGCCTTTCAAAAATGGCTATAAAAAAGTATCGTCTTTATGACAGTTATTTTAAGATCTATTATAAAATTTAATGAGTGTTATAGGAAAATGTATTGTGCTCTCGGTAAAAATTATCGTGCGCGCTACCCTTCTTGTATAGTAAAATTTTAGCTACGTATTTGACATTTTCTGTAACGTGAGTTAAAAAAAACTTGTCGCATACGAATTATTACGCTTTTCTCACTTGTCACCACATTGAAATATATCATGGTAATTTTTACCGTAAAAATTCACGACAAAAATTACTTTTTAATTCTCTCCGTGTAGTGGCCGAGTGCCCATTTACTGGTATTTTTATCCACTCACCGGTGATTTAGCCATATCGCTACTTATTTATCAATCCCACCAATATTATTTGTTACAATTACTTCGCATATTTTCAGAATACTATCAGAATAAAAAACTATTGTTAGATGCAGCAATTAAAAAGTTTATTTTCATAATGTTTCATTCACTGGTCGGTTTACCCTACATGGGGGTGATAAGAATAGGTCTAGACGAGGCGTCTAGATTTTCCATTCTCCGTCGCTTTTTAGGCCACCCTGTATGCATATATATATATATATATATATATATATATATATATATATATAGGTTTGCATGTACGGGCGAGGCAAAATCCACCAGAGAAATGCAAACTCCCCGACTTGAGCCACGAAAACTCTGCTCACTGACATACCGCGCGTACTCGAGTCTTAGCGACGTTCTCTTCTCGCCTCGAAGCGAAACAAATGTCTCCCACGGGTATAAAGCCCGCATATACGAATGCACGAACGAAGCTCTTTCCTACTTCTTCGAGTCTTCGGAATTTCGTATACCAGGTAAATTCTTTGCACACTGCCTGGTTTTGTTGCCATACCCTTTTTTTTATTACTCTTTTCCCTTTTATTCAACGACACTTTTCAAAGGTTTTTTGTGACTACACCCGGATTAGTGCGCTTTTTCTTCTCATTCTTTTTAACCTCGAAAATGAATTTTGCAATCGGCGTTAAATTTTCAAACAAACATTCAGCTGGTTTTTAATCCCATTGGAGGAAGAGACGATTTTTTTTTCATTCCAACGTTCTCCGTAGAATCAAAAAGATCCGAAAAATCGCGCGACTTCTATACTTTTTTTATTTTTATACGAATATATGCATTGTTGTTTTGTTTATAAAGATTTATTTCGTAGCGTATGTGTCGTGCAGATTGTATGTTTCGAAGGAGAGCGGTGAATTGTGAAAAAAAAAAATGGGTAAATGTGTAAAGAGTAACCGGTGCAAAATTCACAGCGGAATAAATATGAAGGGGCGATCAAATGATTGCTCTCCATCAATATATCGCCAATTCGACGATGCTCCGGGCAACGCTTATTCCTCGTCGTGTATACGTTCGCTCAACATCAAGTTTCAAAATGGTATTTATATATATATATATTGTACATTTATTGAGTTCAATTTTCGTTCGCATCGATCATCCCACTGCCGTACGAAGTTTATGGTCGCGCAATGTACCCCATGCATCTTTTGTAAAAAAAAGCGAAAAACGGGGGAAAAAACGTATCAATGACAGCTTTTACGTGTCGAGACAATTCGTCATATCGCAACACTTCCGAGGATTTCTTTCGACAACGCAAAAAACGGGAAACATTATTTGTGCCATCAATTACCGTATTGTCGTTCGCCATAAATCCATCTTATAATTACACAAATTTGATTAATTACACACGTGTTTATATAGTTTTTATTGTTTATGCGTTATTTGCAGAGTTTTCATTTACAATTCGATAAAAAATATAAATTTTTCGATTGTTCAGTAGATCGAAATAGCCATTATTTTCAATGTTCGTGTGGTGAAATTTTTCAAATTCGTGGGAATTATTTTGAAAAAAAAAACAACGAATGCAGAGTATAATATCGATGATAATTTTTTTTCAAATATTGGGATGTTGAATAAGTTTTTCGTGAAAATTAATGCTTTATTTTTTAAAATATAGTAAAAAATATGTCACCAAAAGTAATGTCCATTGCTAGCCACTACTTTTCCCCATTTTTCTGGCAACATTTTAATTCCACGCCGGAAAAACGGCACGTCTTTTGAGGCTATCGAAGAGTGAGACGATTTTTTGGCATCTTCATAAGAATGGAAGTGCTGCTCAGCCAGGCCATGTGCCATCGATCGTAATAAGTGATAATCGAATGGGGCAATGTCTGGTGAATACGGCAGGTGAAGTAGGACTTCCTATTTAAGCTTTTCCAAGTAGGTTTTCACTGGTCTTGCAACATGTAGCCGAGCGTTGTCATGCTGCAAAATCACTTTGTCGTGTCTCTGCAGGTATAGTAGCCGTTTTTCCTTCAATGCTCAGCTCAAACGCATCAATTGTAGTCGATAGCGATCTCGCGTGATCGTTTCGTTCGGTTTGAGCAGCTCATAATAAACTACACCCAGCTGATCCCACCAAATGCCGAGCAGAAGTTTGGAACCATGGATATTCGGCTTTGCCGATGATGTTGATGCATGGCCGGGCTCACCCCACGATTTTCTACGCTTAGGATTATCGTAGTGTATCCATTTTTCATCGCCAGTCACGATACGATGCAAAAAACCTTTCCTTTCCTGCCGTTGAAGTAACTGTTCATACGTGAAAAGATGCCGTTCGACGTCTCTCGGCTTCAAGTTGTACGGCACCCAATGTCCTTGCTTTTGAATAATTCCTAATGCTTTCAAAAGTGTCGAAACTGTTGTTTGATCAACTTCTAATGATTCTGCAAGTTCAACTATGCAGTCTTCATGAAGTAATGCCAACAATTCTTCGTCTTCAAACTTTTTCGGTGCGCCAGAGCGTTCTTCATCTTCAACATGAAAATAATTATTTTTAAAGAGTCTAAACCAATCTCTTCATGTTGTTTCCGACAGAGCATGGTCGCCGTGGGTCTCAACAAGAATACTGAGTGCTTCGGCTGCAGATTTTTTAATGAAGTAGTGCAGTAAAATTCCCCACAAATACTCTTTTTTTGGCACGAAATTTGACATGTTTAACATTATGAAAAAAAAAGGCGTTAAAACTTCGACGAAATGACATACACTGAATTTCAAGCTTGCTTATGGTACTTCTTTATAGATGCGTTACCATCTTAAACTACACGCACGCATTTCTGGTAACGCCGTCTGTTGGAAAACAGCGAGAACTTAAGCAACGTCCCAATGATTTTCATTGCAAAATTGCATTTATTATTATTGTTATTTTAAATAAACTGAACGCGAATGTGGTCTCCTTTTTCCCCTTTAAATGTATGCAAAAACGTCAGTTAGAAATCTGAAATATCGTTGCGAATATTTTTATCTGGTGACGGGAATTCAAAGCCGCTCAAGAGTCAAATTTTGGTGATTATGAGGTTCTTTTTAGCTGTCGAATGAAGGGATAGAAAAGTCTAAAAGAAAACGAAATCGATAAAGCCCGTGCTTCGTTTAACTAATGAGGACAAAAAAATTGGACACATTTTTTTTTTTTGGCAATTTGAAAAAGTATAATGACCAATTGGATGTGCGTCACCTCGTATACGTATGGATGTACGCATGTGTACGGGTACTATCCAATTAGTCAATGAGGACAAAGCAGCCCATATCCGTGAACCATTATTCCTGCCGTGAATGTACTGGGAGCAGTCCTTCTCTCTCTCTCTCCCTCCCTCTGTTCTACACTCTCTCGCTCTATACTTCATCCCTGTACAGATTGTCCTTCCCAACCCTCTCTCGCGCTTCGTTCGCGATCGAGCTTCCCCGTGTCGGACTTTCTTCAACAAATTCCCCCTAGTTACAGAAAACCAGCAAATCCTGTCACTTCCGGTATTTCCAGGCGAACTGAGGTATGGACAAGACGTTTTTAATTATAAGCCCTTGCGACAGTCTGCCACTGCCGGGCTGTGACGTTTACGAAGTGACGGTGGCTGGGGCTGATTGTGACATTTTTATCAGATTTACCTATTACATGTCGTCTTTGAAATAATCAGATATTTTAATATTTTTGTTCATATAAAGGAATTGATAAGCTTTCAATGCATGTGCATGATTTAAGGGGTTGCGTGGGTTTCGAAGCCAAAAAAAAGCATATTGTCTCTATTTTGTTTTAATATAATATATAAATTATTTTATTCAAAATGTTAAGCACATAAAAGAGCAACATTGCAACGATATTTAAAAAAAATTTCATCCAAAAATTTGGGAAATTCAGCCGGTGGGACTTGGTTTCCAGAGACCCCTCAAAAAAAAGTGTCGTCGTGGTGGTCAGGATAACTCATGATAGCTTTATTTGAAATTAAAAAACAATTTTTTTTCTGTTAGTTGATAAGTATAGCTCGTGATTGAACGAAGGATTTTTTAAAAAATTGAAATTTAAATTTTTGGCAGAGTTGCATGCAAAATATTTCAATTTTTAATACAATTTACACTACGTATAGCCTTGTAAAATTATTTGTAATCGAAAAAAAACCTTCGTTCAATCACTAGTCAATGTTATTTTGAAAAAGTGGGGGAATTCCCGACGGGGGGAATTCCCAAAGGCTCTCTCTCTCTCCTAGACTTTACTCCGATTGACTTAAAACTTTGGTAGAATATTCTAGACATATTGTACTATTAGATAATAAAATTTAAAAAAAATGTTTTTTTGTTATTTTAAAAGCAACGTAACCCCTTAACCTTAGAAGTACACTCATATTTTGCGCTACTTGAATATACTCAATTTTTTTTTGTTTTAATGAAAGTGCAGACTGTTGGGAAAGGGCCTGTGAACAGAAAATCTGTGTTCGGTTTATATTTTGTCTGAGTAAGCTGTTTGAGCAGATAAAAATGTTTCGCGAAAGAGGAAAAAAGCGAGTTTTGCACTTTTTATTTTTTTAATTCATAACTCAAGAACTATTCGACAGAATTTAATTTTCTCTACGGATTCTGAAAGGGCGGAAGTGAACTTTTGAGAAAAAAAATATGGTGATATCATTTTTTTTTATCGTTCCCAACAAAACCTGCAGGGGTAAACTACGTCCATTTTCGGCATATTGTTTTTCGTTACAATGTATGGTCTATTATTCTGACGAAACACTACTGTGAAAATGCAATATTTCCGAATGTTTTTTTTTATACATTGCATAAGAGTACTTATAGAATTAGATTTTATTGCACGAAAGCAGAAACAACGTATATTCATAAGTTTTTTGGTAGGAGTCCGAATTGTGATCCTCGGCATCTTCTTCGTCTTCGTCGATATCGTGATCGATATCGGCCCTTGGCTTTACCTTTTTGTCTTTTGCGCCTCAGCTAAGACGTTCTTCACTTGTGTGTCCTTTGCTTAACCACGAACAGATTTCATTTTGTCTGAGTCCAAAATCTTCTTTACTTGTTCGTAGACGTCTTCGTTCCGCCCTCCGTTTTTCTTTCATACGTTCTCATCTTGCAAAAAGAAAAAAACAATATTCAATTAGATAAATCACTCATACCAGATGGGGCCGGTTGTGAGATATCACTGCCTACCTCCGATATTTGTTACTTTCAACCGCAACAACAAAAAATTGACCACGTGAGTTATAAAATCTTGGTTTTAGCCTATAAAGGACACGTCAACGCATGCCAAGACACGATTTTAATACTGCAATAATAATAGCGGCAGGTATAGATCAAAATTACTAAATATAAAAAAAGTTTCTAACCTGCATTTATTTCGCACCAACGCACGCGGGTCCTCCTATCGACAGATACGGCACAACTAGCACCCTTGACGTGAAGTATAACTCTGCTGCATCTTTCCTCTCTTTATAACATTTCTGCCGCTTAACTTTCCGATCGGAAATTTCCGCTGGAACTTTTACCCCTGTAACTTTCAGCCGTTCAAAAAAATGTGGAAAAAAATTCTTCCTCCAATATTTCCGGCTTGAATGGTCCACTATATCGTAGCGGATGATTCGAGGCTCAGCTGTGATTTTTTCAATCCCGAGAGGTCTATTTTTGACGGCGATATCGGAGTTTTCCCTTAGCTGACCCGTATTACCCCAAACACTGGGGAGTATCAGCTATAGGCTGAAGCCTAGAGGGCCGACTGGTTTGGAGTGCCACTCACTTTGCTCTTTCTCTTTCTCTCTCTCTCTCTCTCTCTCTCTCTCTCTCTCTCTCTCTCTCTCGCTCTCTTCCCCTTTCTCTCTCTCTTTCTCTCTGTCTCATGTCGCTCCCACCTAATTGTCTAGTAACCTCGTTGCCCTCCATCTGTGCCACCCTGATCGGTCGTGTTTTGCCTGGCAATCGCGGCTCTATTTGTCTTTCCCTTTCGCTTCTTTCTTTTCGTTTTTTCTTTTTGCTGCTGGCTGCGAGTGCAATTTGTCAATTGTACCGTCAATGGTCGAGAAAAAGCTCCTCGTCTGTCTATCCGTCCGTATCAGTTCATATAATCCTTTCAGCAAACCAACAATTATTATTATTATTATTACATAAATAAAAGCTTTTCCATTGTACACAGCGCTGGTGGCAAGTGGCGCTGATACGTTTACTCGGAATGATAACGACGATGATAAGGATTGGATATATCATCGGGAATACGATTCAGTGATTCGCTTAATTAATTCTCATGATCCGTTACTGCCACACGGGGCTCTTCCTCCACCTCTTTGCCTACACTCCTTCCATCGAGGGGCAACTTTATCGACCGGGAGTGCGAATAGATACGCTAGGGTTTTCGTGTCGCACGCTCGACGAAAAGACTCGGCAACGTTAACGATTCACTCGGCTTCGTGTTTATTGTAACGTGAAGGAGGCGGTATATATGGATATTTATACCAGGTGTACAAGTATGAAATGCGGATTTTTTTCTAAAAAAACAGGTTAAATTCGGAAGAATGATAAAAAGTGCTTTATTCAAAGTATGCCCCATCGCTTGTTATACATTTTTCCCATCTTTCGGGCAATTTGTGAATGCCACGCCAGTAAAAATCTTCCCCTTTTGCTGCGAACCATTCATCGAGCCATTTTTTCACATCTTCGTACGAACCAAAGCGCTGCTCAGCAAGTGCGTGACCCATCGATGCAAACAAGTGGTAATCGGAAGGAGCCAAGTCTGGTGAGTAAGCCGCATGGGGTAGAACTTCCCAGCTGAGTGCTTCCAACGTGTCGCGAACCGGTTTTGCCGTATGTGATGGAGCATTGTCATGAAGAAAAATGACTTTGTGTTGCCTCTTTCGGTATTGTGGCCTTTTTTCAAGCAGCGAACGGTTCAAATCGGTCAATTGTTGTTGGTAACGTTCAGTATTAACCGTTTTCCAAGGTTTTAACAGCTCATAATAGACCACGTCCCTCTGGTCCCACCAAACACAGAGCATCGTCTTTCTGCAAAAGCGATTCGGTCTTGCGGTCGATGTGGATGGTGTGCCTGGGTCTACCCGTGATTTTTTGCGCTTGGGATTCTCAAAATAAATCCACTTTTCATCCCCTGTAACTATACGATGCAAAAACGACTTCCTTTTGTACCGAGCGAGCAAAATGTCACATGTGTTTTTGCGCTTTTCCATTTGCCTGTCGTTCAACTCATGTGGTACCCATCTACCGGTCTTCTGAATCTTTCCCATCTCTCGTAGCCGATTGGAAACAGCTTGTTGACTAACGCCCAATTGCTCGGCGAGTTGTTTTTGTATTTGCGAATCATCTTCGTCCAACAATGCTTGCAATTCCACATCTTCGTATTTTTTTGGCGGTTTTCCATGTTCCTTGTCTGCAACATCGAAGTCACCAGTTTTGAAATACCGAAACCATCGTTCACACGTATTTTGCGATGGAGCATGTTCACCACAAGCTTCTCGAAGTAATCGGTATGATTCAGCAGCAGTTTTCTTCAAATGAAAACAAAAAATTAATGCTCCCCGAGAATGCTCTTTGTTCGGTATAAATTTCAACATACTGAGCACAACAACACAACACTATGCACACACTTTTCCAATTTACCACTCGTGCGCGTCTGACACATGTAGATGACACAACAAAATGGCGCAGTGTCAAATCTTTATAGCACAAACTGCATTGGTGCACCATCTGTTGTCTGAAATCCGCATTTCATACTTGTACACCTGGTAGAAGGTTGCTCGAAAAGTCATGTCTAAAAGTACAATCTAGATGCCTCGTATCTATCCGAATCACTCCCATGTATATTCTACGGTCTTTTTTAGTTTTCGAGATAAAAAAGCATTAAAATTTTTTTTTTTCTTTTATCTATGCACTTTCCACGTGATTTTCTTTACTTGTGTTATCGTTACAAAGTACACTTCTAAGCAATAAATAAGTTACCAACTGAATACTAACGTAAATGCCTCAGATTTTGATGAAAAGTCAAAGAAAATAGATAAAAAGAAATCCTTATGCTAGTCGTAATTACTCGCAGTTGCTTTCAAAAACTTCTAAGAGGAAAGTACGTATACAGAAGCGAAAAAAATAAAAACCTGTGCTACAGGAAAACTCGAAAAAAAAAATTGATGTGTATATCCCGAGGTCAGAGTAAAAAAAATATATAAAAAAAAGTAAAATTGTGAATTTTATCATGCACGTTCGTATCGCAAATTCATATAAAATTTAAAAAAAGTGTTTCGGCGGTTAGCTTTGGAAGCGAAATAAACTCATGAAAAAGCACCGTGCAAGTTTCCAACTCGCACACTTTTTTTCGTGTAACAAAATTGAGCAATATTTTTTTTTATACGCGATGTTTTCGCCATTATAATTTCCTTTCAGTTTCAAGTTATTCCCAAAATTTAAATGCACTTAAAATCTTAACCGTCTCGAAAATTCCCGCTAAATGAAAGGACTTAGTCGATAGTACTCTACTTATGGACAAAACATTAATCACGTATCTCAAGTTTTGAGAAAGTTACATCGTAAAAATGTTGACTCGAAAATTCAAACCCCAATTAAAATCTGAAGTTTTTCCCCGATTTTTGCTAAATTCGATCATGACATTTAGAAACAAACAAATTTACAAACACATTTCCACCGTGATATTATATTTGTGCGTAAATTTACGCCGTGAAGAGATTTTTTTGTTGTTCAAACAACCAAAGAAATTTGAACCCTTGCCCCGAGTTTCTCAAAATTTACACGAATATTTCATACTTAACTATTTTTGGGTCAGGTCTCGTCATTTTTATCTTTCCTCCCTTCTTTTTTTTCAATAGATCTTGTTCGCATTAATATGATTTCGGCGTTTGATTCTCAGGGTGTCTGACATTAATAAATCGTCAGGAAAGTCGCCTATTTTCCGCGAATCGATATGCCACGATTTCCTTCGCCAACTGGAGCATCAACGCAAGGGATAGATAGAGGGAGAGAGAGAGAGAGAGAGAGAGAGAGAGAGAGAGAGAGAGAGAGAGAGAGAGAGAGAAGTTTCGACCGCTTCCGGGCTGTCTAGAGGGCGGATCATCTTTACGACTCCCGTAGGAAATTTCCACCAAGTAATTCCCTCATCCACGCGAATTCACCAAGTTCGCATCGTAAATTCCGAAATAATTCCACACTGACGATAAAGTTTCCAATATACGTGTGTGTACCATTATCATTATCAGTCTATCATTTTTGGCCTTTTTATGCTTGTTACAAAACTATATAAAATAAAGCAAAGTAAGATGAAGTGTTATCCACATTTTATTTTCCCTTTTAAAAGTATTAAAGCGTTTTTTTTTCTGGAATGCTATGAATATTGTAGTCAACTTCTTGCTTACGAAATATATATATATATATATGTATATATATATATATATATATATACACTACCGGCGAAAAGTTTCCGGACAAAAATTCAAAAAGTTCCGGAACGATTTTTCATTCCATTTCGCCGATAGTTGACATAAATGAATTTAATAAACGGCATTTTGAAGGGGAGGAATTCACCTTCATTCCGTTTTTTTGAAAAAATTTTACTATTTTTTTTTACAACTATTACCCTTTTTCGAAAACGACCATTTTTCTCCTTTTTTGTTCCTCTTTTGGTGGACCCCGTTTACAGACAAATTTTTTTAATGCATTTCTTTGACCGGAATCATAAAGGGAGAAGCTCAAGCTTCAATTTTGTTTTTTTTAAAGCTTCATATGATTTTTTTTCTAAAGATATTTTGTTTTTTTTTTTTTTTTAAACAGCGTGTACGCGAAAACGACAAGGATTGAAGGAAAACCTCAAGTTAGTAAAAAGTTAAATCGGATTTCGTTGAGTACGCGAGAATTTTTTCCGATTTTTTTTCACCTATTTCGGTAAAAAATCACATAATTTAATTACTGTAACTCGAGAAAAAAATGTTGAAAAAAATCTGAAATAATTCTTTTGCGTTGAAAATAGAAAAATAAAACATTTTTCTCTCTTTACCACAAACCGCTTAGTTCTCGTGTTACGATAATTATACCATCCGAATTTTTCCCGAAAATAGGTAAAAAAAATTTCGAAAAAAATGTGGAAAAATTCTCGCGTACTCGACGAAAACCGATTCAACTTTTTACTATCTTGAGGTTTTCCTTGAACCCTTGTCGTTCTCGCATTACACGTTATTTTACAAATTGTCTGTTCTTTTTAAATCAAAATATCTTTAGAAAAAAAGTCGTACGAAGCTTTAAAAAAAACAAAATTGAAGCTTCAGCTTCCCCCTTTATGATTCCGGTCAAAGAAATGTATTTAAAAAATTTTGTCTGTAAACGGGGTCCACCAGAAAAGAAACAAAAAAAGGCGAAACATGGTCGTTTTCGAAAAAGGGTACTAGTCGTAAAAGAAATAGTAAAAAATGTTAAAAAAAAACAGAATGAAGGTGAATCCTTCCCCTTCAAATTGCCGTTCATTAAATTCATTTATGTCAAGTAGCGACGAAATGGCATAAAAAATCGTTCCAGAACTTTTGTGAATTTTTGTCCGGAAACTTTTCGCCGATAGTGTATGTATATATTCGGCCAATGTACTGAACTGATATTTTTTGTGTTGAAGGTTATAGGAAACATGTTAGCGTATCGTAATGGAAAAAGCCGCGAAACGTGAGCTCGACAAATCCCTTTTATAAAAGTACGTGCAAGCCATTTAGAGGTATTTTTCGAATTGTTGGTCAAAATCATGCCTTTATACGTCTTAAATGAAAAAAAAAAGTTATGAAATGAGTTCAAACATCAATAAATATAATTTTCGTGAAAAAACACTATTTATCGATTTTTTAGATTGACCCAGGGCGTTAGGCATCAGATGGCTATAGTGCGAGGATGCAAGTACAATCGAAGTTTTGTTTATCGTTGTGCCAATGAGACTTATCACGTAGTAATATTTTCCAACGCAGTTCCTATAATTACTCTCTTTATTTAACATATAAAAAATCATACAGAGCTCGCTAAAAAGTGAATTTGAAGAGAAATGGACGCTCTTCGAAACTGTCGAAGCGTTTTTTTAATCTCTATTCCCGTGCTCGTCAAACTTGCGCAAACTGTTTTATTGTCTGCTTTCTGTCCTTCAACCAACAAATAACTTTACAAAAGAAATACGATCATTTACACGAGTACACGAACACACGAATAATCATTCGATAAAACGCTATTAAAAAAAAAAAAATCGCGCTTATATTCAACGGAGATATAGCGGTTCAAAAAGGATCGAAATTTTGGTGAACAGAGTGATCCAATTGTTGCGCTTAGCGTACATAAATATGTACGAAACATTTTTGAGGTTGTGCAGAGGGTCGTTGAATTTATGGGTAAATTACCATCGCCTCGGGCTATTCGAACGTGTAACGCCATAATTGTAGTTTGGGTTTGCGTATATAACGAGGGATGAAACAGGTGTGTCTACAAGCACAGAGCCTGATGCATGCTCCGCGTCGATGCCATCATCGAATTAACGTCCTCTTGGTTCAATTAATGGACCATGCGGTCGAGAGAGTCGCCGGCCTCTTGCCACCCTTGGCGACCCTTACCATAACCTTTGGTCCTGTCTAACACGATCGAGGAAACGAATCTCAGAGCCACACTATCCCAGGCTCTGACTATTCTCCGGATAATCCTGGCTTTTAGCCCCGAGTACACCGTAGATATCGTGAACGATAAATATCCGTTCTATACACGATACACGTACAATCCCCTTCTCGATTCACGATGTAACAATTTACTCTAAAATTATGCCTGAAGCCCGAGAGTGTTATTGCAAAAACAAACGAAAATATCAAAAGGACGCGACGAAACAATAATCGGATGAAGAAAAAGTAATTTCAATTCTCGTTTCATTCGGAATTGTGAAGGAAATGTTAGGTACGGTAGCTAAAGCGAAGTAGTATAGGTCAATGCACGTCAGACTTCGCGACCTCTCCTGCCGTAATCGCTGTCCCATGTTTTTAACTGATAGGAAAGGACGAGAGTGGCGAAAGCTCCTTTGTCCCAGAAAGAGCCGGTGACACCGGAGACAGGAAAATCTCTCGCATGTTCGTTCGATTCTGACAGAACGGATTAAAGGGAATTCGCGTTCGTTCGGATCGACGCTCGCCCACAATTTTATCTCGTATCGTACATATATATGTATAAATGTATATATATACACATATATGTGTTATGTTATGCGTTATGTAACATATGTATATGTGGTACAGTTCAAAACCGATTTCAGTTTAAAGGCTTTGTCCCTAATAAAAACTAGATTTTACTGATAAATGAATTTTTATGTTAGTTAAAAATCCTCTTAAATGCAAACAAGCCCAATTAGATTTAAGTCATATTCAAATTTATTTATCACTAAATTCTAGTTTACACTCGGAAAAAGCAGTTATAACGAAGGCATTCAGCAAAACCCACACGGACCCAAACAGTTTTAATTTATTCATTCCGTTAGTTTCTTAGTTTTTCTCTTTAAATTTCTAGTTAGGAAATTTGCTTTTTTCTAGTTAAAACTAATTTGTTTGGGTTAAAACTAGTTTTAACTAATAATCAAATTTATTTGTCAGTAAATTCTAATTTTCATTGGGAAAAACTAGTTGTAACAAAGGTGTCCAAAAGTACTCAAACGAACCCAAACAGTTTTAACTAATTTATTACGTTAGAACCAGTTTTTTTTCTAATTAAAACTAATTTGTTTGGATTAAAAGTACTTTTAACTAATATTCAGATTTATTTATCAGTCCATTATAGTTTTCATTTGAAAAAACTAGTTGTAACGAAGACATTCAGAAAAACGCAAACGAACCCAAACTGCTTCCAAATGATTAATTTCGTCAAAACTAGTTTTTCCTAGTTAAAACTATATTTTATTTGCGTTTGTTTGGGCCAAAATTAGTTTAAACTAATATTCAAATTTATTTATCACTAAATTCTAGTTTACACTCGGAAAAAGCAGTTACAACGAAGGCATTCAGCAAAACCCACACGAACCCAAACAATTTTAATTTATTCATTACGTTAGTTTCTTAGGTTTTCTCTTTAAATTTCTAGTTAGGAAATTTGCTTTTTTCTAGTTAAAACTAATTTGTTTGGGTTGAAACTAGTTTTAACTAATAATCAAATTTATTTGTCAATAAATTCTAATTTTCAGTAGGAAAAACTAGTTGTAACAGAGACGTCCAGAAATACCCAAACGAACCAAAACAGTTGTAAGTGATTCATTTCGTTAGAATTAATTTTTTTCTCGCTACACTAGTTTGTCTGGATTTGTATGTGTTTGTTTGCTTAAGTTAAAACTAGTTTTAACCAATATTCAACTTTATTTGTCCATAAATTGTAGTTTTCACTAGGAAAAACTAGTTGTAACGAGGGTGTTAAGTCAGAACCAGTGTTTACTTGCTAAAACGCGTTTAAACTAGAAACGGGTTTCAACTGTAACATAGAGGATACTGAAACCCACTATATCTCTTCCATATCAGCCATTAGTACAGCTGGCTGTTGTCGACACATCTGAGAGTTTTGAGACTAATGCCGAAAATAAACTTCCTATAAAGCTATGGATACTGATTTAACGGTGATTTTAAAGCCATTGCGGTTTATATAATTTTGAGTATGGGGACAATAGGTCGTGAGTACGCGCCTCAAAATCGCATGTCTTCAAAATCACTGTTTCTCATTATATATATAACGCGTATACATACACATGTATATGTATATATGCATGCATGGATGTTGATTTTAAAGGTTTTTTGTTCCGGCGGTGCGTCGACAGTTTCGAGGGCTCTCAAATTAAAAATGATGGCGTTCGCGAGCACCTCGACGAGCCGACGGCGATTGATCGAATAATTTATCGTCTCAGAAGTCTCAGTCTCGAAACGACAGCAGGGAAAGGACGACGTCAGTGCATTTTTTTCAACATAAAATGCTCAATTAAACAAACAAAAAAATTGACATCGTAAAATTTCGTAAAAATGCAGAATTTTTTTTTCGCAATTTCCAAAAAACTGTGGAAAAATATCGTTTCCATACTATCACTCTCAGGGATAGAAAAATAAACGAAAAAAAAAAAAAAAACAATAAATGGTGACGTGCTTTACTACTACGCTGAGGCCTGAAACGTTGCACGCGAGAAACAGAAACACAAAACGGGGGATAAAATTCTTTCACGATTTCCGGCGCAAAGTAGTTTTTTTTTTTCTTCGAGTCTTTACGCCTCTTTAATGTCGTGGCTTCGGCGTTCGTGCTTGAAGATTTTTTTTCACACGCTATGTCTCGAAAAAAAAGGGTTTGTGCTCATAGAGAGTGTATGGAAAGATCGAGGGCGAGAGGGAAGTGCAGGGATTAGATACGCGGTGATAGCAAGCATGACAAATGAAACGGAGAAGGGAAACGAAGAAAAAAATCGTGGAAATGGACAAAAAAGGCAAATGAAAGAAGAGACGGAGAAACGTCATACAGAGCTTTTGTACAACGAGGGCGGCGCAACGAGCATTTTTATGTTACACACACCCCTCACGCGTCTCTTTTTCCTCCTCCGCCACAGTCGCCCACCACACCCCTCACCAGCCTTCTCTTTCATCCGCCTTTTTACTCGTTTCTTTTTCATTTGGTCGTTATACCTACAAATGGAGGAGATGAGTGGACCACAGACCGGATGCTCTGTGATAGAAAGCCTTTCACACACAAACGCATACAGATATATAGATACAATATGCCTACGCAGAAGGGAAAACAGTTTTTGGAACTTGTCGTATTCATGCAACGTTGGCTATCAGCACATTTACCCATTCGTCGATATTTCAGCATTGAAAATGCTTCTAAAAATGCTATATAGGGGGTCTGATTTAGCGAGATGTCACACGAAACTAACGCTACCCCCACTCCTCTGCCGCTGTTCTGTAGCAGGGCGGGGGGGGGGGGGGGGGGGGGGGGGGGGGGGGGGGAGCTGCAACATGCTGAATGCCTGTGATTTGTTGAAAAATGCTGCATACATGTAGAGTGATTTGTGGTTACAAATTGTAAGTTTCAATTTTAGTGTGTACATTACAATGTTGGTGGGCTTGAGTTGGGGTTTGTTTTTGGGGTTCGGTTTGTTTGGGTTTAAGTTTAGGTTTGTTTGGGTTTTGTTTGTTTTTTGTTTACGTTTGTTTGGGTTGTTTGGGTGTTGTTTGGGTTTAAGTTTGGGTGTTGGTTGCGTTTGTTTGGGTGTTTTTTGGGTTTGTTTGGGTTCTCGTTTGGGTTTGTTTGGGTTTAATGGTTAGGTTTGTTTGGATTTTTTTGAGGTGGTTTGGGTTTAAGTTTGTTTGGGTTGTTTGGGTTTAAGTCTGTTTGAGTTGTTTGGGTTTGAGTTTGTTTGGGTTTAAGTTTAGGTTTGTTTGAGTTTTGTTTGTTTTTTGTTTGCGTTTGTTTGGGTTGTTTGAGTGTTGTTTGGGTTTGTTGGGGTTTAATGTTTAGATTTGTTTGGGTTTAAGTTTGGGTATTATTTGGGTTTGATCGGGTTTGTTTGGGTTCAAGGTTGGGTTTGTTTGGGTTTAAGTTTGTTTGGGTTTATTTGGGTTTGACGGATGGATGGATAGTGAGAGAGTGAGAATGTGAAAAGAGAGTGAGAGAGGGAGAGAGCAACTCATTATTTTCATATACCTTTTTTATCACCCGAAAAATCTGATTACATTTTCAATGCCATGAATTAGTTGTACTTTGTGTAATATCTGTAGATTTTTTAACTAATCTTTGATTTTTGTAGGGTCCTTGAAATGGCCTTTATATGAATGTGCTTACATTCATCCAGACGTTATTTCGAAGACATTGAGGCTTACGTTATTTTTAGTACAGGGTGAATTGGCTACTATGCGGACGTCCCACGAAGTCGAGTGTCGTCAAAACTACCTTATACATGAGAGGGTGACCTGAAAAGTGACGTCGAAAAGAAAAATTCAGATGCCTCGTATCAATACCTATTGGAATTTTAACAGTCCAACATTCAAGGTAGTTGTCTCGCCACAGTCACGTTGAAATGTTTATTCTCCGCTCAATCGATGAAAGCTTCGAAATATTGCGGAATATCATTACAATGTAGGTTGCACATCTCATCGGGATGTAAAAACTTATAAAGTAATGACGAAAATGCCTAATATAATGTTTAGAGTTGAAAAATAACAACGTCCCCTCAATCGCCTAACTCTCACTTTTGCATCGGACTATCCATTCCGGCTACTAATACGTAGATACTCTGCGTATACGGATATGCACACACTACTGTAGTCTAGCGAGCGCGGAGATCGTGGCAACGTCGCGGGCCCAGCGAATTTTTGTCGTGATATTTGGCGCTAGCGTCGATAGACATTGCTTAATTTAAATCGCTATATCTCTGAAACTACACGGAGAGAATTAAATGTTAAAAATTACCGTGCAGTAACGGTAACCAGATGACAACCCTGAAACTTCGCTTATTATTACTGAGTAAAACACAGATTTTCACGAAAATAAAATAAAATTTCTTCTTCAGATAGAAAATTTTACCAGATTTTCTAGTAAATTTTGATGTGTAACAAAATACGCAAAACTTAAATTAAAAAAATATATAATATCAGCGAAATTTTACTGTGCATTTTATTATTTTATGCCTTTCAAAAATGTCTATAAAAAAGTATCGTCTTTATAACAGTTATTTTAAGATTTATTATAAAATTTAATGAGTGTTATAGGAAAATGTATTGTGCTCTCGGTAAAAATTATCGTGCGCGCTACCCTTCTTGTATAGTAAAATTTTAGCTACGTATTTGAAATTTTCTGTAACGTGAGTTAAAAAAAACTTGTCGCATACGAATTATTATGCTTTTCTCACTTGTCACCACATTGAAATATATCACGGTATTTTTTACCGTGAAATTCACGACATAAATTACTTTTTAATTCCCTCCGTGTAGACGGTCAAAATTCATGATTTTTTTTACCCACTTCGGCATATGTCCCTCTGCGGTTGAGACTTTAAAAAATCTGTAGAAAAGTTTCGAAGTTATGTGAAATTTTCCTGCGTAAAATGTAAAATTTTCCACTACTCCCCATAAGAACACGTGTAAAACCGTGCATTCTATGATTGCCAATATCTTAAATACACAACGGTGAAGCCTTTTGAAATTTTGCAGGTAATCACTTAGGGGCGGGGTAAGGTTAATTTCGTGAAAAAAGCATATTTTCAAAAATTTTTTTAGACGATACAGGTAATGCTGGTTCATTTAATTAATTTCCCTATAATAATACAACATCTGAACTATATTTTCCTAAATTTTCATTGCAAAATATTGATAAATAAGCCGTTGGCAGCAAATCTCTCGCAAAAATTAATTAAATAAACCAGCATTACCTGTATCGTCTAAAAAAATTCTTGAAAATATGCTTTTTTTTCACCGAATTAACCTTACCCCGCCCTTAATAGTGTCCTGAATGGATCCTCAAAATTTGAAAAAAATCTATACAAAAACTCCTTGGCGAAAATACGACCTTAAGAAGTTTCGGGACAATTCCAAATTTTAATTCGATCATCTACACCGTTCCTATAAAATTTACAATTCAAAAAACCCTTTTTAACATAAGGAGCTATTTCAATTGCCTGAGCTCATCACTGAATAACAATTTTACGCACGACATAGTGTGAACATTTTTTTTTTATTGTTATCAAAAACTGTCAAATCACTCAGTACATTATGACAAATTCATCATCAGTGTCCTAATGTTAAATACTTTATGTTAAAAAATATTTCTTTAATTGTAAATTTAGAAAAAAACAGCGTAGCCGGTTGATTTAAAATTTGAATCAAATGGTATTATTCCGTCAAAAGTCCCGAAACTCCTCAAACAGTCCAAAGCACCAAATGCACAACAAATTTCAAAATAAAAACCGTAGTAATAAGCAGACAGCAAGCAAAATACTGGACGAACGTCAATCCAATTGAAGCGTCACATATTATCTACCTAAGAATCGATTTCACGTACCACCGATAAGTGCTCTGCATTCAAATAATGCGTTCCCACTGCCAATCAACAGCTCTCATTTGTTTGGTGCAAAATTCCATTATCTAGCATAGTACTACCCTGCAGTGAATAAAAATGGATAGTAAAAAACGTTCGAGCATCAGAGTTATCAGTTGGACCTTTTTAGAATCCTCAATATTTTTCACATTAAATCATTTTTCTTTTTAAATCACTGGTGAAAACCTAGGGAAAAAATTAGGATCCAAAAAGTTATTACAAATTCATTTTATTCTGAGAACTCATGATGACAATTATGACGACTACATTTTTATGTGAAAGCTGCATCATGAGGCTACACCCTTGAAAAAAAATAGCCCGCATTTGACAAGTCGTTTTTTTTTAAATGAATTATTTGTGTACAGCTGGAATCCGATTCGCCAAAAATATTGAAAAAAATCATAGCTTTGGAATTGTTGAGAGATGGACCAACCTGTATATGACCTTTTTGGTTCGAAATGAACTTGACTATCTTCCCACGTCGTTTGATCCATGACTTTTCGACCACCCTGTATATAGATATTGGAACCACAGAAACGAGGAAATATTGACGAGAACGTATATACGAATGGGAAATCTGTCGAGGGATTCCACGATGCACCATTTTTTTGTATACATCTTTTTACGCATCCATTATTATTTATTTCGTGCATTTTTTTATTCGTAAAAATCTCGTATTATTCGTGGCTGCGTGGGAGACTGAAACATTTGTCCAAAGCCAGAACGTTGAAAAAATGAGAAACATAAAAGAAAAAATGTCCCGGAATTAGGAACGACGAAAATAAAATACGCGAAATATTCCGGAATGGAGAATAAAACGTGACGCACGATTCTGAGCACGAAAAGTTTAGGCATAGACGAAGAATTATAGAAAAATAGGAATTCTGGAATTTCTCAAGCTTCCACCGTTGCGAGACACGAAACTTCCGCTTGCTCGAAAGAAAAAACTATCTGATTAATTAACGTCATTGATCGAGCGGAAGGACGTGATGTAGATTTTACCCCGAGCTCACTTCCTATTTTATATTCTGGTTGTGTGTATGTGTGGAGTCCGTAAAAGGGAGGTAGGGGAGGATGAGGGATGAGAATTAGGGGAACGGAGAGAGGAGGTTGGGGGAACGAGGAACTGCGGGCTGAACAGGGCGGAGCATAGAGGGATGTAAATCGGAAAACGGATTATAAACGGTGAAGGTGCACGATCGAATAGAAATCATTGTACAGAACGAGATCGAGAGAGAGAGAGAGAGAGAGAGAGAGAGAGAGAGAGAGAGAGAGAGAGAGAGAGAGAGAGGGAGAGAGAGAGAGAGAGAGAGACAGACAGACAGACAGACAGAGAGAATGACCAATGGACAGGCTTTGCCTCTAAAACCCTCCCATTTTCATGGAATATTATATTTTTCGATCCATTCCATTTGCTAAAAAAATTGAGAAAATGAGGATTTATAGAAAGAGAAAATTCAAACTAGATTCTTTTCAGTCGTGAATGGGTCGGCAAAAGCTTGCGGCCCAAAAAACAGGTCGATTTTCAATTTTTTTACTGATGAAGGTATTGGGATGACGCGGTCAGGTTTTTACACACAATTAATACATAATCTTGCCAGGTTTGAATGTTTTTTTTAATTAAAAAATATAGATAATCAATGCAGTTATTATTATTTGAACAGAGTATCGCTGTTGCTGCGTGGCCAATGGGTATAGGTGGTTCTGGCAACTAGGGTCATCTGAAATGAATAATAAAAAAATATACATTTAGTAGAATAATCAAACTTTCCCATGACCGGATACTGTTTGTAAATTTCGAAAATTACGACTGTGAATAGATGTGGAAAAAAGTTCAATTTTTTTACCAAAAAACTTTAATAATTTGATATTAAAGTTGTTTGATATAATATTTATAATTTGATCTTGATTATAAGAACTTTTGACCGAAAAACAACTTTAATAATTTGATATTAAAGTTGTTTGATATAATATTTATAGTTTGATATAAATTATAATTTGATATTAAATTGACAAAAGGATAAACATATCGAAAAACCATCCGGCTATACGATAGTAAATGTTACAAACCATGCTCTTCCCGAATTTAAGGAGGTTGGAGCGTTACGACAAATCCAACTTTCGGGTCTAAAATTTTTATATGATGTTGACGAATACGTTACGCACCCTTTGGAAAAATTTGAGCTATATTGACCGTTCAGTTTTTTCGTAATAAAATTGCAAAGTCGAGCACTTTGAGCTAGTGAAGCACATCGTCTTATGGAGACGGTCGACCGGAAGTGCGGTGATCACGGTTTTGCTGCTCACGCATCCAACTAATGTCGTTGGAAAACTGAAATTTGATAAATTAGACATAATAGATATTGTAAAACATCGAAACTTCGAACTTCACCGTGTAGTTCAAGCACTACATTGTAAAACGGTTTCAACTTCCGGTTGAGTATTATCGTAATGACGAAAAGTACCCATAGACTTGTCAACGTCGGGCGTAACAGCTGATTCGTTTGGCGAGCATAACTTAGCTCTGTAGTGACAGTTTTCGTTCTCGCCGGCTAGCGACAGCCAATCGCATGCACCATCAGAATAAAGGGAGCCTCTTATTGGCTGTTGCTAGGTAATGACAACGAAAACGGTCGCTACAGAGTTTCAGAATATCGTTACTGCTTGGAAATCGTCGTGAAGACTCCAGAGTCGTTGAGGATATAATTTTTCCACTTTTGATTAGTAAATATGCAATAAATAAAATATTTACCAGAAATTTGACACTTTTGGATCGACAATACGAATATTCAACATAAGTTAACATAAATCAGAACACCCGTGGGGTAACATAAATTTAGTCTCTTTGTTGACCCCGAGGAAGTGCTCGTACCTCCTTAAAGTGAATCGGATTAGTCAATCTTGAGAAACGGCTCACACCGTTTTATAAAACAGTTCCGAGGCTATAGGAAATATACTCCTTAATTAAGACTCCTTAATTCTTCGTGCCATCACAAGATCATTTTTGGTTCGATGCATTCGCAATACGACGAAAATCATTTCACAAGACTCACGACTGCAGAATTGAGCTATTTAGTCCATGTTTACTTTAGCTACCTTACAACACCAACTTTTTTTTCTTCAATTATTGCTATGCGATTAAAATAAATTTTGTATTTTTTACATTTATCGAAACACTAAAAGAATTGTATCAATTTTTGTTGAATTTAAATTTAAATTTCAATGTTTGTCAGAATTATTGAAACTCAGTATTTATTTAAATTTTTGCTTGAAAAAGTGGTTCGTTCATACGTCAGAGTCTTTTATTACGAATGGAATTGCCGATGTACTGCCAGACCCACGCGTATCGTCGTCACGCCCCATTCGCGATTCGACGTTAAAATATTCTTGGGGATTATTCGTGCAAATCACGTACTCTTTTACGCTCGTCCTATTCTCGCTGCATCCACGGTGTAACGCGAGGGAAAATATTAAAAAGAAAAAAAAACAATATGTGAAAATGAAGAGAGCCAAGATTTTTTTTATTTTTTTTTTATTACCTCGACAGAACTTTGATAAGACATATTGGTATCGGTGAAAGGTTCATCATTCCCTTTTCACGCCCGTACCCTCATTTATTTTCTTTCCGTTTTTTTTCATACGGAGAATTCAATGAGTATTTCATTTTCTGATTTTTTTTTTACATTATTTAAAATCAAAATATGGCAAGGTTGTATTTCAGTCACGATCGATTGGTCAGCTTCGCCTTAATTGAAAATAATCTATTAGCAGACACCCATCAATTACGAAAAAACCGATTGCTCTATAATAATTGGATTTTAATTATTCGAATTACAAAATAAACCGTTTGCTAATCGAACGAAATAATTAATCAGCAATTCATTTAACAGTCAAAATTCCAATTATCGAAAGTTGCGATCAATCATAACTTTTCTCATTTGGGTTTGTTTCGGCTCGTTGGTACTTTAAGCAACTTTTGTATTCAATTATTAATAACGCTTGGGAGAACTGTGGCGAAACATTGTTCTGCGGGAGTGTTTGCGCGACAGGAAACGAGACATTTATCGAACGCTCCACACGTTTCGTTCGATATATATCGTCACCGAACTCACCGCTGGCGTCCTTTATCGCAGAGCTTATTTTTAATTGACAACGTTGGGCTTGACGAGAAGCAAAGGGCGAAGGGATTGAAGTTCCGGGAAAATGATCGTGTCGACGAAAAAAAAAGAAAACATTAATCAGCAATCCCGGACCGATTAATGGTGATCCCAATAATTGTTCAAAGCCCAGACGAGTAGAAAAACAGTTTTTATTATTTCTTCTTCGTTTTTTAATACGAAAACGTTGTAAAGTCAGCACTGCTCAACAAACGATAAATTCTCGATTAGTCCTATCAATTTTGTCAGTGTTATTCACCAATAATGTGCTGGCCCTTTATTTTTTATTTTAATGAAAAAAAATATATATTAGATGAAGTAAAAAGTTCTGAGCGTTTTTTCTCTTTATTTCGACGATGAAATTAACATAGTTAGGATTATCCGATTTAGATCAAATATGCGCCGTTTTGTTTCATAACTTTTGTCCATTTTGAAGGCAATTTCATATTTCCGCGATTAAAGAAGTCCTCGTCCCTATTGGTAAAAAACTTGACCGGTTCATTTCCACAAACCTCTCTTGAGGCCCGTTTTGTACCATCAAGAAAATTTTGCAAATGCTTGAAAAAGTGATAATCGCTTGGTGCCAGGTCGGGACTATACGGCGTGTCCGATAGAACCTCCCATCCAAGCTCTCGGAGCTTCTGGCGCGTCGTTAAAGATGTGTGCGGCCTGGCGTTGTCTTGATGGAGCACAATACCTTTCCTATTGGCCAATTCTGGCCGCTTCTGGTCGATCGCCTGCTTCAATCTGGTCAGTTGTTGACAGTAGAGGTCAAAATTGATCGTTTGGCCCGATGGGAGCAGCTTATAGTGGATGATTCCCTTCCAACCCCACCAAACACACAGCAAAACCTTCTTGGCCGTTAATCCGGGCTTGGCGATCGTTTGGGCCAGCTCACCGCAATTGGACCACGATCTTTTTCGGCTGTTTTTCTCGTATGTGACCCATTTTTCATCGCCAGTCACCATCCGCTTCAAAAATGGGTCGATTTCGTTACGTGTCAGTAAAGAATCGCAGGCATCAATTCGGTCCAAGAGGTTCTTTTGCGTCAATTCGTGTGGCACCCATACATCGAGCTTCTTCTTGAGACCAGCTTTATGCAAATGGTTCCAAACGGTTTTCTGGCTAATCTTCAGTTCCTGGGAAATGGAATAAATGCTCACATGCCGGTCCAACTCGACGATTTCCATGATTTTATCGACATTTTCAACGATTGGCCTACCAGAGCGTGCCTCATCTTCGACGTCCATATTACCAGAAGGGAATCGTTGAAACCACCCCTTTGCTTTTGCATTCGATGCTGTATTGGGTCCATAAACAGCACAAATTTTTTTGGCCGCCTGCTCCACCTTTTCACCTTGGTCGTAGTGGTACTGAAGAATGTATCAAATTTTCTCTTTTTTTACCTCCATTTTGGAACGCTGTAACACACAACTGGCTTCACCAAACACAAAACTGTCAAAGAACTTTTTATGAAGCGTAATGCCACCTTTAAATCGCCGTTTAGTATGACCCGATGCGATGTATACATCGTGAGATATGGCTGAATGAAGACATCTAGCGGAAAACGCTCAGAACTTTTTACTTCACCCAATATATAGCATTTGAACGTCGCGGTCCAAAAAATAATTTCAAAGAAAGAGTACCCGAAAAAATCAAACAAGTTTTCAAATTTATTTACATGCTGAGACCATCTGAAAAAGTTAAACATTTTTATTTTCTGTCTTTTAAAAAGGGTATTTGTTATTTCATAAGACTTTTTATGTTCGAGAACTGTGCAAAAACTTTTTCACTCCTTCCTTCCACTTAAAAAATATTTGTTGACCCTTTCTTTTTCCCATTCAACCGATAGAAGAATTCTTCGATACAATAAATGACCTCCCAAATATTTTCAATAAAAAAAGGAGGGGAGCGGGTACACTGCACAGAGACTACGTCGTCAGTTTTCTCGAGTTTTGTCGACTCGTTTGTAACATAATTCAGCACTGAGAAGAAAAAAAAAACGTCTCGGCACTGATCGCCTTAAAAATAAAAAAATAAAAAAAAGGATCCAAAAGAAACGGAGGAAGCGAAGAATAAGTTTGCACGCGGTCGCGTCCCGTTCGCAATGAGCTCCCCAGAGTTGCCGTAAGCTCCCGTTTCCCTTCCGTTCGGCGTGCTCATTACTCATGCATTTATTCGCTCTAATTACTCACGAGACTTGCGGTTGTTTCACGAACGCCATTCCATTTTTTATCACCGGAATAGTCGAGTCTGAGTCCCTCTTTACTTCCTCGCTCAAAATCCCTGACTACCGAATTATTTATTCTTTTTTTTTATCCCTCCTCCATTCACACTCTCTTTTGCGCTTAGGAAGAGACGTAAATAACAATGACCGGAAAGTTCAGGCGTTTTCAAAATTATTTTTCCATTTAGATAAACATAATAAAATTCGTTGCTGTGAAATTCCTTACGAAGATAAAAACACAATCAAATTACCTCGTGAAATATTTTTCGTCACTCTAAAGGCAACGGAGATATTTTCGGTGGTCACGTTATTAGATTTTAGATGAAGTAAAAAGTTCTCAGCGTTTTTTCGCTTTATTTTGACGATGAAATTAACATACTTAGGATTATCCGATTTAGATAAAATATGCGCCGTTTCGTTCGATAACTTTTGTCCATTTTGAAGGTAATTTCATAATTCCGCGATTGAAGAAGTCCTCGTCCCTATTGGTAAAAAAAATTGACCAGCTTATTTTTATAAGCCTCTCTTGAGGCCAGTTTTGTACTATCAAGAAAATTTTGCAAATGCTTGAAAAGGTGATAATCGCTTGGTGCCAGGTCTGGACTATACGGCGAGTGCGATAGAACCTCCCTTCCAAGCTCTAGGAGCTTCTGGCGGTCGATAAAGATGTGTGCGGCCTGGCGTTGTCTTGATGGAACACAACACCCTTTCTATTGGCCAATTCTGGCCGCTTCTGGTCGATCGCCTGCTTCAATCTGGTCAGTTGTTGACAGTAGAGGTCCGAATTGAGTGTTTGGCTCGATGGAGCAGCTCATAGTGGATGATTCCCTTCCAATCCCACCAAACACACCGCAAAACCTTCTTGGGCGTTAATCCGGGCTTGGCGATCGTTTGGGCCGGCTCACCGCGATTGGACCACCATCTTTTTCGGTTGTTGTTCTCGTATGTGACCCATTTTTCATCGCCAGTCACAATCCGCTTCAAAAATGGGTCGATTTCGTTACGTTTCAGCAAAGAATCGCCGGTATAAATTCGATCCAAAAGTCTCTTTTGCGTCAATTCGTGTGGCACCCATACATCGAGCTTCTTCTTGAGACCAGCCTTATGCAAATGGTTCCAAACGGTTTTCTGGCTAATCTTCAGTTCCTGGGAAATGGAATAAGTGCTCACATGCCAGTCCGACTCGACGATTTCCATGATTTTATCGACATTTTCGACGATTGGCCTACCAGAGCGTGCCTCATCTTCAACGTCCATATTACCAGAACGGAATCGTTGGAACCACCGCTTTGCTGTTGCATTCGATACTGTGTTGGGTCCATAAACAGCACAAACTTTTTTGGCCGCCTGCTCCGCCTTTTCACCTTGGTCGTAGTGGGACTGAAGAATGTATCGAATTTTATCTTTTTTTACCTCCATTTTGGAACACTGTAACACACAACTGGCATCACCAAAGACAAAACTGTCAAAGAACTTTTTTTGAAGCGTAATGTCACCTTTAAATCGCTGTATAGTATGACCCGATGCGATGTATACATCGTGAGATATGGCTCACTAAAGACATCTAGCGGAAAACGCTCAGAACCTTTTACTTCACCCAATATATATATATTGTATGTCGATAAAAAATATCATTTTTATCGCCTATGGGATGACCTGTAAAAACTTGGCTCTCATGGCTACACACAACCTTGAATCGCTTCACTGTGAGAGTCCTGCAAAGCAAACGAGTGCAAATAAGAGACGTTCTGCTTTCTACGGTAATTGTTTTTTCCTTGCACATCGTTTTCTTCGAAGATACAATTTGAATGACAATGAAGTAAAATGAACATGAAAAAAATGTAGAGCTCTTGAGAATTTAAAAAAATCATACGTTTCTTTGAATTGCTAATGGAATAAAGAGTTTAAATGTAAGAAATAAAAGACGAGCTGCACTCGCGATTTTCCCCATCGGCCGATGTTCCGCCTTCGTTTCTGTACAAGTTCGATCTGATTTTTATGATTTTTATCAATATTCCCGGGCAGGAAAAAAAAACTGTGCGACGAGTCCTCGAGGGAAGTTCGACAAATTTCAGCTGCAAACAATTTCTCGAGGCACGAGTGAAAAGAGAACGCTGATTTCTATACGAACGTCTCGAGAGCAATCGTGACGCGTAGCTTTTTTTTCTCGGCTTTTACTTGTTATTTTCCCTCGTTTCGAATCTTGCTCTTCGTACAAACGCCTTATCCGTACGGGAGATTCGAGAAAAATCGGAGCTCGTGAGACTAGATCCTTAGGAGTCTTGGATTCGAGTCGGAGCTTTCTGCCTTTTTCCTACTCCACTGCGTGCTTGGACTCTGAGAATTAAGAGAAAGAAAGATAAAGAGCGAGAGAAAGAGAGAGAGAGAGAGAGAGAGAGAGAGAGAGAGAGAGAGAGAGAGAGAGAGAGAGAGAGAGAGACACAGAGAGAGAGAGAGAGTGAAGAATTTCCGGTTTGCTGAAAAAACCTAATTTCATTTCGTCCTCCTTTCGGTTCCATTCCTTTCTACTTCCGTTCTTTGCGTTCTTCTTTAATTCGTTCGATTTTCCATTTCTCCCTCTCTCCCTCTCTTTTTTTTATGTACCCGAGCAATGTCTTGGGATTTCCGATTCAACAAGAGGTCTTTTCTCCAAGGTGGATAAAAAAAAAGTACAATACTATTATCTATACTGGAATCGAATTTTTTTTAGACTTTTTTACGCGAACTATCCCCAATTCTTCGCCCCCTGAGCCTCATCACCGCCCCCCCCCCCCCCCCCCTCCATTGAATAATGATTTTCGATCTATAAAATATGTATGTACTGCATGTATTACGCCTCGTATCTGTGCATTGCGAATTACTTTTGTGATACATGTTGCAACGATAATTCACCTCCGAATAAATAAAAAGCGAGCACCATGAATTTTCAGCGTTGCATCGAGCTTCGATCAGATTTTCCCGAGTTTGCCGGAAACACGGTTTTTCTTTTTCGATATATCCTGAACAAATTCTTATTCGATTATTTGCGAGTTTCTATTTTCTCTATTGTCCCACATTTTTATATTTCTATACATAATTTGAGAACTATACCAGGTGTACAAGTATGAAATGCGGATTTCAGACAACAGATGGTGCACCAATGTAGTTTGTGCTATAAAGATTTGACACTGCGCCATTTTCTTGTATCGTCAACAAGTGTCAGACGCGCACGAGTGATAAATTAAAGTAATAAAGTGAAATTACTCGTTAACTATTAACTCTAGGGCTAATAAAGGTCCATACTTTTTTACTCAGAATTCAATACTCTATCATATTACGCTATAAAAAATATAGCATTCCATTTGAAAAAATAAAGTTGACCTTCAAATCTTCGAAGCGCATCCACCTATAAAAAAATAAATGCACCACATAGTGTAGCCTTATAAACCATGTAACTTTTGTATAAAACATTTTTTTGTGCAACGCATATTTTGGTCGCAAAAGAGGTGCACACGTTGCGTGGTCCATCCTGTATAATGTTTATATCGTTATTAGGAGTTTGTATAATAGCATTCGTTGCAGTAATATGGTGCTCATCAATACGTCGCTAGCCAGATTAAATGATCGCATAAATACAATTTGAGGTCATTTAATTGTATGCGAATATAGCTCTCAATGCAAAAAAAGAGTAATCAATCCGATAATGTTATTTACATTTGTTAATCCACCCATTTCTCAATAACGCAACTTTTCGCATGTGTAGACAATCCGAAATTAATAAATTAACTAAGTAGAACTGGCTCAGTGAACAACGTCGTGGATTTATCACCCAGAGTTTTTTTCTGATATAATTAAAAATTAATCAATCAATATATTTGCAGCTCAAATATCGTAACCGACATTGACAGTTGAGGCAGAAGATCGTAAAATTACGCCGCGATTCAAATAATGTGAAAGAAAATTGTAAATGTAAAAATCTGAAAAAAAATGCCACGTACTCAAAATATATGGTACAAAAACATCACCAACTTTGAAAAAGATTGAAGAAGGTCAGGCTTTTAGGCCGTTCGAAAACACTTGGAATACCTCATATAATTTGTTTTTCTATATTTACAATTGAAATAATAAATTTCAATATTTCACACAAAATATTCGATATTTTTCCGGTACTTTTTATGAAACACAAAAATCCAGAATACAGAATAGAAAATATGTATGATTTTTTTTTAAATATACTTTAGAGACTGAAATTCGCTGGCTCCATTATTTTGGCGGTTCATCAAATATATATATATATATATGAATTAAAATAAAACATTCGATGCATGTGTACGTTTATAAATGTATGATATAAATGCCCGTATATTGGGAATGAAGTATCGCCCTGAGGAAAAGTTTGCCTGTAGAAGATCGAGTTGAGGAAGTTCGTGGAGATTCGTTGGACGGGAAATAATTGGCGGATTTACCGTGATCGCATTTGACATGTATGTATATATGTATCCATAATTATTCGTTGAATCGAGAGAGAAACCAGAAACGAGATAATCCATTACGAAAATTTCAATTAATACACATCGTCGAGCCATCGAACCGTTATACCGGAATTTCCTGCTCATTTCGCGCCACATATATATACAACTGCCTCGAGTATGCACCGCCAAAATTCACTCCAATGCACACTTCGATTTATCGAGCGCGCACGTTATTTCACGGGTTTCGTGCTTTTGAAGGAATATTCCATGGATATTCTCGTTAACGTTCCATTTACTTATACCGATTTTGTAATAAACTCATCGCAGTGTGCCGCAATTTCATCACGCAAACAAAATCTAATCGTTGAATTCTTTTTTTTTAATCTCCAAGCACTCGCGCGCCCTTGGCGAAACATCAATTTTTCACATTTACAAAGGTAATGCAAATGTTTCATTCGCGAATTTTCATATCCTCATATCGAGAACATATTTGTCGATGAAAAAAAATATTGTTCAATAAAATATTGCATTTTTTGTTCACTCGTGTTAGAAATCGTTAGCTTGGATATGAAAAATATAGCTGCTCGTGAACTCGAAAGTGTACACTGAAATTGTGATCTATCGAGGAAAATTATTGGTTTTTTTATGCTTCTTTGCAATATTGCATCGTGCAACTCTTTGTTTAGATATTTCTTTTGTTCGGCTCGATCTCGCGATGAATCATTGTCAATGACGAGGTCGCAGGTTCGACGAATGTCCATGTCTTGCCTTACCTTATTTCATCTCACGGTGATTAATCTTATCCGATTCCCCCGCGAACCCTCTTCGATTGACCCCCCCCCCCCCCCCCCCCTGCCTACCTCCTTCCCTTGCTCGCTCCTCTTAGGGAATTTATCGTCCACTCACGTCTTTCTCAGACCTACGAGCCCTCTTAATCTTCGAACCTCTGAAAAACTCACTTCTATGGTATATATTGGGTGAAGTAAAAAGTTCTGAGCGTTTTCCGCTAGATGTCTTTAGTGAGCCATATCTCACGATGTATACATCGCATCGGGTCATACTATACGACGATTTAAAGGTGACATTACGCTTCAGAAAAGTTCTTTGACAGTTTTGTGTTTGGTGAAGCCAGTTGTGTGTTACAGCCTTCCAAAATGGATGTAAAAAAGAGAAAATTCGATACATTCTTCAATAGCACTACGACCAAGGTGAAAAGACGGAGCAGGCGGTCAAAAAAATGCAACAGCAAAGCGGTGATTCCAACGATTCCGTTCTGGTAATATGGACGTCGAAGATGAGACACGCTCTGGTAGGCCAATCGTCGAAAACGTCGATAAAATCATAGAAATCGTCGAGTCGGACCGGCATGTGAGCACTTATTCCATTGCCCAGGAACTGAAGATTACCCTGAAAATCGTTTGGAACCATTTGCATAAGGCTGGTCTCAAGAAGAAGCTCGATGTATGGGTGCCACACGAATTGACGCAAAAGAACCTTTTGGACCGAATTGATGCCCGCGATTCTTTGCTGAAACGTAATGAAATCGACCCTTTTTTGAAGCGGATGGTGACTGGCGATGAAAAATGGGTCACGTACGAGAACAACAGCCGAAAAAGATCGTGGCCCAATCGCGGTGAGCCGGCCCAAACGATCGCTAAGCCCGGATTAACCGCCATGAAGGTTTTGCTTTGTGTTTGGTGGGATTGGAAGGGAATCATCCACTATGAGCTGCTCCCATCGGGCCAAACACTCAATCCGGACCTCTACTGTCAATAACTGACCAGATTGACGCAGGCGATCGACCAGAAGCGGCCAGAATTGACCAATAGGACGGGTGTTGTGTTCCATCAAGACAACGCCAGGCCGCACACATCTTTGACGACGCGCCAGAAGCTCCGAGAGCTTGGATGGGAGGTTCTATCGCACACGCCGTATAGTCCGGACCTGGCACCAAGCGCTTATCACCTTTTCAAGCATTTGCAAAATTTTCTTGATGGTACAAAACTGCCTGCAAGAGAGGCTTGTGAAAATGAGCTGGTCAAGTTTTTTTACCAATAGGGACGAGGACTTCTTCAATCGCGGAATTATGAAATTTCCTTCAAAATGGACAAAAGTTATCGAACAAAACGGCGCATATTTGATCTAAATCGGATAATCCTAACTATGTTAATTTCATCGTCAAAATAAAGCGAAAAAACGCTCAGAACTTTTTACTTCACCTAATATGTATATTAACATTATTTACTTATATATTTAATTATAACTTATATTATTTAATTTTTCATTATTTACACTTATGAAAAATACTTGTTGGATATTGAGTTGTTTACCTAAAATTGTGAATGCTATTGAATCTATTTATTTCGTCCTTTTATATATATACAGGTTGGACCATTTAACGTAACCGTCCCAAATATCTATGTTGCCTTTGGAGTGAGAAAAAAAATGTCAGGAGGTAATTTGATTGATTTCGAAGGGCTGATACAGTGGTGAAAAATTCTTTTTTGTGAAGTTCATAGTTTTTTGCGTTCTCAAGGTCATCAATGGTTTTTCAAATGGGAACATGCTTTTTTTTATTAAGACATTGTAGCTGATATTGGGACGAATCCAACGACCTAGATATAATGACCCTAAAATGATTTTTCACCAAAATACACGTGTAAAGACGGGAAATCGTGATGGTATTGACAATAAGAATATCCGAAAAATGTAATTGAATGTTTTGTGCAGAAAATTTATTGTGACAAATTTTCGAAGTGCTGGCCACTAACCTCGACACATTTTTGAAGACGTCAGATGAACGATTCTCTTGACCTTCGAATAGTTTCTCGCAATATAAAATGTCTTCGCGCAATATAAAATGTCAGATTATTTTGAGACACCCTTTATATATATTGGGCCCATGGATAATTTCGTCGCGAAATTGCAACGGATGTCGTTGGCAGTTGTGTCTTCGACATTTTCATAGGTTCTTGAAGATAAAGGCCTTCCGCTGCGTGATTCATCGTCAATCGATTCTCTTTCTTCTGAAAATGTCTCAAACCACCGAAAAAACCTGGGCCCTTGACAAAACAATGTCTCCGTAAACCTGCTGAAGTTTTGCAAAAGTTTCCGTTGCAATGTGCCCAAGTCTAAAGCACACGGTTGCTCGAAATTGATGTCACTCATTTTTAGAACGTGCTAGAACAAACTGTTTCACGAAAAAGAAAAGCTACGAACAAGCAAATGATTTTAGCGAGTTGAAACTCGTACTGAAGGTGTTCAAACTCGTACTGAAGGTGTATTCAAATTCGTACTGCCCGTCTAAGTCCTGGGTCCCAAGTATTGCCAGATGGAACGCTACGTTGCCAGTCTCGTCAGTCAATTTACACTTCTCTTATATTCCAAATCACGATATTTCATTACAAGCTGAGCGAATATGTTTCTTTACGAATTATCATTCCGAAGAACGGCTGCCATACATATTTTTATAAATAATTCAGTGTCTATCGTGAACAATCACGATCCAGTAGTTCAAATTGTACGATCGCTCGCGTAATTATTTTGCCGCTTAATTAATATTCGTATCTTCTCGATACCTATGCACAGTCCATCGTTTTTTCTTATCGCTCGAACGTGCATAATTGAATTTTAAATGCGTGGAAATTGTTTCGAAAGCGAGCCCGGTATGGTTTCGTGTCGTGAAGAGAGCTGGTCTGAGGAAGGGTTGGACTCGTTGAAACAAGAGGGTAAATTCGATCGATCGAATCTCAGTTTGGCGAGGTCCAGGTCCTTCGACCACGAGAATACTCCACAAACTGGCAATGATCTATATACAAGTCTGTATGTATAATGTGCCGAGACTCGAGTCGAGCCGGACGCTATCCCAGAATTTCATTTCCGAGTGCCCACCCCCTCTCTTCGCTCCTCCCACGCCCTTTCAACCCTGACCCCCTCCACCATTCTCTCTCTTCGTTCGGTACACTGTCTGATTTCTCGCTTATTCTCCAAGTCCTGAAGCGAGAACGATTCTAACTTCTCAAATTAAATTTCTGAATTACAGCCAATCATCGAGATGGCGGGTGAATTCGTGAGAATTACCCCCCACCCACTCGCCGAGCCTTTAATCACCGTAGGGACTTTTAGAACTCGCGTTATGCGTTTCTACGTTTGCATCGTTATTTCGATTTTTTTTGCGTTCTATGAAAGCGTTAACAAAAATGTGCTGCTGGATTGCATCGAATCATCGAGATTTGAAATACGGTGCGAGAATTTTTTTTTTTTAATATTCATATGGGGGAAAAATTGGTTTGATTGTCATTTTTTTTTAGAAATAATGATACACGGAACTTTGGCTTCGAATTAAAGAGCGAAATCTAATTGCTGTTGTTCTTCATAATTTCGGGGCTTTTCCCATCTAATTCGGACTTTGGACTGTCGACGGGGCAGATTTTTCAGGTTGGATGAAAATTTGTGAACATACTTCGCACCGAAATGGACTTCCATTTAGCGGGTCTGCATGAGCCCAATGAGCAGGTCGATTTTGATTTTTTTTTCTGATGCGTGTTTTGGGATGACGAGGCCGGGATTTTACAGACAATTAATACATAGTCTTGCCAAGTTTGAGTTTTTTTTTTTATTAAAAAAACCTGATAAACAATGAAGTTATTATTATTTGAACAAAGTACCGCCGTTGCTTAGTGGCCAATGTTTGTAGGTGGTTCCGGCCACCAGAGTGTTTCGAAGTAAAAAATAAAAAATGTACTTTTAGTATTGGGTGAAGTAAAAAGTTCTGAGCGTTTTCCGCTAGATGTCTTTAGTGAGCCATATCTCACGATGTATACATCGCATCGGGTCATACTATACAGCGATTTGAAGGTGACATTACGCTTCAAAAAAAGTTCTTTGACAGTTTTGGGTTGGTAAAGCCAGTTGTGTGTTACAGCGTTCCAAAATGGAGGTAAAAAAAGAGAAAGTTCGATACATTTTTCAGTACCACTACGAACAAGGTGAAAAGGCGGAGCAGGCGGCCAAAAAAAATTGTGCTATTTATGGACCCAATACCGTATCGAATGCAACAGCAAAGCAGTGGTTCCAACGATTCCGCTCTGGTAATATGGACGTCGAAGATGAGGCACGCGCTGGTAGGCCAATTTTCGAAAATGTCGATAAAATTATGGAAATCGTCGAGTCGAACCGGCATGTGAGCACTTATTCCATTGCCTAGGAACTGAAGATTAGCCAGAAAACCGTTTGGAACCATTTGCATAAGGCTGGTCTCAAGAAGAAGCTCGATGTATGGATGCCACACGAATTGACGCAAAAGAACCTTTTGGACCAAATTGATGCCTGCGATTCTTTACTGAGACATAACGAAATCGACCCATTTTTTAAGCGAATGCTGGCTGGCGATGAAAAATGGGTCACATACGAGAACAACAGCCGAAAAAAATCGTGCTCCAATCGCGATGAGCCGGCCCAAACGATCACCAAGCCCGGATTAACGGCCAAGAAGGTTTTGCTGTGTGTTTGGTGGGATTGGAAGGGAATCATCCACTATGAGCTGCTCCCATCGGGCCAAACACTCAATTCGGACCTCTACGGTCAACAACTGACTAGATTGAAGCAGGCGATCGATCAGAAGCGGCCAGAATTGCCCATAGGAAGGGTGTTGTGTTCCATCAAGCAACGCCAGGCCGCACACATCTTTAACGACGCGCCAGAAGCTCCGAGAGCTTGAATGGAAGGTTCTATCGCACCCGCCGTATAGACCAGACCTGGCACCAAGCGATTATCACCTTTTCAAGCATTTGCAAAATTATCTTGATGGTACAAAACTGGCCTCAAGAGAGGCTTGTGACAATGAGCTGTTCAAGTTTTTTACCAATAGGGACGAGGACTTCTTCAATCGCGAAATCATGAAATTGCCTTCAAAATGGACAAAAGTTATCGAACAAAACGGCGCATATTTGATCTAAATCGGATAATCCTAACTATGTTAATTTCATCGTCGAAATAAAGCGAAAAAACGCTCAGAACTCTTTACTTCATCTAATATAATAATAAAACGTTCGTATAATCTGATGGTTTATTGAAATTTTGGAAATTGCGAAAATAGACAGTTGTAGAAAAAAAAACGATTTTCGACCAAAAAAACAATTTTAATTATTTTTTATCAACGAATGAATAAACATATCACAAAATCATCCAGTCATACGATAGAACATGCTGCAAACTATGCTCTGTCCGAATTTGAAGTGAATCGGACGAATAGATTTCGACATTAAGATGCCGATAAAATTTTTTTACAATTATTTGACAACAGTTAGGAGCCAGAACTCTTTTCGAATACATCAAACAATACTAATACTATAGTATCCTAACCAGAAAGTACCTAGAACTAACGCCTATCCATCAGCAGATCACACTTGCATAGTTAAGATGCCGATAAAATTTTTTTACAATTATTTGACAACAGTTAGGAGCCAGAACTCTTTTCGAATACATCAAACAATACAAATACTATAGTATCCTACCGCGAAAGTACATAGAACTAACGCCTATCCATCAGCAGATCACACTTGCATAGTTAAGATGCCGATAAAATTTTTTTATAATTATTTGACAACAGTTAGGAGCCAGAACTCTTTTCGAATACATCAAACAATACAAATACTATAGTATCCTACCCAGAAAGTACCTAGAACTAACGCCTATCCATCAGCAGATCACACTTGCATAGTTAAGATGCCGATAAAATTTTTTTACAATTATTTGACAACAGTTAGGAGCCAGAACTCTTTTCGAATACATCAAACAATACTAATACTATAGTATCCTAATCAGAAAGTACCTAGAACTAACGCCTATCCATCAGCAGATCACACTTGCATAGTTAAGATGCCGATAACATTTTTTACAATTATTTGACAACAGTTAGGAGCCAGAACTCTTTTCGAATACATCAAACAATACAAATACTATAGTATCCTACCCAGAAAGTACCTAGAACTAACGCCTATCCATCAGCAGATCACACTTGCATAGTTAAGATGCCGATAAAATTTTTTTATAAATATTTGACAACAGTTATGAGCCAGAACTCTTTTCGAATACATCAAACAATACAAATACTATAGTATCCTACCCACAAAGTACCTAGAACTAACGCCTATCCATCAGCAGATCACACTTGCATAGTTAAGATGCCGATATAATTTTTTTACAATTATTTGACAACAGTTAGGAGCCAGAACTCTTTTCGAATACATCAAACAATACAAATACTATAGTATCCTACCCACAAAGTACCTAGAACTAACGCCTATCCATCAGCAGATCACACTTGCATAGTTAAGATGCCGATAAAATTTTTTTACAATTATTTGACAACAGTTAGGAGCCAGAACTCTTTTCGAATACATCAAACAATCCTAATACTATAGTATCCTACCCAGAAAGTACCTAGAACTAACGCCTATCCATCAGCAGGTCACACTTGCATAGTTAAGATGCCAATAAAATTTTTTTACAATTATTTGACAACAGTTAGGAGCCAGAAATCTTTTCGAATACATCAAACAATACAAATAGTATAGTATCCTACCCCGAAAGTACCTAAAACTAACGCCTAACCATCAGCAGATCACACTTGCATAGTTAAGATGCCGATAAAATTTTTTTACAATTATTTGACAACAGTTAGGAGCCAGAACTCTTTTCGAATACATCAAACAATACAAATACTATAGTATCCTACCGCGAAAGTACATAGAACTAACGCCTATCCATCAGCAGATCACACTTGCATAGTTAAGATGCCGATAAAATTTATTTACAATTATTTGACAACAGTTAGGAGCCAGAACTCTTTTCGAATACATCAAACAATACTAATACTGTAGTATCCTACCCAGAAAGTACCTAGAACTAACGCCTATCCATCAGCAGATCACACTTGCATAGTTAAGATGCCGATAAAATTTTTTTACAATTATTTGACAACAGTTAGGAGCCAGAACTCTTTTCGAATACATCAAACAATACAAATACTATAGTATCCTACCCACAAAGTACCTAGAACTAACGCCTATCCATCAGCAGATCACACTTGCATAGTTAAGATGCCGATAAAATTTTTTTACAATTATTTGACAACAGTTAGGAGCCAGAACTCTTTTCGAATACATCAAACAATACAAATACTATAGTATCCTACCGCGAAAGTACATAGAACTAACGCCTATCCATCAGCAGATCACACTTGCATAGTTAAGATGCCGATATAATTTTTTTACAATTATTTGACAACAGTTAGGAGCCAGAAATCTTTTCGAATACATCAAACAATACAAATAGTATAGTATCCTACCCCGAAAGTACCTAAAACTAACGCCAATCCATCAGCAGATCACACTTGCATAGTTAAGATGCCGATAAAATTTTTTTACAATTATTTGACAACAGTTAGGAGCCAGAACTCTTTTCGAATACATCAAACAATACAAATACTATAGTATCCTACCGCGAAAGTACATAGAACTAACGCCTATCCATCAGCAGATCACACTTGCATAGTTAAGATGCCGATAAAATTTTTTTATAATTATTTGACAACAGTTAGGAGCCAGAACTCTTTTCGAATACATCAAACAATACAAATACTATAGTATCCTACCCAGAAAGTACCTAGAACTAACGCCTATCCATCAGCAGATCACACTTGCATAGTTAAGATGCCGATAAAATTTTTTTACAATTATTTGACAACAGTTAGGAGCCAGAACTCTTTTCGAATACATCAAACAATACAAATACTATAGTATCCTACCCAGAAAGTACCTAGAACTAACGCCTATCCATCAGCAGATCACACTTGCATAGTTACGATGCCGATATAACTTTTTTACAATTATTTGACAACAGTTAGGAGCCAGAACTCTTTTCGAATACATCAAACAATACAAATACTATAGTATCCTACCCACAAAGTACCTAGAACTAACGCCTATCCATCAGCAGATCACACTTGCATAGTTAAGATGCCGATAAAATTTATTTACAATTATTTGACAACTGTTAGGACCCAGAACTCTTTTCGAATACATCAAACAATACTAATACTATAGTATCCTACCCAGAAAGTACCTAGAACTAACGCCTATCCATCAGCAGATCACACTTGCATAGTTAAGATGCCGATAAAATTTTTTTACAATTATTTGACAACAGTTAGGAGCCAGAACTCTTTTCGAATACATCAAACAATACAAATACTATAGTATCCTACCCACAAAGTACCTAGAACTAACGCCTATCCATCAGCAGATCACACTTGCATAGTTAAGATGCCGATAAAATTTATTTACAATTATTTGACAACAGTTAGGAGCCAGAACTCTTTTTGAATACATCAAACAACACTAATACTATAGTATCCTACCCAGAAAGTACCTAGAACTAACGCCTATCCATCAGCAGATCACACTTGCATAGTTAAGATGCCGATAAAATTTTTTTACAATTATTTGACAACAGTTAGGAGCCAGAACTCTTTTCGAATACATCAAACAATACAAATACTATAGTATCCTACCGCGAAAGTACATAGAACTAACGCCTATCCATCAGCAGATCACACTTGCATAGTTAAGATGCCGATATAATTTTTTTACAATTATTTGACAACAGTTAGGAGCCAGAACTCTTTTCGAATACATCAAACAATACAAATACTATAGTATCCTACCGCGAAAGTACATAGAACTAACGCCTATCCATCAGCAGATCACACTTGCATAGTTAAGATGCCGATAAAATTTTTTTACAATTATTTGACAACAGTTAGGAGCCAGAACTCTTTTCGAATACATCAAACAATACGAATACTATAGTATCCTACCGCGAAAGTACCTAGAACTAACGCCTATCCATCAGCAGATCACACTTGCATAGTTAAGATGCCGATATAATTTTTTTACAATTATTTGACAACAGTTAGGAGCCAGAACTCTTTTCGAATACATCAAACAATACAAATACTATAGTATCCTACCCCGAAAGTACCTAGAACTAACGCCTATCCATCAGCAGATCACACTTGCATAGTTAAGATGCCGATAAAATTTATTTACAATTATTTGACAACAGTTAGGAGCCAGAACTCTTTTCGAATACATCAAACAATACTAATACTGTAGTATCCTACCCAGAAAGTACCTAGAACTAACGCCTATCCATCAGCAGATCACACTTGCATAGTTAAGATGCCGATAAAATTTTTTTACAATTATTTGACAACAGTTAGGAGCCAGAACTCTTTTCGAATACATCAAACAATACTAATACTATAGTATCCTAACCAGAAAGTACCTAGAACTAACGCCTATCCATCAGCAGATCACACTTGCATAGTTAAGATGCCGATAACATTTTTTTACAATTATTTGACAACAGTTAGGAGCCAGAACTCTTTTCGAATACATCAAACAATACAAATACTATAGTATCCTACCCAGAAAGTACCTAGAACTAACGCCTATCCATCAGCAGATCACACTTGCATAGTTAAGATGCCGATAAAATTTTTTTACAATTATTTGACAACAGTTAGGAGCCAGAACTCTTTTCGAATACATCAAACAATACAAATACTATAGTATCCTACCCAGAAAGTACCTAGAACTAACGCCTATCCATCAGCAGATCACACTTGCATAATTAAGATGCCGATAAAATTTTTTTACAATTATTTGACAACAGTTAGGAGCCAGAACTCTTTTTGAATACATCAAACAACACTAATACTATAGTATCCTACCCAGAAAGTACCTAGAACTAACGCCTATCCATCAGCAGATCACACTTGCATAGTTAAGATGCCGATAAAATTTTTTTACAATTATTTGACAACAGTTAGGAGCCAGAACTCTTTTCGAATACATCAAACAATACAAATACTATAGTATCCTACCGCGAAAGTACATAGAACTAACGCCTATCCGTCAGCAGATCACACTTGCATAGTTAAGATGCCGATATAATTTTTTTACAATTATTTGACAACAGTTAGGAGCCAGAACTCTTTTCGAATACATCAAACAATACAAATACTATAGTATCCTACCCCGAAAGTACCTAGAACTAACGCCTATCCATCAGCAGATCACACTTGCATAGTTAAGATGCCGATAAAATTTATTTACAATTATTTGACAACAGTTAGGAGCCAGAACTCTTTTCGAATACATCAAACAATACTAATACTGTAGTATCCTACCCAGAAAGTACCTAGAACTAACGCCTATCCATCAGCAGATCACACTTGCATAGTTAAGATGCCGATAAAATTTTTTTACAATTATTTGACAACAGTTAGGAGCCAGAACTCTTTTCGAATACATCAAACAATACGAATACTATAGTATCCTACCGCGAAAGTACCTAGAACTAACGCCTATCCATCAGCAGATCACACTTGCATAGTTAAGATGCCGATATAATTTTTTTACAATTATTTGACAACAGTTAGGAGCCAGAACTCTTTTCGAATACATCAAACAATACAAATACTATAGTATCCTACCCCGAAAGTACCTAGAACTAACGCCTATCCATCAGCAGATCACACTTGCATAGTTAAGATGCCGATAAAATTTATTTACAATTATTTGACAACAGTTAGGAGCCAGAACTCTTTTCGAATACATCAAACAATACTAATACTGTAGTATCCTACCCAGAAAGTACCTAGAACTAACGCCTATCCATCAGCAGATCACACTTGCATAGTTAAGATGCCGATAAAATTTTTTTACAATTATTTGACAACAGTTAGGAGCCAGAACTCTTTTCGAATACATCAAACAATACTAATACTATAGTATCCTAACCAGAAAGTACCTAGAACTAACGCCTATCCATCAGCAGATCACACTTGCATAGTTAAGATGCCGATAACATTTTTTTACAATTATTTGACAACAGTTAGGAGCCAGAACTCTTTTCGAATACATCAAACAATACAAATACTATAGTATCCTACCCAGAAAGTACCTAGAACTAACGCCTATCCATCAGCAGATCACACTTGCATAGTTAAGATGCCGATAAAATTTTTTTACAATTATTTGACAACAGTTAGGAGCCAGAACTCTTTTCGAATACATCAAACAATACAAATACTATAGTATCCTACCCAGAAAGTACCTAGAACTAACGCCTATCCATCAGCAGATCACACTTGCATAATTAAGATGCCGATAAAATTTTTTTACAATTATTTGACAACAGTTAGGAGCCAGAACTCTTTTTGAATACATCAAACAACACTAATACTATAGTATCCTACCCAGAAAGTACCTAGAACTAACGCCTATCCATCAGCAGATCACACTTGCATAGTTAAGATGCCGATAAAATTTTTTTACAATTATTTGACAACAGTTAGGAGCCAGAACTCTTTTCGAATACATCAAACAATACAAATACTATAGTATCCTACCGCGAAAGTACATAGAACTAACGCCTATCCGTCAGCAGATCACACTTGCATAGTTAAGATGCCGATATAATTTTTTTACAATTATTTGACAACAGTTAGGAGCCAGAACTCTTTTCGAATACATCAAACAATACAAATACTATAGTATCCTACCCCGAAAGTACCTAGAACTAACGCCTATCCATCAGCAGATCACACTTGCATAGTTAAGATGCCGATAAAATTTATTTACAATTATTTGACAACAGTTAGGAGCCAGAACTCTTTTCGAATACATCAAACAATACTAATACTGTAGTATCCTACCCAGAAAGTACCTAGAACTAACGCCTATCCATCAGCAGATCACACTTGCATAGTTAAGATGCCGATAAAATTTTTTTACAATTATTTGACAACAGTTAGGAGCCAGAACTCTTTTCGAATACATCAAACAATACAAATACTATAGTATCCTACCCACAAAGTACCTAGAACTAACGCCTATCCTTCAGCAGATCACACTTGCATAGTTAAGATGCCGATAAAATTTTTTTACAATTATTTGACAACAGTTAGGAGCCAGAACTCTTTTCGAATACATCAAACAATACAAATACTATAGTATCCTACCGCGAAAGTACATAGAACTAACGCCTATCCATCAGCAGATCACACTTGCATAGTTAAGATGCCGATATAATTTTTTTACAATTATTTGACAACAGTTAGGAGCCAGAACTCTTTTCGAATACATCAAACAATACAAATACTATAGTATCCTACCCCGAAAGTACCTAGAACTAACGCCTATCCATCAGCAGATCACACTTGCATGGTTAAGATGCCGATAAAATTTATTTACAATTATTTGACAACAGTTAGGAGCCAGAACTCTTTTCGAATACATCAAACAATACTAATACTGTAGTATCCTACCCAGAAAGTACCTAGAACTAACGCCTATCCATCAGCAGATCACACTTGCATAGTTAAGATGCCGATAAAATTTTTTTACAATTATTTGACAACAGTTAGGAGCCAGAACTCTTTTCGAATACATCAAACAATACAAATACTATAGTATCCTACCCACAAAGTACCTAGAACTAACGCCTATCCATCAGCAGATCACACTTGCATAGTTAAGATGCCGATAAAATTTATTTACAATTATTTGACAACAGTTAGGAGCCAGAACTCTTTTTGAATACATCAAACAACACTAATACTATAGTATCCTACCCAGAAAGTACCTAGAACTAACGCCTATCCATCAGCAGATCACACTTGCATAGTTAAGATGCCGATAAAAATTTTTTACAATTATTTGACAACAGTTAGGAGCCAGAACTCTTTTCGAATACATCAAACAATACAAATACTATAGTATCCTACCGCGAAAGTACATAGAACTAACGCCTATCTATCAGCAGATCACACTTGCATAGTTAAGATGCCGATATAATTTTTTTACAATTATTTGACAACAGTTAGGAGCCAGAACTCTTTTCGAATACATCAAACAATACAAATACTATAGTATCCTACCCCGAAAGTACCTAGAACTAACGCCTATCCATCAGCAGATCACACTTGCATAGTTAAGATGCCGATAAAATTTATTTACAATTATTTGACAACAGTTAGGAGCCAGAACTCTTTTCGAATACATCAAACAATACTAATACTGTAGTATCCTACCCAGAAAGTACCTAGAACTAACGCCTATCCATCAGCAGATCACACTTGCATAGTTAAGATGCCGACAAAATTTTTTTACAATTATTTGACAACAGTTAGGAGCCAGAACTCTTTTCGAATACATCAAACAATACAAATACTATAGTATCCTACCCACAAAGTACCTAGAACTAACGCCTATCCATCAGCAGATCACACTTGCATAGTTAAGATGCCGATAAAATTTTTTTACAATTATTTGACAACAGTTAGGAGCCAGAACTCTTTTCGAATAGATCAAACAATACAAATACTATAGTATCCTACCCACAAAGTACCTAGAACTAACGCCTATCCATCAGCAGATCACACTTGCATAGTTAAGATGCCGATAAAATTTTTTTACAATTATTTGACAACAGTTAGGAGCCAGAACTCTTTTCGAATACATCAAACAATACAAATACTATAGTATCCTACCCACAAAGTACCTAGAACTAACGCCTATCCATCAGCAGATCACACTTGCATAGTTAAGATGCGGATATAATTTTTTTACAATTATTTGACAACAGTTAGGAGCCAGAACTCTTTTCGAATACATCAAACAATACTAATACTATAGTATCCTACCCCGAAAGTACCTAGAACTAACGCCTATCCATCAGCAGATCACACTTGCATAGTTAAGATGCCGATAAAATTTATTTACAATTATTTGACAACAGTTAGGAGCCAGAACTCTTTTCGAATACATCAAACAATACAAATACTATAGTATCCTACCCCGAAAGTACCTAGAACTAACGCCTATCCATCAGCAGATCACACTTGCATAGTTAAGATGCCGATAAAATTTATTTACAATTATTTGACAACAGTTAGGAGCCAGAACTCTTTTCGAATATATCAAACAATACTAATACTATAGTATCCTACCCAGAAAGTACCTAGAACTAACGCCTATCCATCAGCAGATCACACTTGCATAGTTAAGATGCCGATAAAATTTTTTTACAATTATTTGACAACAGTTAGGAGCCAGAACTCTTTTCGAATACATCAAACAATACAAATACTATAGTATCCTACCCACAAAGTACCTAGAACTAACGCCTATCCATCAGCAGATCACACTTGCATAGTTAAGATGCCGATATAATTTTTTTACAATTATTTGACAACAGTTAGGACCCAGACCTCTTTTCGAATACATCAAACAATACAAATACTATAGTATCCTACCCCGAAAGTACCTAGAACTAACGCCTACCCATCAGCAGATCACACTTGCATAGTTAAGATGCCGATAAAATTTATTTACAATTATTTGACAACAGTTAGGAGCCAGAACTCTTTTCGAATACATCAAACAATACTAATACTATAGTATCCTACCCAGAAAGTACCTAGAACTAACGCCTATCCATCAGCAGATCACACTTGCATAGTTAAGATGCGGATAAATTTTTTTTACAATTATTTGACAACAGTTAGGAGCCAGAACTCTTTTCGAATACATCAAACAATACAAATACTATAGTATCCTACCGCGAAAGTACATAGAACTAACGCCTATCCATCAGCAGATCACACTTGCATAGTTAAGATGCCGATATAATTTTTTTACAATTATTTGACAACAGTTAGGAGCCAGAACTCTTTTCGAATACATCAAACAATACAAATACTATAGTATCCTACCCCGAAAGTACCTAGAACTAACGCCTATCCATCAGCAGATCACACTTGCATAGTTAAGATGCCGATAAAATTTTTTTACAATTATTTGACAACAGTTAGGAGCCAGAACTCTTTTCGAATACATCAAACAATACAAATACTATAGTATCCTACCGCGAAAGTACATAGAACTAACGCCTATCCATCAGCAGATCGCACTTGCATAGTTAAGATGCCGATATAATTTTTTTACAATTATTTGACAACAGTTAGGAGCCAGAACTCTTTTTGAATACATCAAACAATACAAATACTATAGTATCCTACCCCGAAAGTACCTAGAACTAACGCCTATCCATCAGCAGATCACACTTGCATAGTTAAGATGCCGATAAAATTTTTTTACAATTATTTGACAACAGTTAGGAGCCAGAACTCTTTTCGAATACATCAAACAATACAAATACTATAGTATCCTACCCACAAAGTACCTAGAACTAACGCCTATCCATCAGCAGATCACACTTGCATAGTAAAGATGCCGATAAAATTTTTTTACAATTATTTGACAACAGTTAGGAGCCAGAACTCTTTTCGAATACATCAAACAATACAAATACTATAGTATCCTACCCACAAAGTACCTAGAACTAACGCCTATCCATCAGCAGATCACACTTGCATAGTTAAGATGCCGATAAAATTTATTTACAATTATTTGACAACAGTTAGGAGCCAGAACTCTTTTTGAATACATCAAACAACACTAATACTATAATATCCTACCCAGAAAGTACCTAGAACTAACGCCTATCCATCAGCAGATCACACTTGCATAGTTAAGATGCCGATAAAATTTTTTTACAATTATTTGACAACAGTTAGGAGCCAGAACTCTTTTCGAATACATCAAACAATACAAATACTATAGTATCCTACCGCGAAAGTACATAGAACTAACGCCTATCCATCAGCAGATCACACTTGCATAGTTAAGATGCCGATATAATTTTTTTACAATTATTTGACAACAGTTAGGAGCCAGAACTCTTTTCGAATACATCAAACAATACAAATACTATAGTATCCTACCGCGAAAGTACATAGAACTAACGCCTATCCATCAGCAGATCACACTTGCATAGTTAAGATGCCGATAAAACTTTTTTACAATTATTTGACAACAGTTAGGAGCCAGAACTCTTTTCGAATACATCAAACAATACGAATACTATAGTATCCTACCGCGAAAGTACCTAGAACTAACGCCTATCCATCAGCAGATCACACTTGCATAGTTAAGATGCCGATATAATTTTTTTACAATTATTTGACAACAGTTAGGAGCCAGAACTCTTTTCGAATACATCAAACAATACAAATACTATAGTATCCTACCCCGAAAGTACCTAGAACTAACGCCTATCCATCAGCAGATCACACTTGCATAGTTAAGATGCCGATAAAATTTATTTACAATTATTTGACAACAGTTAGGAGCCAGAACTCTTTTCGAATACATCAAACAATACTAATACTGTAGTATCCTACCCAGAAAGTACCTAGAACTAACGCCTATCCATCAGCAGATCACACTTGCATAGTTAAGATGCCGATAAAATTTTTTTACAATTATTTGACAACAGTTAGGAGCCAGAACTCTTTTCGAATACATCAAACAATACAAATACTATAGTATCCTACCCACAAAGTACCTAGAACTAACGCCTATCCATCAGCAGATCACACTTGCATAGTTAAGATGCCGATAAAATTTATTTACAATTATTTGACAACAGTTAGGAGCCAGAACTCTTTTTGAATACATCAAACAACACTAATACTATAGTATCCTACCCAGAAAGTACCTAGAACTAACGCCTATCCATCAGCAGATCACACTTGCATAGTTAAGATGCCGATAAAATTTTTTTACAATTATTTGACAACAGTTAGGACCCAGAACTCTTTTCGAATACATCAAACAATACAAATACTATAGTATCCTACCGCGAAAGTACATAGAACTAACGCCTATCCATCAGCAGGTCACACTTGCATAGTTAAGATGCCGATATAATTTTTTTACAATTATTTGACAACAGTTAGGAGCCAGAACTCTTTTCGAATACATCAAACAATACAAATACTATAGTATCCTACCCCGAAAGTACCTAGAACTAACGCCTATCCATCAGCAGATCACACTTGCATAGTTAAGATGCCGATAAAATTTATTTACAATTATTTGACAACAGTTAGGAGCCAGAACTCTTTTCGAATACATCAAACAATACTAATACTGTAGTATCCTACCCAGAAAGTACCTAGAACTAACGCCTATCCATCAGCAGATCACACTTGCATAGTTAAGATGCCGATAAAATTTTTTTACAATTATTTGACAACAGTTAGGAGCCAGAACTCTTTTCGAATACATCAAACAATACTAATACTATAGTATCCTAACCAGAAAGTACCTAGAACTAACGCCTATCCATCAGCAGATCACACTTGCATAGTTAAGATGCCGATAAAATTTTTTTACAATTATTTGACAACAGTTAGGAGCCAGAACTCTTTTCGAATACATCAAACAATACAAATACTATAGTATCCTACCCAGAAAGTACCTAGAACTAACGCCTATCCATCAGCAGATCACACTTGCATAATTAAGATGCCGATAAAATTTTTTTACAATTATTTGACAACAGTTAGGAGCCAGAACTCTTTTTGAATACATCAAACAACACTAATACTATAGTATCCTACCCAGAAAGTACCTAGAACTAACGCCTATCCATCAGCAGATCACACTTGCATAGTTAAGATGCCGATAAAATTTTTTTACAATTATTTGACAACAGTTAGGAGCCAGAACTCAATTCGAATACATCAAACAATACAAATACTATAGTATCCTACCGCGAAAGTACATAGAACTAACGCCTATCCGTCAGCAGATCACACTTGCATAGTTAAGATGCCGATATAATTTTTTTACAATTATTTGACAACAGTTAGGAGCCAGAACTCTTTTCGAATACATCAAACAATACAAATACTATAGTATCCTACCCCGAAAGTACCTAGAACTAACGCCTATCCATCAGCAGATCACACTTGCATAGTTAAGATGCCGATAAAATTTATTTACAATTATTTGACAACAGTTAGGAGCCAGAACTCTTTTCGAATACATCAAACAATACTAATACTGTAGTATCCTACCGCGAAAGTACCTAGAACTAACGCCTATCCATCAGCAGATCACACTTGCATAGTTAAGATGCCGATATAATTTTTTTACAATTATTTGACAACAGTTAGGAGCCAGAACTCTTTTCGAATACATCAAACAATACAAATACTATAGTATCCTACCCAGAAAGTACCTAGAACTAACGCCTATCCATCAGCAGATCACACTTGCATAATTAAGATGCCGATAAAATTTTTTTACAATTATTTGACAACAGTTAGGAGCCAGAACTCTTTTTGAATACATCAAACAACACTAATACTATAGTATCCTACCCAGAAAGTACCTAGAACTAACGCCTATCCATCAGCAGATCACACTTGCATAGTTAAGATGCCGATAAAATTTTTTTACAATTATTTGACAACAGTTAGGAGCCAGAACTCAATTCGAATACATCAAACAATACAAATACTATAGTATCCTACCGCGAAAGTACATAGAACTAACGCCTATCCGTCAGCAGATCACACTTGCATAGTTAAGATGCCGATATAATTTTTTTACAATTATTTGACAACAGTTAGGAGCCAGAACTCTTTTCGAATACATCAAACAATACAAATACTATAGTATCCTACCCCGAAAGTACCTAGAACTAACGCCTATCCATCAGCAGATCACACTTGCATAGTTAAGATGCCGATAAAATTTATTTACAATTATTTGACAACAGTTAGGAGCCAGAACTCTTTTCGAATACATCAAACAATACTAATACTGTAGTATCCTACCGCGAAAGTACCTAGAACTAACGCCTATCCATCAGCAGATCACACTTGCATAGTTAAGATGCCGATATAATTTTTTTACAATTATTTGACAACAGTTAGGAGCCAGAACTCTTTTCGAATACATCAAACAATACAAATACTATAGTATCCTACCCCGAAAGTACCTAGAACTAACGCCTATCCATCAGCAGATCACACTTGCATAGTTAAGATGCCGATAAAATTTATTTACAATTATTTGACAACAGTTAGGAGCCAGAACTCTTTTCGAATACATCAAACAATACTAATACTGTAGTATCCTACCCAGAAAGTACCTAGAACTAACGCCTATCCATCAGCAGATCACACTTGCATAGTTAAGATGCCGATAAAATTTTTTTACAATTATTTGACAACAGTTAGGAGCCAGAACTCTTTTCGAATACATCAAACAATACAAATACTATAGTATCCTACCCACAAAGTACCTAGAACTAACGCCTATCCATCAGCAGATCACACTTGCATAGTTAAGATGCCGATAAAATTTATTTACAATTATTTGACAACAGTTAGGAGCCAGAACTCTTTTTGAATACATCAAACAACACTAATACTATAGTATCCTACCCAGAAAGTACCTAGAACTAACGCCTATCCATCAGCAGATCACACTTGCATAGTTAAGAGGCCGATAAAATTTTTTTACAATTATTTGACAACAGTTAGGAGCCAGAACTCTTTTCGAATACATCAAACAATACAAATACTATAGTATCCTACCGCGAAAGTACCTAGAACTAACGCCTATCCATCAGCAGATCACACTTGCATAGTTAAGATGCCGATAAAATTTATTTACAATTATTTGACAACAGTTAGGAGCCAGAACTCTTTTCGAATACATCAAACAATACTAATACTGTAGTATCCTACCCAGAAAGTACCTAGAACTAACGCCTATCCATCAGCAGATCACACTTGCATAGTTAAGATGCCGATAAAATTTTTTTACAATTATTTGACAACAGTTAGGAGCCAGAACTCTTTTCGAATACATCAAACAATACTAATACTATAGTATCCTAACCAGAAAGTACCTAGAACTAACGCCTATCCATCAGCAGATCACACTTGCATAGTTAAGATGCCGATAACATTTTTTTACAATTATTTGACAACAGTTAGGAGCCAGAACTCTTTTCGAATACATCAAACAATACAAATACTATAGTATCCTACCCAGAAAGTACCTAGAACTAACGCCTATCCATCAGCAGATCACACTTGCATAGTTAAGATGCCGATAAAATTTTTTTACAATTATTTGACAACAGTTAGGAGCCAGAACTCTTTTCGAATACATCAAACAATACAAATACTATAGTATCCTACCCAGAAAGTACCTAGAACTAACGCCTATCCATCAGCAGATCACACTTGCATAATTAAGATGCCGATAAAATTTTTTTACAATTATTTGACAACAGTTAGGAGCCAGAACTCTTTTTGAATACATCAAACAACACTAATACTATAGTATCCTACCCAGAAAGTACCTAGAACTAACGCCTATCCATCAGCAGATCACACTTGCATAGTTAAGATGCCGATAAAATTTTTTTACAATTATTTGACAACAGTTAGGAGCCAGAACTCTTTTCGAATACATCAAACAATACAAATACTATAGTATCCTACCGCGAAAGTACATAGAACTAACGCCTATCCGTCAGCAGATCACACTTGCATAGTTAAGATGCCGATATAATTTTTTTACAATTATTTGACAACAGTTAGGAGCCAGAACTCTTTTCGAATACATCAAACAATACAAATACTATAGTATCCTACCCCGAAAGTACCTAGAACTAACGCCTATCCATCAGCAGATCACACTTGCATAGTTAAGATGCCGATAAAATTTATTTACAATTATTTGACAACAGTTAGGAGCCAGAACTCTTTTCGAATACATCAAACAATACTAATACTGTAGTATCCTACCCAGAAAGTACCTAGAACTAACGCCTATCCATCAGCAGATCACACTTGCATAGTTAAGATGCCGATAAAATTTTTTTACAATTATTTGACAACAGTTAGGAGCCAGAACTCTTTTCGAATACATCAAACAATACAAATACTATAGTATCCTACCCACAAAGTACCTAGAACTAACGCCTATCCTTCAGCAGATCACACTTGCATAGTTAAGATGCCGATAAAATTTTTTTACAATTATTTGACAACAGTTAGGAGCCAGAACTCTTTTCGAATACATCAAACAATACAAATACTATAGTATCCTACCGCGAAAGTACATAGAACTAACGCCTATCCATCAGCAGATCACACTTGCATAGTTAAGATGCCGATATAATTTTTTTACAATTATTTGACAACAGTTAGGAGCCAGAACTCTTTTCGAATACATCAAACAATACAAATACTATAGTATCCTACCCCGAAAGTACCTAGAACTAACGCCTATCCATCAGCAGATCACACTTGCATGGTTAAGATGCCGATAAAATTTATTTACAATTATTTGACAACAGTTAGGAGCCAGAACTCTTTTCGAATACATCAAACAATACTAATACTGTAGTATCCTACCCAGAAAGTACCTAGAACTAACGCCTATCCATCAGCAGATCACACTTGCATAGTTAAGATGCCGATAAAATTTTTTTACAATTATTTGACAACAGTTAGGAGCCAGAACTCTTTTCGAATACATCAAACAATACAAATACTATAGTATCCTACCCACAAAGTACCTAGAACTAACGCCTATCCATCAGCAGATCACACTTGCATAGTTAAGATGCCGATAAAATTTATTTACAATTATTTGACAACAGTTAGGAGCCAGAACTCTTTTTGAATACATCAAACAACACTAATACTATAGTATCCTACCCAGAAAGTACCTAGAACTAACGCCTATCCATCAGCAGATCACACTTGCATAGTTAAGATGCCGATAAAAATTTTTTACAATTATTTGACAACAGTTAGGAGCCAGAACTCTTTTCGAATACATCAAACAATACAAATACTATAGTATCCTACCGCGAAAGTACATAGAACTAACGCCTATCTATCAGCAGATCACACTTGCATAGTTAAGATGCCGATATAATTTTTTTACAATTATTTGACAACAGTTAGGAGCCAGAACTCTTTTCGAATACATCAAACAATACAAATACTATAGTATCCTACCCCGAAAGTACCTAGAACTAACGCCTATCCATCAGCAGATCACACTTGCATAGTTAAGATGCCGATAAAATTTATTTACAATTATTTGACAACAGTTAGGAGCCAGAACTCTTTTCGAATACATCAAACAATACTAATACTGTAGTATCCTACCCAGAAAGTACCTAGAACTAACGCCTATCCATCAGCAGATCACACTTGCATAGTTAAGATGCCGACAAAATTTTTTTACAATTATTTGACAACAGTTAGGAGCCAGAACTCTTTTCGAATACATCAAACAATACAAATACTATAGTATCCTACCCACAAAGTACCTAGAACTAACGCCTATCCATCAGCAGATCACACTTGCATAGTTAAGATGCCGATAAAATTTTTTTACAATTATTTGACAACAGTTAGGAGCCAGAACTCTTTTCGAATAGATCAAACAATACAAATACTATAGTATCCTACCCACAAAGTACCTAGAACTAACGCCTATCCATCAGCAGATCACACTTGCATAGTTAAGATGCCGATAAATTTTTTTTACAATTATTTGACAACAGTTAGGAGCCAGAACTCTTTTCGAATACATCAAACAATACAAATACTATAGTATCCTACCCACAAAGTACCTAGAACTAACGCCTATCCATCAGCAGATCACACTTGCATAGTTAAGATGCCGATATAATTTTTTTACAATTATTTGACAACAGTTAGGAGCCAGAACTCTTTTCGAATACATCAAACAATACTAATACTATAGTATCCTACCCCGAAAGTACCTAGAACTAACGCCTATCCATCAGCAGATCACACTTGCATAGTTAAGATGCCGATAAAATTTATTTACAATTATTTGACAACAGTTAGGAGCCAGAACTCTTTTCGAATACATCAAACAATACAAATACTATAGTATCCTACCCCGAAAGTACCTAGAACTAACGCCTATCCATCAGCAGATCACACTTGCATAGTTAAGATGCCGATAAAATTTATTTACAATTATTTGACAACAGTTAGGAGCCAGAACTCTTTTCGAATATATCAAACAATACTAATACTATAGTATCCTACCCAGAAAGTACCTAGAACTAACGCCTATCCATCAGCAGATCACACTTGCATAGTTAAGATGCCGATAAAATTTTTTTACAATTATTTGACAACAGTTAGGAGCCAGAACTCTTTTCGAATACATCAAACAATACAAATACTATAGTATCCTACCCACAAAGTACCTAGAACTAACGCCTATCCATCAGCAGATCACACTTGCATAGTTAAGATGCCGATATAATTTTTTTACAATTATTTGACAACAGTTAGGACCCAGACCTCTTTTCGAATACATCAAACAATACAAATACTATAGTATCCTACCCCGAAAGTACCTAGAACTAACGCCTACCCATCAGCAGATCACACTTGCATAGTTAAGATGCCGATAAAATTTATTTACAATTATTTGACAACAGTTAGGAGCCAGAACTCTTTTCGAATACATCAAACAATACTAATACTATAGTATCCTACCCAGAAAGTACCTAGAACTAACGCCTATCCATCAGCAGATCACACTTGCATAGTTAAGATGCGGATAAATTTTTTTTACAATTATTTGACAACAGTTAGGAGCCAGAACTCTTTTCGAATACATCAAACAATACAAATACTATAGTATCCTACCGCGAAAGTACATAGAACTAACGCCTATCCATCAGCAGATCACACTTGCATAGTTAAGATGCCGATATAATTTTTTTACAATTATTTGACAACAGTTAGGAGCCAGAACTCTTTTCGAATACATCAAACAATACAAATACTATAGTATCCTACCCCGAAAGTACCTAGAACTAACGCCTATCCATCAGCAGATCACACTTGCATAGTTAAGATGCCGATAAAATTTTTTTACAATTATTTGACAACAGTTAGGAGCCAGAACTCTTTTCGAATACATCAAACAATACAAATACTATAGTATCCTACCGCGAAAGTACATAGAACTAACGCCTATCCATCAGCAGATCGCACTTGCATAGTTAAGATGCCGATATAATTTTTTTACAATTATTTGACAACAGTTAGGAGCCAGAACTCTTTTTGAATACATCAAACAATACAAATACTATAGTATCCTACCCCGAAAGTACCTAGAACTAACGCCTATCCATCAGCAGATCACACTTGCATAGTTAAGATGCCGATAAAATTTTTTTACAATTATTTGACAACAGTTAGGAGCCAGAACTCTTTTCGAATACATCAAACAATACAAATACTATAGTATCCTACCCACAAAGTACCTAGAACTAACGCCTATCCATCAGCAGATCACACTTGCATAGTAAAGATGCCGATAAAATTTTTTTACAATTATTTGACAACAGTTAGGAGCCAGAACTCTTTTCGAATACATCAAACAATACAAATACTATAGTATCCTACCCACAAAGTACCTAGAACTAACGCCTATCCATCAGCAGATCACACTTGCATAGTTAAGATGCCGATAAAATTTATTTACAATTATTTGACAACAGTTAGGAGCCAGAACTCTTTTTGAATACATCAAACAACACTAATACTATAGTATCCTACCCAGAAAGTACCTAGAACTAACGCCTATCCATCAGCAGATCACACTTGCATAGTTAAGATGCCGATAAAATTTTTTTACAATTATTTGACAACAGTTAGGAGCCAGAACTCTTTTCGAATACATCAAACAATACAAATACTATAGTATCCTACCGCGAAAGTACATAGAACTAACGCCTATCCATCAGCAGATCACACTTGCATAGTTAAGATGCCGATATAATTTTTTTACAATTATTTGACAACAGTTAGGAGCCAGTACTCTTTTCGAATACATCAAACAATACAAATACTATAGTATCCTACCGCGAAAGTACATAGAACTAACGCCTATCCATCAGCAGATCACACTTGCATAGTTAAGATGCCGATAAAACTTTTTTACAATTATTTGACAACAGTTAGGAGCCAGAACTCTTTTCGAATACATCAAACAATACGAATACTATAGTATCCTACCGCGAAAGTACCTAGAACTAACGCCTATCCATCAGCAGATCACACTTGCATAGTTAAGATGCCGATATAATTTTTTTACAATTATTTGACAACAGTTAGGAGCCAGAACTCTTTTCGAATACATCAAACAATACAAATACTATAGTATCCTACCCCGAAAGTACCTAGAACTAACGCCTATCCATCAGCAGATCACACTTGCATAGTTAAGATGCCGATAAAATTTATTTACAATTATTTGACAACAGTTAGGAGCCAGAACTCTTTTCGAATACATCAAACAATACTAATACTGTAGTATCCTACCCAGAAAGTACCTAGAACTAACGCCTATCCATCAGCAGATCACACTTGCATAGTTAAGATGCCGATAAAATTTTTTTACAATTATTTGACAACAGTTAGGAGCCAGAACTCTTTTCGAATACATCAAACAATACAAATACTATAGTATCCTACCCACAAAGTACCTAGAACTAACGCCTATCCATCAGCAGATCACACTTGCATAGTTAAGATGCCGATAAAATTTATTTACAATTATTTGACAACAGTTAGGAGCCAGAACTCTTTTTGAATACATCAAACAACACTAATACTATAGTATCCTACCCAGAAAGTACCTAGAACTAACGCCTATCCATCAGCAGATCACACTTGCATAGTTAAGATGCCGATAAAATTTTTTTACAATTATTTGACAACAGTTAGGACCCAGAACTCTTTTCGAATACATCAAACAATACAAATACTATAGTATCCTACCGCGAAAGTACATAGAACTAACGCCTATCCATCAGCAGGTCACACTTGCATAGTTAAGATGCCGATATAATTTTTTTACAATTATTTGACAACAGTTAGGAGCCAGAACTCTTTTCGAATACATCAAACAATACAAATACTATAGTATCCTACCCCGAAAGTACCTAGAACTAACGCCTATCCATCAGCAGATCACACTTGCATAGTTAAGATGCCGATAAAATTTATTTACAATTATTTGACAACAGTTAGGAGCCAGAACTCTTTTCGAATACATCAAACAATACTAATACTGTAGTATCCTACCCAGAAAGTACCTAGAACTAACGCCTATCCATCAGCAGATCACACTTGCATAGTTAAGATGCCGATAAAATTTTTTTACAATTATTTGACAACAGTTAGGAGCCAGAACTCTTTTCGAATACATCAAACAATACTAATACTATAGTATCCTAACCAGAAAGTACCTAGAACTAACGCCTATCCATCAGCAGATCACACTTGCATAGTTAAGATGCCGATAAAATTTTTTTACAATTATTTGACAACAGTTAGGAGCCAGAACTCTTTTCGAATACATCAAACAATACAAATACTATAGTATCCTACCCAGAAAGTACCTAGAACTAACGCCTATCCATCAGCAGATCACACTTGCATAATTAAGATGCCGATAAAATTTTTTTACAATTATTTGACAACAGTTAGGAGCCAGAACTCTTTTTGAATACATCAAACAACACTAATACTATAGTATCCTACCCAGAAAGTACCTAGAACTAACGCCTATCCATCAGCAGATCACACTTGCATAGTTAAGATGCCGATAAAATTTTTTTACAATTATTTGACAACAGTTAGGAGCCAGAACTCAATTCGAATACATCAAACAATACAAATACTATAGTATCCTACCGCGAAAGTACATAGAACTAACGCCTATCCGTCAGCAGATCACACTTGCATAGTTAAGATGCCGATATAATTTTTTTACAATTATTTGACAACAGTTAGGAGCCAGAACTCTTTTCGAATACATCAAACAATACAAATACTATAGTATCCTACCCCGAAAGTACCTAGAACTAACGCCTATCCATCAGCAGATCACACTTGCATAGTTAAGATGCCGATAAAATTTATTTACAATTATTTGACAACAGTTAGGAGCCAGAACTCTTTTCGAATACATCAAACAATACTAATACTGTAGTATCCTACCGCGAAAGTACCTAGAACTAACGCCTATCCATCAGCAGATCACACTTGCATAGTTAAGATGCCGATATAATTTTTTTACAATTATTTGACAACAGTTAGGAGCCAGAACTCTTTTCGAATACATCAAACAATACAAATACTATAGTATCCTACCCCGAAAGTACCTAGAACTAACGCCTATCCATCAGCAGATCACACTTGCATAGTTAAGATGCCGATAAAATTTATTTACAATTATTTGACAACAGTTAGGAGCCAGAACTCTTTTCGAATACATCAAACAATACTAATACTGTAGTATCCTACCCAGAAAGTACCTAGAACTAACGCCTATCCATCAGCAGATCACACTTGCATAGTTAAGATGCCGATAAAATTTTTTTACAATTATTTGACAACAGTTAGGAGCCAGAACTCTTTTCGAATACATCAAACAATACAAATACTATAGTATCCTACCCACAAAGTACCTAGAACTAACGCCTATCCATCAGCAGATCACACTTGCATAGTTAAGATGCCGATAAAATTTATTTACAATTATTTGACAACAGTTAGGAGCCAGAACTCTTTTTGAATACATCAAACAACACTAATACTATAGTATCCTACCCAGAAAGTACCTAGAACTAACGCCTATCCATCAGCAGATCACACTTGCATAGTTAAGAGGCCGATAAAATTTTTTTACAATTATTTGACAACAGTTAGGAGCCAGAACTCTTTTCGAATACATCAAACAATACAAATACTATAGTATCCTACCGCGAAAGTACCTAGAACTAACGCCTATCCATCAGCAGATCACACTTGCATAGTTAAGATGCCGATAAAATTTATTTACAATTATTTGACAACAGTTAGGAGCCAGAACCCTTTTCGAATACATCAAACAATACTAATACTGTAGTATCCTACCCAGAAAGTACCTAGAACTAACGCCTATCCATCAGCAGATCACACTTGCATAGTTAAGATGCCGATAAAATTTTTTTACAATTATTTGACAACAGTTAGGAGCCAGAACTCTTTTCGAATACATCAAACAATACTAATACTATAGTATCCTAACCAGAAAGTACCTAGAACTAACGCCTATCCATCAGCAGATCACACTTGCATAGTTAAGATGCTGATAACATTTTTTTACAATTATTTGACAACAGTTAGGAGCCAGAACTCTTTTCGAATACATCAAACAATACAAATACTATAGTATCCTACCCAGAAAGTACCTAGAACTAACGCCTATCCATCAGCAGATCACACTTGCATAGTTAAGATGCCGATAAAATTTTTTTACAATTATTTGACAACAGTTAGGAGCCAGAACTCTTTTCGAATACATCAAACAATACAAATACTATAGTATCCTACCCAGAAAGTACCTAGAACTAACGCCTATCCATCAGCAGATCACACTTGCATAATTAAGATGCCGATAAAATTTTTTTACAATTATTTGACAACAGTTAGGAGCCAGAACTCTTTTTGAATACATCAAACAACACTAATACTATAGTATCCTACCCAGAAAGTACCTAGAACTAACGCCTATCCATCAGCAGATCACACTTGCATAGTTAAGATGCCGATAAAATTTTTTTACAATTATTTGACAACAGTTAGGAGCCAGAACTCTTTTCGAATACATCAAACAATACAAATACTATAGTATCCTACCGCGAAAGTACATAGAACTAACGCCTATCCGTCAGCAGATCACACTTGCATAGTTAAGATGCCGATATAATTTTTTTACAATTATTTGACAACAGTTAGGAGCCAGAACTCTTGTCGAATACATCAAACAATACAAATACTATAGTATCCTACCCCGAAAGTACCTAGAACTAACGCCTATCCATCAGCAGATCACACTTGCATAGTTAAGATGCCGATAAAATTTATTTACAATTATTTGACAACAGTTAGGAGCCAGAACTCTTTTCGAATACATCAAACAATACTAATACTGTAGTATCCTACCCAGAAAGTACCTAGAACTAACGCCTATCCATCAGCAGATCACACTTGCATAGTTAAGATGCCGACAAAATTTTTTTACAATTATTTGACAACAGTTAGGAGCCAGAACTCTTTTCGAATACATCAAACAATACAAATACTATAGTATCCTACCCACAAAGTACCTAGAACTAACGCCTATCCATCAGCAGATCACACTTGCATAGTTAAGATGCCGATAAAATTTTTTTACAATTATTTGACAACAGTTAGGAGCCAGAACTCTTTTCGAATACATCAAACAATACAAATACTATAGTATCCTACCCACAAAGTACCTAGAACCAACGCCTATCCATCAGCAGATCACACTTGCATAGTTAAGATGCCGATAAAATTTTTTTACAATTATTTGACAACAGTTAGGAGCCAGAACTCTTTTCGAATACATCAAACAATACAAATACTATAGTATCCTACCCACAAAGTACCTAGAACTAACGCCTATCCATCAGCAGATCACACTTGCATAGTTAAGATGCCGATATAATTTTTTTACAATTATTTGGCAACAGTTAGGAGCCAGAACTCTTTTCGAATACATCAAACAATACTAATACTATAGTATCCTACCCCGAAAGTACCTAGAACTAACGCCTATCCATCAGCAGATCACACTTGCATAGTTACGATGCCGATAAAAATTTTTTACAATTATTTGACAACAGTTAGGAGCCAGAACTCTTTTCGAATACATCAAACAATACAAATACTATAGTATCCTACCCCGAAAGTACCTAGAACTAACGCCTATCCATCAGCAGATCACACTTGCATAGTTAAGATGCCGATAAAATTTATTTACAATTATTTGACAACAGTTAGGAGCCAGAACTCTTTTCGAATACATCAAACAATACAAATACTATAGTATCCTACCCACAAAGTACCTAGAACTAACGCCTATCCATCAGCAGATCACACTTGCATAGTTAAGATGCCGATATAATTTTTTTACAATTATTTGACAACAGTTAGGACCCAGACCTCTTTTCGAATACATCAAACAATACAAATACTATAGTATCCTACCCCGAAAGTACCTAGAACTAACGCCTACCCATCAGCAGATCACACTTGCATAGTTAAGATGCCGATAAAATTTATTTACAATTATTTGACAACAGTTAGGAGCCAGAACTCTTTTCGAATACATCAAACAATACTAATACTATAGTATCCTACCCAGAAAGTACCTAGAACTAACGCCTATCCATCAGCAGATCACACTTGCATAGTTAAGATGCCGATAAATTTTTTTTACAATTATTTGACAACAGTTAGGAGCCAGAACTCTTTTCGAATACATCAAACAATACAAATACTATAGTATCCTACCGCGAAAGTACATAGAACTAACGCCTATCCATCAGCAGATCACACTTGCATAGTTAAGATGCCGATATAATTTTTTTACAATTATTTGACAACAGTCAGGAGCCAGAACTCTTTTCGAATACATCAAACAATACAAATACTATAGTATCCTACCCCGAAAGTACCTAGAACGAACGCCTATCCATCAGCAGATCACACTTGCATAGTTAAGATGCCGATAAAATTTATTTACAATTATTTGACAACAGTTAGGAGCCAGAACTCTTTTCGAATACATCAAACAATACTAATACTATAGTATCCTACCCAGAAAGTACCTAGAACTAACGCCTATCCATCAGCAGATCACACTTGCATAGTTAAGATGCCGATAAAATTTATTTACAATTATTTGACAACAGTTAGGAGCCAGAACTCTTTTCGAATATATCAAACAATACTAATACTATAGTATCCTACCCAGAAAGTACCTAGAACTAACGCCTATCCATCAGCAGATCACACTTGCATAGTTAAGATGCCGATAAAATTTTTTTACAATTATTTGACAACAGTTAGGAGCCAGAACTCTTTTCGAATACATCAAACAATACAAATACTATAGTATCCTACCCACAAAGTACCTAGAACTAACGCCTATCCATCAGCAGATCACACTTGCATAGTTAAGATGCCGATAAAATTTTTTTACAATTATTTGACAACAGTTAGGAGCCAGAACTCTTTTCGAATACATCAAACAATACAAATACTATAGTATCCTACCCACAAAGTACCTAGAACTAACGCCTATCCATCAGCAGATCACACTTGCATAGTTAAGATGCCGATAAAATTTATTTACAATTATTTGACAACAGTTAGGAGCCAGAACTCTTTTTGAATACATCAAACAACACTAATACTATAGTATCCTACCCAGAAAGTACCTAGAACTAACGCCTATCCATCAGCAGATCACACTTGCATAGTTAAGATGCCGATAAAATTTTTTTACAATTATTTGACAACAGTTAGGAGCCAGAACTCTTTTCGAATACATCAAACAATACAAATACTATAGTATCCTACCGCGAAAGTACATAGAACTAACGCCTATCCATCAGCAGATCACACTTGCATAGTTAAGATGCCGATATAATTTTTTTACAATTATTTGACAACAGTTAGGAGCCAGAACTCTTTTCGAATACATCAAACAATACAAATACTATAGTATCCTACCGCGAAAGTACATAGAACTAACGCCTATCCATCAGCAGATCACACTTGCATAGTTAAGATGCCGATAAATTTTTTTTACAATTATTTGACAACAGTTAGGAGCCAGAACTCTTTTCGAATACATCAAACAATACGAATACTATAGTATCCTACCGCGAAAGTACCTAGAACTAACGCCTATCCATCAGCAGATCACACTTGCATAGTTAAGATGCCGATATAATTTTTTTACAATTATTTGGCAACAGTTAGGAGCCAGAACTCTTTTCGAATACATCAAACAATACTAATACTATAGTATCCTACCCCGAAAGTACCTAGAACTAACGCCTATCCATCAGCAGATCACACTTGCATAGTTACGATGCCGATAAAAATTTTTTACAATTATTTGACAACAGTTAGGAGCCAGAACTCTTTTCGAATACATCAAACAATACAAATACTATAGTATCCTACCCCGAAAGTACCTAGAACTAACGCCTATCCATCAGCAGATCACACTTGCATAGTTAAGATGCCGATAAAATTTATTTACAATTATTTGACAACAGTTAGGAGCCAGAACTCTTTTCGAATACATCAAACAATACAAATACTATAGTATCCTACCCACAAAGTACCTAGAACTAACGCCTATCCATCAGCAGATCACACTTGCATAGTTAAGATGCCGATATAATTTTTTTACAATTATTTGACAACAGTTAGGACCCAGACCTCTTTTCGAATACATCAAACAATACAAATACTATAGTATCCTACCCCGAAAGTACCTAGAACTAACGCCTACCCATCAGCAGATCACACTTGCATAGTTAAGATGCCGATAAAATTTATTTACAATTATTTGACAACAGTTAGGAGCCAGAACTCTTTTCGAATACATCAAACAATACTAATACTATAGTATCCTACCCAGAAAGTACCTAGAACTAACGCCTATCCATCAGCAGATCACACTTGCATAGTTAAGATGCCGATAAATTTTTTTTACAATTATTTGACAACAGTTAGGAGCCAGAACTCTTTTCGAATACATCAAACAATACAAATACTATAGTATCCTACCGCGAAAGTACATAGAACTAACGCCTATCCATCAGCAGATCACACTTGCATAGTTAAGATGCCGATATAATTTTTTTACAATTATTTGACAACAGTCAGGAGCCAGAACTCTTTTCGAATACATCAAACAATACAAATACTATAGTATCCTACCCCGAAAGTACCTAGAACGAACGCCTATCCATCAGCAGATCACACTTGCATAGTTAAGATGCCGATAAAATTTATTTACAATTATTTGACAACAGTTAGGAGCCAGAACTCTTTTCGAATACATCAAACAATACTAATACTATAGTATCCTACCCAGAAAGTACCTAGAACTAACGCCTATCCATCAGCAGATCACACTTGCATAGTTAAGATGCCGATAAAATTTATTTACAATTATTTGACAACAGTTAGGAGCCAGAACTCTTTTCGAATATATCAAACAATACTAATACTATAGTATCCTACCCAGAAAGTACCTAGAACTAACGCCTATCCATCAGCAGATCACACTTGCATAGTTAAGATGCCGATAAAATTTTTTTACAATTATTTGACAACAGTTAGGAGCCAGAACTCTTTTCGAATACATCAAACAATACAAATACTATAGTATCCTACCCACAAAGTACCTAGAACTAACGCCTATCCATCAGCAGATCACACTTGCATAGTTAAGATGCCGATAAAATTTTTTTACAATTATTTGACAACAGTTAGGAGCCAGAACTCTTTTCGAATACATCAAACAATACAAATACTATAGTATCCTACCCACAAAGTACCTAGAACTAACGCCTATCCATCAGCAGATCACACTTGCATAGTTAAGATGCCGATAAAATTTATTTACAATTATTTGACAACAGTTAGGAGCCAGAACTCTTTTTGAATACATCAAACAACACTAATACTATAGTATCCTACCCAGAAAGTACCTAGAACTAACGCCTATCCATCAGCAGATCACACTTGCATAGTTAAGATGCCGATAAAATTTTTTTACAATTATTTGACAACAGTTAGGAGCCAGAACTCTTTTCGAATACATCAAACAATACAAATACTATAGTATCCTACCGCGAAAGTACATAGAACTAACGCCTATCCATCAGCAGATCACACTTGCATAGTTAAGATGCCGATATAATTTTTTTACAATTATTTGACAACAGTTAGGAGCCAGAACTCTTTTCGAATACATCAAACAATACAAATACTATAGTATCCTACCGCGAAAGTACATAGAACTAACGCCTATCCATCAGCAGATCACACTTGCATAGTTAAGATGCCGATAAATTTTTTTTACAATTATTTGACAACAGTTAGGAGCCAGAACTCTTTTCGAATACATCAAACAATACGAATACTATAGTATCCTACCGCGAAAGTACCTAGAACTAACGCCTATCCATCAGCAGATCACACTTGCATAGTTAAGATGCCGATATAATTTTTTTACAATTATTTGACAACAGTTAGGAGCCAGAACTCTTTTCGAATACATCAAACAATACAAATACTATAGTATCCTACCCCGAAAGTACCTAGAACTAACGCCTATCCATCAGCAGATCACACTTGCATAGTTAAGATGCCGATAAAATTTATTTACAATTATTTGACAACAGTTAGGAGCCAGAACTCTTTTCGAATACATCAAACAATACTAATACTGTAGTATCCTACCCAGAAAGTACCTAGAACTAACGCCTATCCATCAGCAGATCACACTTGCATAGTTAAGATGCCGATAAAATTTTTTTACAATTATTTGACAACAGTTAGGAGCCAGAACTCTTTTCGAATACATCAAACAATACAAATACTATAGTATCCTACCCACAAAGTACCTAGAACTAACGCCTATCCATCAGCAGATCACACTTGCATAGTTAAGATGCCGATAAAATTTATTTACAATTATTTGACAACAGTTAGGAGCCAGAACTCTTTTTGAATACATCAAACAACACTAATACTATAGTATCCTACCCAGAAAGTACCTAGAACTAACGCCTATCCATCAGCAGATCACACTTGCATAGTTAAGATGCCGATAAAATTTTTTTACAATTATTTGACAACAGTTAGGAGCCAGAACTCTTTTCGAATACATCAAACAATACAAATACTATAGTATCCTACCGCGAAAGTACATAGAACTAACGCCTATCCATCAGCAGGTCACACTTGCATAGTTAAGATGCCGATATAATTTTTTTACAATTATTTGACAACAGTTAGGAGCCAGAACTCTTTTCGAATACATCAAACAATACAAATACTATAGTATCCTACCCCGAAAGTACCTAGAACTAACGCCTATCCATCAGCAGATCACACTTGCATAGTTAAGATGCCGATAAAATTTATTTACAATTATTTGACAACAGTTAGGAGCCAGAACTCTTTTCGAATACATCAAACAATACTAATACTGTAGTATCCTACCCAGAAAGTACCTAGAACTAACGCCTATCCATCAGCAGATCACACTTGCATAGTTAAGATGCCGATAAAATTTTTTTACAATTATTTGACAACAGTTAGGAGCCAGAACTCTTTTCGAATACATCAAACAATACAAATACTATAGTATCCTACCCACAAAGTACCTAGAACTAACGCCTATCCATCAGCAGATCACACTTGCATAGTTAAGATGCCGATAAAATTTTTTTACAATTATTTGACAACAGTTAGGAGCCAGAACTCTTTTCGAATACATCAAACAATACAAATACTATAGTATCCTACCCACAAAGTACCTAGAACTAACGCCTATCCATCAGCAGATCACACTTGCATAGTTAAGATGCCGATAAAATTTTTTTACAATTATTTGACAACAGTTAGGAGCCAGAACTCTTTTCGAATACATCAAACAATACAAATACTATAGTATCCTACCCACAAAGTACCTAGAACTAACGCCTATCCATCAGCAGATCACACTTGCATAGTTAAGATGCCGATATAATTTTTTTACAATTATTTGACAACAGTTAGGAGCCAGAACTCTTTTCGAATACATCAAACAATACTAATACTATAGTATCCTACCCCGAAAGTACCTAGAACTAACGCCTATCCATCAGCAGATCACACTTGCATAGTTAAGATGCCGATAAAATTTATTTACAATTATTTGACAACAGTTAGGAGCCAGAACTCTTTTCGAATACATCAAACAATACTAATACTATAGTATCCTAACCAGAAAGTACCTAGAACTAACGCCTATCCATCAGCAGATCACACTTGCATAGTTAAGATGCCGATAAAATTTTTTTACAATTATTTGACAACAGTTAGGAGCCAGAACTCTTTTCGAATACATCAAACAATACAAATACTATAGTATCCTACCGCGAAAGTACATAGAACTAACGCCTATCCATCGGCAGATCGCACTTGCATAGTTAAGATGCCGATAAAATTTTTTTATAATTATTTGACAACAGTTAGGAGCCAGAACTCTTTTCGAATACATCAAACAATACAAATACTATAGTATCCTACCCAGAAAGTACCTAGAACTAACGCCTATCCATCAGCAGATCACACTTGCATAGTTAAGATGCCGATAAAATTTTTTTACAATTATTTGACAACAGTTAGGAGCCAGAACTCTTTTCGAATACATCAAACAATACTAATACTATAGTATCCTAACCAGAAAGTACCTAGAACTAACGCCTATCCATCAGCAGATCACACTTGCATAGTTAAGATGCCGATAACATTTTTTTACAATTATTTGACAACAGTTAGGAGCCAGAACTCTTTTCGAATACATCAAACAATACAAATACTATAGTATCCTACCCAGAAAGTACCTAGAACTAACGCCTATCCATCAGCAGATCACACTTGCATAGTTAAGATGCCGATAAAATTTTTTTACAATTATTTGACAACAGTTAGGAGCCAGAACTCTTTTCGAATACATCAAACAATACAAATACTATAGTATCCTACCCAGAAAGTACCTAGAACTAACGCCTATCCATCAGCAGATCACACTTGCATAATTAAGATGCCGATAAATTTTTTTTACAATTATTTGACAACAGTTAGGAGCCAGAACTCTTTTTGAATACATCAAACAACACTAATACTATAGTATCCTACCCAGAAAGTACCTAGAACTAACGCCTATCCATCAGCAGATCACACTTGCATAGTTAAGATGCCGATAAAATTTTTTTACAATTATTTGACAACAGTTAGGAGCCAGAACTCTTTTCGAATACATCAAACAATACAAATACTATAGTATCCTACCGCGAAAGTACATAGAACTAACGCCTATCCGTCAGCAGATCACACTTGCATAGTTAAGATGCCGATATAATTTTTTTACAATTATTTGACAACAGTTAGGAGCCAGAACTCTTTTCGAATACATCAAACAATACAAATCCTATAGTATCCTACCCCGAAAGTACCTAGAACTAACGCCTATCCATCAGCAGATCACACTTGCATAGTTAAGATGCCGATAAAATTTATTTACAATTATTTGACAACAGTTAGGAGCCAGAACTCTTTTCGAATACATCAAACAATACTAATACTGTAGTATCCTACCCAGAAAGTACCTAGAACTAACGCCTATCCATCAGCAGATCACACTTGCATAGTTAAGATGCCGATAAAATTTTTTTACAATTATTTGACAACAGTTAGGAGCCAGAACTCTTTTCAAATACATCAAACAATACAAATACTATAGTATCCTACCCACAAAGTACCTAGCACTAACGCCTATCCATCAGCAGATCACACTTGCATAGTTAAGATGCCGATAAAATTTTTTTACAATTATTTGACAACAGTTAGGAGCCAGAACTCTTTTCGAATACATCAAACAATACAAATACTATAATATCCTACCGCGAAAGTACATAGAACTAACGCCTATCAATCAGCAGATCACACTTGCATAGTTAAGATGCCGATATAATTTTTTTACAATTATTTGACAACAGTTAGGAGCCAGAACTCTTTTCGAATACATCAAACAATACAAATACTATAGTATCCTACCCCGAAAGTACCTAGAACTAACGCCTATCCATCAGCAGATCACACTTGCATGGTTAAGATGCCGATAAAATTTATTTACAATTATTTGACAACAGTTAGGAGCCAGAACTCTTTTCGAATACATCAAACAATACTAATACTGTAGTATCCTACCCAGAAAGTACCTAGAACTAACGCCTATCCATCAGCAGATCACACTTGCATAGTTAAGATGCCGATAAAATTTTTTTACAATTATTTGACAACAGTTAGGAGCCAGAACTCTTTTCGAATACATCAAACAATACAAATACTATAGTATCCTACCCACAAAGTACCTAGAACTAACGCCTATCCATCAGCAGATCACACTTGCATAGTTAAGATGCGGATATAATTTTTTTACAATTATTTGACAACAGTTAGGAGCCAGAACTCTTTTCGAATACATCAAACAATACTAATACTATAGTATCCTACCCCGAAAGTACCTAGAACTAACGCCTATCCATCAGCAGATCACACTTGCATAGTTAAGATGCCGATAAAATTTATTTACAATTATTTGACAACAGTTAGGAGCCAGAACTCTTTTCGAATACATCAAACAATACAAATACTATAGTATCCTACCCCGAAAGTACCTAGAACTAACGCCTATCCATCAGCAGATCACACTTGCATAGTTAAGATGCCGATAAAATTTATTTACAATTATTTGACAACAGTTAGGAGCCAGAACTCTTTTCGAATATATCAAACAATACTAATACTATAGTATCCTACCCAGAAAGTACCTAGAACTAACGCCTATCCATCAGCAGATCACACTTGCATAGTTAAGATGCCGATAAAATTTTTTTACAATTATTTGACAACAGTTAGGAGCCAGAACTCTTTTCGAATACATCAAACAATACAAATACTATAGTATCCTACCCACAAAGTACCTAGAACTAACGCCTATCCATCAGCAGATCACACTTGCATAGTTAAGATGCCGATATAATTTTTTTACAATTATTTGACAACAGTTAGGACCCAGACCTCTTTTCGAATACATCAAACAATACAAATACTATAGTATCCTACCCCGAAAGTACCTAGAACTAACGCCTACCCATCAGCAGATCACACTTGCATAGTTAAGATGCCGATAAAATTTATTTACAATTATTTGACAACAGTTAGGAGCCAGAACTCTTTTCGAATACATCAAACAATACTAATACTATAGTATCCTACCCAGAAAGTACCTAGAACTAACGCCTATCCATCAGCAGATCACACTTGCATAGTTAAGATGCGGATAAATTTTTTTTACAATTATTTGACAACAGTTAGGAGCCAGAACTCTTTTCGAATACATCAAACAATACAAATACTATAGTATCCTACCGCGAAAGTACATAGAACTAACGCCTATCCATCAGCAGATCACACTTGCATAGTTAAGATGCCGATATAATTTTTTTACAATTATTTGACAACAGTTAGGAGCCAGAACTCTTTTCGAATACATCAAACAATACAAATACTATAGTATCCTACCCCGAAAGTACCTAGAACTAACGCCTATCCATCAGCAGATCACACTTGCATAGTTAAGATGCCGATAAAATTTTTTTACAATTATTTGACAACAGTTAGGAGCCAGAACTCTTTTCGAATACATCAAACAATACAAATACTATAGTATCCTACCGCGAAAGTACATAGAACTAACGCCTATCCATCAGCAGATCGCACTTGCATAGTTAAGATGCCGATATAATTTTTTTACAATTATTTGACAACAGTTAGGAGCCAGAACTCTTTTTGAATACATCAAACAATACAAATACTATAGTATCCTACCCCGAAAGTACCTAGAACTAACGCCTATCCATCAGCAGATCACACTTGCATAGTTAAGATGCCGATAAAATTTTTTTACAATTATTTGACAACAGTTAGGAGCCAGAACTCTTTTCGAATACATCAAACAATACAAATACTATAGTATCCTACCCACAAAGTACCTAGAACTAACGCCTATCCATCAGCAGATCACACTTGCATAGTAAAGATGCCGATAAAATTTTTTTACAATTATTTGACAACAGTTAGGAGCCAGAACTCTTTTCGAATACATCAAACAATACAAATACTATAGTATCCTACCCACAAAGTACCTAGAACTAACGCCTATCCATCAGCAGATCACACTTGCATAGTTAAGATGCCGATAAAATTTATTTACAATTATTTGACAACAGTTAGGAGCCAGAACTCTTTTTGAATACATCAAACAACACTAATACTATAATATCCTACCCAGAAAGTACCTAGAACTAACGCCTATCCATCAGCAGATCACACTTGCATAGTTAAGATGCCGATAAAATTTTTTTACAATTATTTGACAACAGTTAGGAGCCAGAACTCTTTTCGAATACATCAAACAATACAAATACTATAGTATCCTACCGCGAAAGTACATAGAACTAACGCCTATCCATCAGCAGATCACACTTGCATAGTTAAGATGCCGATATAATTTTTTTACAATTATTTGACAACAGTTAGGAGCCAGAACTCTTTTCGAATACATCAAACAATACAAATACTATAGTATCCTACCGCGAAAGTACATAGAACTAACGCCTATCCATCAGCAGATCACACTTGCATAGTTAAGATGCCGATAAAACTTTTTTACAATTATTTGACAACAGTTAGGAGCCAGAACTCTTTTCGAATACATCAAACAATACGAATACTATAGTATCCTACCGCGAAAGTACCTAGAACTAACGCCTATCCATCAGCAGATCACACTTGCATAGTTAAGATGCCGATATAATTTTTTTACAATTATTTGACAACAGTTAGGAGCCAGAACTCTTTTCGAATACATCAAACAATACAAATACTATAGTATCCTACCCCGAAAGTACCTAGAACTAACGCCTATCCATCAGCAGATCACACTTGCATAGTTAAGATGCCGATAAAATTTATTTACAATTATTTGACAACAGTTAGGAGCCAGAACTCTTTTCGAATACATCAAACAATACTAATACTGTAGTATCCTACCCAGAAAGTACCTAGAACTAACGCCTATCCATCAGCAGATCACACTTGCATAGTTAAGATGCCGATAAAATTTTTTTACAATTATTTGACAACAGTTAGGAGCCAGAACTCTTTTCGAATACATCAAACAATACAAATACTATAGTATCCTACCCACAAAGTACCTAGAACTAACGCCTATCCATCAGCAGATCACACTTGCATAGTTAAGATGCCGATAAAATTTATTTACAATTATTTGACAACAGTTAGGAGCCAGAACTCTTTTTGAATACATCAAACAACACTAATACTATAGTATCCTACCCAGAAAGTACCTAGAACTAACGCCTATCCATCAGCAGATCACACTTGCATAGTTAAGATGCCGATAAAATTTTTTTACAATTATTTGACAACAGTTAGGACCCAGAACTCTTTTCGAATACATCAAACAATACAAATACTATAGTATCCTACCGCGAAAGTACATAGAACTAACGCCTATCCATCAGCAGGTCACACTTGCATAGTTAAGATGCCGATATAATTTTTTTACAATTATTTGACAACAGTTAGGAGCCAGAACTCTTTTCGAATACATCAAACAATACAAATACTATAGTATCCTACCCCGAAAGTACCTAGAACTAACGCCTATCCATCAGCAGATCACACTTGCATAGTTAAGATGCCGATAAAATTTATTTACAATTATTTGACAACAGTTAGGAGCCAGAACTCTTTTCGAATACATCAAACAATACTAATACTGTAGTATCCTACCCAGAAAGTACCTAGAACTAACGCCTATCCATCAGCAGATCACACTTGCATAGTTAAGATGCCGATAAAATTTTTTTACAATTATTTGACAACAGTTAGGAGCCAGAACTCTTTTCGAATACATCAAACAATACTAATACTATAGTATCCTAACCAGAAAGTACCTAGAACTAACGCCTATCCATCAGCAGATCACACTTGCATAGTTAAGATGCCGATAAAATTTTTTTACAATTATTTGACAACAGTTAGGAGCCAGAACTCTTTTCGAATACATCAAACAATACAAATACTATAGTATCCTACCCAGAAAGTACCTAGAACTAACGCCTATCCATCAGCAGATCACACTTGCATAATTAAGATGCCGATAAAATTTTTTTACAATTATTTGACAACAGTTAGGAGCCAGAACTCTTTTTGAATACATCAAACAACACTAATACTATAGTATCCTACCCAGAAAGTACCTAGAACTAACGCCTATCCATCAGCAGATCACACTTGCATAGTTAAGATGCCGATAAAATTTTTTTACAATTATTTGACAACAGTTAGGAGCCAGAACTCAATTCGAATACATCAAACAATACAAATACTATAGTATCCTACCGCGAAAGTACATAGAACTAACGCCTATCCGTCAGCAGATCACACTTGCATAGTTAAGATGCCGATATAATTTTTTTACAATTATTTGACAACAGTTAGGAGCCAGAACTCTTTTCGAATACATCAAACAATACAAATACTATAGTATCCTACCCCGAAAGTACCTAGAACTAACGCCTATCCATCAGCAGATCACACTTGCATAGTTAAGATGCCGATAAAATTTATTTACAATTATTTGACAACAGTTAGGAGCCAGAACTCTTTTCGAATACATCAAACAATACTAATACTGTAGTATCCTACCGCGAAAGTACCTAGAACTAACGCCTATCCATCAGCAGATCACACTTGCATAGTTAAGATGCCGATATAATTTTTTTACAATTATTTGACAACAGTTAGGAGCCAGAACTCTTTTCGAATACATCAAACAATACAAATACTATAGTATCCTACCCAGAAAGTACCTAGAACTAACGCCTATCCATCAGCAGATCACACTTGCATAATTAAGATGCCGATAAAATTTTTTTACAATTATTTGACAACAGTTAGGAGCCAGAACTCTTTTTGAATACATCAAACAACACTAATACTATAGTATCCTACCCAGAAAGTACCTAGAACTAACGCCTATCCATCAGCAGATCACACTTGCATAGTTAAGATGCCGATAAAATTTTTTTACAATTATTTGACAACAGTTAGGAGCCAGAACTCAATTCGAATACATCAAACAATACAAATACTATAGTATCCTACCGCGAAAGTACATAGAACTAACGCCTATCCGTCAGCAGATCACACTTGCATAGTTAAGATGCCGATATAATTTTTTTACAATTATTTGACAACAGTTAGGAGCCAGAACTCTTTTCGAATACATCAAACAATACAAATACTATAGTATCCTACCCCGAAAGTACCTAGAACTAACGCCTATCCATCAGCAGATCACACTTGCATAGTTAAGATGCCGATAAAATTTATTTACAATTATTTGACAACAGTTAGGAGCCAGAACTCTTTTCGAATACATCAAACAATACTAATACTGTAGTATCCTACCGCGAAAGTACCTAGAACTAACGCCTATCCATCAGCAGATCACACTTGCATAGTTAAGATGCCGATATAATTTTTTTACAATTATTTGACAACAGTTAGGAGCCAGAACTCTTTTCGAATACATCAAACAATACAAATACTATAGTATCCTACCCCGAAAGTACCTAGAACTAACGCCTATCCATCAGCAGATCACACTTGCATAGTTAAGATGCCGATAAAATTTATTTACAATTATTTGACAACAGTTAGGAGCCAGAACTCTTTTCGAATACATCAAACAATACTAATACTGTAGTATCCTACCCAGAAAGTACCTAGAACTAACGCCTATCCATCAGCAGATCACACTTGCATAGTTAAGATGCCGATAAAATTTTTTTACAATTATTTGACAACAGTTAGGAGCCAGAACTCTTTTCGAATACATCAAACAATACAAATACTATAGTATCCTACCCACAAAGTACCTAGAACTAACGCCTATCCATCAGCAGATCACACTTGCATAGTTAAGATGCCGATAAAATTTATTTACAATTATTTGACAACAGTTAGGAGCCAGAACTCTTTTTGAATACATCAAACAACACTAATACTATAGTATCCTACCCAGAAAGTACCTAGAACTAACGCCTATCCATCAGCAGATCACACTTGCATAGTTAAGAGGCCGATAAAATTTTTTTACAATTATTTGACAACAGTTAGGAGCCAGAACTCTTTTCGAATACATCAAACAATACAAATACTATAGTATCCTACCGCGAAAGTACCTAGAACTAACGCCTATCCATCAGCAGATCACACTTGCATAGTTAAGATGCCGATAAAATTTATTTACAATTATTTGACAACAGTTAGGAGCCAGAACTCTTTTCGAATACATCAAACAATACTAATACTGTAGTATCCTACCCAGAAAGTACCTAGAACTAACGCCTATCCATCAGCAGATCACACTTGCATAGTTAAGATGCCGATAAAATTTTTTTACAATTATTTGACAACAGTTAGGAGCCAGAACTCTTTTCGAATACATCAAACAATACTAATACTATAGTATCCTAACCAGAAAGTACCTAGAACTAACGCCTATCCATCAGCAGATCACACTTGCATAGTTAAGATGCCGATAACATTTTTTTACAATTATTTGACAACAGTTAGGAGCCAGAACTCTTTTCGAATACATCAAACAATACAAATACTATAGTATCCTACCCAGAAAGTACCTAGAACTAACGCCTATCCATCAGCAGATCACACTTGCATAGTTAAGATGCCGATAAAATTTTTTTACAATTATTTGACAACAGTTAGGAGCCAGAACTCTTTTCGAATACATCAAACAATACAAATACTATAGTATCCTACCCAGAAAGTACCTAGAACTAACGCCTATCCATCAGCAGATCACACTTGCATAATTAAGATGCCGATAAAATTTTTTTACAATTATTTGACAACAGTTAGGAGCCAGAACTCTTTTTGAATACATCAAACAACACTAATACTATAGTATCCTACCCAGAAAGTACCTAGAACTAACGCCTATCCATCAGCAGATCACACTTGCATAGTTAAGATGCCGATAAAATTTTTTTACAATTATTTGACAACAGTTAGGAGCCAGAACTCTTTTCGAATACATCAAACAATACAAATACTATAGTATCCTACCGCGAAAGTACATAGAACTAACGCCTATCCGTCAGCAGATCACACTTGCATAGTTAAGATGCCGATATAATTTTTTTACAATTATTTGACAACAGTTAGGAGCCAGAACTCTTTTCGAATACATCAAACAATACAAATACTATAGTATCCTACCCCGAAAGTACCTAGAACTAACGCCTATCCATCAGCAGATCACACTTGCATAGTTAAGATGCCGATAAAATTTATTTACAATTATTTGACAACAGTTAGGAGCCAGAACTCTTTTCGAATACATCAAACAATACTAATACTGTAGTATCCTACCCAGAAAGTACCTAGAACTAACGCCTATCCATCAGCAGATCACACTTGCATAGTTAAGATGCCGATAAAATTTTTTTACAATTATTTGACAACAGTTAGGAGCCAGAACTCTTTTCGAATACATCAAACAATACAAATACTATAGTATCCTACCCACAAAGTACCTAGAACTAACGCCTATCCTTCAGCAGATCACACTTGCATAGTTAAGATGCCGATAAAATTTTTTTACAATTATTTGACAACAGTTAGGAGCCAGAACTCTTTTCGAATACATCAAACAATACAAATACTATAGTATCCTACCGCGAAAGTACATAGAACTAACGCCTATCCATCAGCAGATCACACTTGCATAGTTAAGATGCCGATATAATTTTTTTACAATTATTTGACAACAGTTAGGAGCCAGAACTCTTTTCGAATACATCAAACAATACAAATACTATAGTATCCTACCCCGAAAGTACCTAGAACTAACGCCTATCCATCAGCAGATCACACTTGCATGGTTAAGATGCCGATAAAATTTATTTACAATTATTTGACAACAGTTAGGAGCCAGAACTCTTTTCGAATACATCAAACAATACTAATACTGTAGTATCCTACCCAGAAAGTACCTAGAACTAACGCCTATCCATCAGCAGATCACACTTGCATAGTTAAGATGCCGATAAAATTTTTTTACAATTATTTGACAACAGTTAGGAGCCAGAACTCTTTTCGAATACATCAAACAATACAAATACTATAGTATCCTACCCACAAAGTACCTAGAACTAACGCCTATCCATCAGCAGATCACACTTGCATAGTTAAGATGCCGATAAAATTTATTTACAATTATTTGACAACAGTTAGGAGCCAGAACTCTTTTTGAATACATCAAACAACACTAATACTATAGTATCCTACCCAGAAAGTACCTAGAACTAACGCCTATCCATCAGCAGATCACACTTGCATAGTTAAGATGCCGATAAAAATTTTTTACAATTATTTGACAACAGTTAGGAGCCAGAACTCTTTTCGAATACATCAAACAATACAAATACTATAGTATCCTACCGCGAAAGTACATAGAACTAACGCCTATCTATCAGCAGATCACACTTGCATAGTTAAGATGCCGATATAATTTTTTTACAATTATTTGACAACAGTTAGGAGCCAGAACTCTTTTCGAATACATCAAACAATACAAATACTATAGTATCCTACCCCGAAAGTACCTAGAACTAACGCCTATCCATCAGCAGATCACACTTGCATAGTTAAGATGCCGATAAAATTTATTTACAATTATTTGACAACAGTTAGGAGCCAGAACTCTTTTCGAATACATCAAACAATACTAATACTGTAGTATCCTACCCAGAAAGTACCTAGAACTAACGCCTATCCATCAGCAGATCACACTTGCATAGTTAAGATGCCGACAAAATTTTTTTACAATTATTTGACAACAGTTAGGAGCCAGAACTCTTTTCGAATACATCAAACAATACAAATACTATAGTATCCTACCCACAAAGTACCTAGAACTAACGCCTATCCATCAGCAGATCACACTTGCATAGTTAAGATGCCGATAAAATTTTTTTACAATTATTTGACAACAGTTAGGAGCCAGAACTCTTTTCGAATAGATCAAACAATACAAATACTATAGTATCCTACCCACAAAGTACCTAGAACTAACGCCTATCCATCAGCAGATCACACTTGCATAGTTAAGATGCCGATAAATTTTTTTTACAATTATTTGACAACAGTTAGGAGCCAGAACTCTTTTCGAATACATCAAACAATACAAATACTATAGTATCCTACCCACAAAGTACCTAGAACTAACGCCTATCCATCAGCAGATCACACTTGCATAGTTAAGATGCCGATATAATTTTTTTACAATTATTTGACAACAGTTAGGAGCCAGAACTCTTTTCGAATACATCAAACAATACTAATACTATAGTATCCTACCCCGAAAGTACCTAGAACTAACGCCTATCCATCAGCAGATCACACTTGCATAGTTAAGATGCCGATAAAATTTATTTACAATTATTTGACAACAGTTAGGAGCCAGAACTCTTTTCGAATACATCAAACAATACAAATACTATAGTATCCTACCCCGAAAGTACCTAGAACTAACGCCTATCCATCAGCAGATCACACTTGCATAGTTAAGATGCCGATAAAATTTATTTACAATTATTTGACAACAGTTAGGAGCCAGAACTCTTTTCGAATATATCAAACAATACTAATACTATAGTATCCTACCCAGAAAGTACCTAGAACTAACGCCTATCCATCAGCAGATCACACTTGCATAGTTAAGATGCCGATAAAATTTTTTTACAATTATTTGACAACAGTTAGGAGCCAGAACTCTTTTCGAATACATCAAACAATACAAATACTATAGTATCCTACCCACAAAGTACCTAGAACTAACGCCTATCCATCAGCAGATCACACTTGCATAGTTAAGATGCCGATATAATTTTTTTACAATTATTTGACAACAGTTAGGACCCAGACCTCTTTTCGAATACATCAAACAATACAAATACTATAGTATCCTACCCCGAAAGTACCTAGAACTAACGCCTACCCATCAGCAGATCACACTTGCATAGTTAAGATGCCGATAAAATTTATTTACAATTATTTGACAACAGTTAGGAGCCAGAACTCTTTTCGAATACATCAAACAATACTAATACTATAGTATCCTACCCAGAAAGTACCTAGAACTAACGCCTATCCATCAGCAGATCACACTTGCATAGTTAAGATGCGGATAAATTTTTTTTACAATTATTTGACAACAGTTAGGAGCCAGAACTCTTTTCGAATACATCAAACAATACAAATACTATAGTATCCTACCGCGAAAGTACATAGAACTAACGCCTATCCATCAGCAGATCACACTTGCATAGTTAAGATGCCGATATAATTTTTTTACAATTATTTGACAACAGTTAGGAGCCAGAACTCTTTTCGAATACATCAAACAATACAAATACTATAGTATCCTACCCCGAAAGTACCTAGAACTAACGCCTATCCATCAGCAGATCACACTTGCATAGTTAAGATGCCGATAAAATTTTTTTACAATTATTTGACAACAGTTAGGAGCCAGAACTCTTTTCGAATACATCAAACAATACAAATACTATAGTATCCTACCGCGAAAGTACATAGAACTAACGCCTATCCATCAGCAGATCGCACTTGCATAGTTAAGATGCCGATATAATTTTTTTACAATTATTTGACAACAGTTAGGAGCCAGAACTCTTTTTGAATACATCAAACAATACAAATACTATAGTATCCTACCCCGAAAGTACCTAGAACTAACGCCTATCCATCAGCAGATCACACTTGCATAGTTAAGATGCCGATAAAATTTTTTTACAATTATTTGACAACAGTTAGGAGCCAGAACTCTTTTCGAATACATCAAACAATACAAATACTATAGTATCCTACCCACAAAGTACCTAGAACTAACGCCTATCCATCAGCAGATCACACTTGCATAGTAAAGATGCCGATAAAATTTTTTTACAATTATTTGACAACAGTTAGGAGCCAGAACTCTTTTCGAATACATCAAACAATACAAATACTATAGTATCCTACCCACAAAGTACCTAGAACTAACGCCTATCCATCAGCAGATCACACTTGCATAGTTAAGATGCCGATAAAATTTATTTACAATTATTTGACAACAGTTAGGAGCCAGAACTCTTTTTGAATACATCAAACAACACTAATACTATAGTATCCTACCCAGAAAGTACCTAGAACTAACGCCTATCCATCAGCAGATCACACTTGCATAGTTAAGATGCCGATAAAATTTTTTTACAATTATTTGACAACAGTTAGGAGCCAGAACTCTTTTCGAATACATCAAACAATACAAATACTATAGTATCCTACCGCGAAAGTACATAGAACTAACGCCTATCCATCAGCAGATCACACTTGCATAGTTAAGATGCCGATATAATTTTTTTACAATTATTTGACAACAGTTAGGAGCCAGTACTCTTTTCGAATACATCAAACAATACAAATACTATAGTATCCTACCGCGAAAGTACATAGAACTAACGCCTATCCATCAGCAGATCACACTTGCATAGTTAAGATGCCGATAAAACTTTTTTACAATTATTTGACAACAGTTAGGAGCCAGAACTCTTTTCGAATACATCAAACAATACGAATACTATAGTATCCTACCGCGAAAGTACCTAGAACTAACGCCTATCCATCAGCAGATCACACTTGCATAGTTAAGATGCCGATATAATTTTTTTACAATTATTTGACAACAGTTAGGAGCCAGAACTCTTTTCGAATACATCAAACAATACAAATACTATAGTATCCTACCCCGAAAGTACCTAGAACTAACGCCTATCCATCAGCAGATCACACTTGCATAGTTAAGATGCCGATAAAATTTATTTACAATTATTTGACAACAGTTAGGAGCCAGAACTCTTTTCGAATACATCAAACAATACTAATACTGTAGTATCCTACCCAGAAAGTACCTAGAACTAACGCCTATCCATCAGCAGATCACACTTGCATAGTTAAGATGCCGATAAAATTTTTTTACAATTATTTGACAACAGTTAGGAGCCAGAACTCTTTTCGAATACATCAAACAATACAAATACTATAGTATCCTACCCACAAAGTACCTAGAACTAACGCCTATCCATCAGCAGATCACACTTGCATAGTTAAGATGCCGATAAAATTTATTTACAATTATTTGACAACAGTTAGGAGCCAGAACTCTTTTTGAATACATCAAACAACACTAATACTATAGTATCCTACCCAGAAAGTACCTAGAACTAACGCCTATCCATCAGCAGATCACACTTGCATAGTTAAGATGCCGATAAAATTTTTTTACAATTATTTGACAACAGTTAGGACCCAGAACTCTTTTCGAATACATCAAACAATACAAATACTATAGTATCCTACCGCGAAAGTACATAGAACTAACGCCTATCCATCAGCAGGTCACACTTGCATAGTTAAGATGCCGATATAATTTTTTTACAATTATTTGACAACAGTTAGGAGCCAGAACTCTTTTCGAATACATCAAACAATACAAATACTATAGTATCCTACCCCGAAAGTACCTAGAACTAACGCCTATCCATCAGCAGATCACACTTGCATAGTTAAGATGCCGATAAAATTTATTTACAATTATTTGACAACAGTTAGGAGCCAGAACTCTTTTCGAATACATCAAACAATACTAATACTGTAGTATCCTACCCAGAAAGTACCTAGAACTAACGCCTATCCATCAGCAGATCACACTTGCATAGTTAAGATGCCGATAAAATTTTTTTACAATTATTTGACAACAGTTAGGAGCCAGAACTCTTTTCGAATACATCAAACAATACTAATACTATAGTATCCTAACCAGAAAGTACCTAGAACTAACGCCTATCCATCAGCAGATCACACTTGCATAGTTAAGATGCCGATAAAATTTTTTTACAATTATTTGACAACAGTTAGGAGCCAGAACTCTTTTCGAATACATCAAACAATACAAATACTATAGTATCCTACCCAGAAAGTACCTAGAACTAACGCCTATCCATCAGCAGATCACACTTGCATAATTAAGATGCCGATAAAATTTTTTTACAATTATTTGACAACAGTTAGGAGCCAGAACTCTTTTTGAATACATCAAACAACACTAATACTATAGTATCCTACCCAGAAAGTACCTAGAACTAACGCCTATCCATCAGCAGATCACACTTGCATAGTTAAGATGCCGATAAAATTTTTTTACAATTATTTGACAACAGTTAGGAGCCAGAACTCAATTCGAATACATCAAACAATACAAATACTATAGTATCCTACCGCGAAAGTACATAGAACTAACGCCTATCCGTCAGCAGATCACACTTGCATAGTTAAGATGCCGATATAATTTTTTTACAATTATTTGACAACAGTTAGGAGCCAGAACTCTTTTCGAATACATCAAACAATACAAATACTATAGTATCCTACCCCGAAAGTACCTAGAACTAACGCCTATCCATCAGCAGATCACACTTGCATAGTTAAGATGCCGATAAAATTTATTTACAATTATTTGACAACAGTTAGGAGCCAGAACTCTTTTCGAATACATCAAACAATACTAATACTGTAGTATCCTACCGCGAAAGTACCTAGAACTAACGCCTATCCATCAGCAGATCACACTTGCATAGTTAAGATGCCGATATAATTTTTTTACAATTATTTGACAACAGTTAGGAGCCAGAACTCTTTTCGAATACATCAAACAATACAAATACTATAGTATCCTACCCCGAAAGTACCTAGAACTAACGCCTATCCATCAGCAGATCACACTTGCATAGTTAAGATGCCGATAAAATTTATTTACAATTATTTGACAACAGTTAGGAGCCAGAACTCTTTTCGAATACATCAAACAATACTAATACTGTAGTATCCTACCCAGAAAGTACCTAGAACTAACGCCTATCCATCAGCAGATCACACTTGCATAGTTAAGATGCCGATAAAATTTTTTTACAATTATTTGACAACAGTTAGGAGCCAGAACTCTTTTCGAATACATCAAACAATACAAATACTATAGTATCCTACCCACAAAGTACCTAGAACTAACGCCTATCCATCAGCAGATCACACTTGCATAGTTAAGATGCCGATAAAATTTATTTACAATTATTTGACAACAGTTAGGAGCCAGAACTCTTTTTGAATACATCAAACAACACTAATACTATAGTATCCTACCCAGAAAGTACCTAGAACTAACGCCTATCCATCAGCAGATCACACTTGCATAGTTAAGAGGCCGATAAAATTTTTTTACAATTATTTGACAACAGTTAGGAGCCAGAACTCTTTTCGAATACATCAAACAATACAAATACTATAGTATCCTACCGCGAAAGTACCTAGAACTAACGCCTATCCATCAGCAGATCACACTTGCATAGTTAAGATGCCGATAAAATTTATTTACAATTATTTGACAACAGTTAGGAGCCAGAACCCTTTTCGAATACATCAAACAATACTAATACTGTAGTATCCTACCCAGAAAGTACCTAGAACTAACGCCTATCCATCAGCAGATCACACTTGCATAGTTAAGATGCCGATAAAATTTTTTTACAATTATTTGACAACAGTTAGGAGCCAGAACTCTTTTCGAATACATCAAACAATACTAATACTATAGTATCCTAACCAGAAAGTACCTAGAACTAACGCCTATCCATCAGCAGATCACACTTGCATAGTTAAGATGCTGATAACATTTTTTTACAATTATTTGACAACAGTTAGGAGCCAGAACTCTTTTCGAATACATCAAACAATACAAATACTATAGTATCCTACCCAGAAAGTACCTAGAACTAACGCCTATCCATCAGCAGATCACACTTGCATAGTTAAGATGCCGATAAAATTTTTTTACAATTATTTGACAACAGTTAGGAGCCAGAACTCTTTTCGAATACATCAAACAATACAAATACTATAGTATCCTACCCAGAAAGTACCTAGAACTAACGCCTATCCATCAGCAGATCACACTTGCATAATTAAGATGCCGATAAAATTTTTTTACAATTATTTGACAACAGTTAGGAGCCAGAACTCTTTTTGAATACATCAAACAACACTAATACTATAGTATCCTACCCAGAAAGTACCTAGAACTAACGCCTATCCATCAGCAGATCACACTTGCATAGTTAAGATGCCGATAAAATTTTTTTACAATTATTTGACAACAGTTAGGAGCCAGAACTCTTTTCGAATACATCAAACAATACAAATACTATAGTATCCTACCGCGAAAGTACATAGAACTAACGCCTATCCGTCAGCAGATCACACTTGCATAGTTAAGATGCCGATATAATTTTTTTACAATTATTTGACAACAGTTAGGAGCCAGAACTCTTGTCGAATACATCAAACAATACAAATACTATAGTATCCTACCCCGAAAGTACCTAGAACTAACGCCTATCCATCAGCAGATCACACTTGCATAGTTAAGATGCCGATAAAATTTATTTACAATTATTTGACAACAGTTAGGAGCCAGAACTCTTTTCGAATACATCAAACAATACTAATACTGTAGTATCCTACCCAGAAAGTACCTAGAACTAACGCCTATCCATCAGCAGATCACACTTGCATAGTTAAGATGCCGACAAAATTTTTTTACAATTATTTGACAACAGTTAGGAGCCAGAACTCTTTTCGAATACATCAAACAATACAAATACTATAGTATCCTACCCACAAAGTACCTAGAACTAACGCCTATCCATCAGCAGATCACACTTGCATAGTTAAGATGCCGATAAAATTTTTTTACAATTATTTGACAACAGTTAGGAGCCAGAACTCTTTTCGAATACATCAAACAATACAAATACTATAGTATCCTACCCACAAAGTACCTAGAACCAACGCCTATCCATCAGCAGATCACACTTGCATAGTTAAGATGCCGATAAAATTTTTTTACAATTATTTGACAACAGTTAGGAGCCAGAACTCTTTTCGAATACATCAAACAATACAAATACTATAGTATCCTACCCACAAAGTACCTAGAACTAACGCCTATCCATCAGCAGATCACACTTGCATAGTTAAGATGCCGATATAATTTTTTTACAATTATTTGGCAACAGTTAGGAGCCAGAACTCTTTTCGAATACATCAAACAATACTAATACTATAGTATCCTACCCCGAAAGTACCTAGAACTAACGCCTATCCATCAGCAGATCACACTTGCATAGTTACGATGCCGATAAAAATTTTTTACAATTATTTGACAACAGTTAGGAGCCAGAACTCTTTTCGAATACATCAAACAATACAAATACTATAGTATCCTACCCCGAAAGTACCTAGAACTAACGCCTATCCATCAGCAGATCACACTTGCATAGTTAAGATGCCGATAAAATTTATTTACAATTATTTGACAACAGTTAGGAGCCAGAACTCTTTTCGAATACATCAAACAATACAAATACTATAGTATCCTACCCACAAAGTACCTAGAACTAACGCCTATCCATCAGCAGATCACACTTGCATAGTTAAGATGCCGATATAATTTTTTTACAATTATTTGACAACAGTTAGGACCCAGACCTCTTTTCGAATACATCAAACAATACAAATACTATAGTATCCTACCCCGAAAGTACCTAGAACTAACGCCTACCCATCAGCAGATCACACTTGCATAGTTAAGATGCCGATAAAATTTATTTACAATTATTTGACAACAGTTAGGAGCCAGAACTCTTTTCGAATACATCAAACAATACTAATACTATAGTATCCTACCCAGAAAGTACCTAGAACTAACGCCTATCCATCAGCAGATCACACTTGCATAGTTAAGATGCCGATAAATTTTTTTTACAATTATTTGACAACAGTTAGGAGCCAGAACTCTTTTCGAATACATCAAACAATACAAATACTATAGTATCCTACCGCGAAAGTACATAGAACTAACGCCTATCCATCAGCAGATCACACTTGCATAGTTAAGATGCCGATATAATTTTTTTACAATTATTTGACAACAGTCAGGAGCCAGAACTCTTTTCGAATACATCAAACAATACAAATACTATAGTATCCTACCCCGAAAGTACCTAGAACGAACGCCTATCCATCAGCAGATCACACTTGCATAGTTAAGATGCCGATAAAATTTATTTACAATTATTTGACAACAGTTAGGAGCCAGAACTCTTTTCGAATACATCAAACAATACTAATACTATAGTATCCTACCCAGAAAGTACCTAGAACTAACGCCTATCCATCAGCAGATCACACTTGCATAGTTAAGATGCCGATAAAATTTATTTACAATTATTTGACAACAGTTAGGAGCCAGAACTCTTTTCGAATATATCAAACAATACTAATACTATAGTATCCTACCCAGAAAGTACCTAGAACTAACGCCTATCCATCAGCAGATCACACTTGCATAGTTAAGATGCCGATAAAATTTTTTTACAATTATTTGACAACAGTTAGGAGCCAGAACTCTTTTCGAATACATCAAACAATACAAATACTATAGTATCCTACCCACAAAGTACCTAGAACTAACGCCTATCCATCAGCAGATCACACTTGCATAGTTAAGATGCCGATAAAATTTTTTTACAATTATTTGACAACAGTTAGGAGCCAGAACTCTTTTCGAATACATCAAACAATACAAATACTATAGTATCCTACCCACAAAGTACCTAGAACTAACGCCTATCCATCAGCAGATCACACTTGCATAGTTAAGATGCCGATAAAATTTATTTACAATTATTTGACAACAGTTAGGAGCCAGAACTCTTTTTGAATACATCAAACAACACTAATACTATAGTATCCTACCCAGAAAGTACCTAGAACTAACGCCTATCCATCAGCAGATCACACTTGCATAGTTAAGATGCCGATAAAATTTTTTTACAATTATTTGACAACAGTTAGGAGCCAGAACTCTTTTCGAATACATCAAACAATACAAATACTATAGTATCCTACCGCGAAAGTACATAGAACTAACGCCTATCCATCAGCAGATCACACTTGCATAGTTAAGATGCCGATATAATTTTTTTACAATTATTTGACAACAGTTAGGAGCCAGAACTCTTTTCGAATACATCAAACAATACAAATACTATAGTATCCTACCGCGAAAGTACATAGAACTAACGCCTATCCATCAGCAGATCACACTTGCATAGTTAAGATGCCGATAAATTTTTTTTACAATTATTTGACAACAGTTAGGAGCCAGAACTCTTTTCGAATACATCAAACAATACGAATACTATAGTATCCTACCGCGAAAGTACCTAGAACTAACGCCTATCCATCAGCAGATCACACTTGCATAGTTAAGATGCCGATATAATTTTTTTACAATTATTTGGCAACAGTTAGGAGCCAGAACTCTTTTCGAATACATCAAACAATACTAATACTATAGTATCCTACCCCGAAAGTACCTAGAACTAACGCCTATCCATCAGCAGATCACACTTGCATAGTTACGATGCCGATAAAAATTTTTTACAATTATTTGACAACAGTTAGGAGCCAGAACTCTTTTCGAATACATCAAACAATACAAATACTATAGTATCCTACCCCGAAAGTACCTAGAACTAACGCCTATCCATCAGCAGATCACACTTGCATAGTTAAGATGCCGATAAAATTTATTTACAATTATTTGACAACAGTTAGGAGCCAGAACTCTTTTCGAATACATCAAACAATACAAATACTATAGTATCCTACCCACAAAGTACCTAGAACTAACGCCTATCCATCAGCAGATCACACTTGCATAGTTAAGATGCCGATATAATTTTTTTACAATTATTTGACAACAGTTAGGACCCAGACCTCTTTTCGAATACATCAAACAATACAAATACTATAGTATCCTACCCCGAAAGTACCTAGAACTAACGCCTACCCATCAGCAGATCACACTTGCATAGTTAAGATGCCGATAAAATTTATTTACAATTATTTGACAACAGTTAGGAGCCAGAACTCTTTTCGAATACATCAAACAATACTAATACTATAGTATCCTACCCAGAAAGTACCTAGAACTAACGCCTATCCATCAGCAGATCACACTTGCATAGTTAAGATGCCGATAAATTTTTTTTACAATTATTTGACAACAGTTAGGAGCCAGAACTCTTTTCGAATACATCAAACAATACAAATACTATAGTATCCTACCGCGAAAGTACATAGAACTAACGCCTATCCATCAGCAGATCACACTTGCATAGTTAAGATGCCGATATAATTTTTTTACAATTATTTGACAACAGTCAGGAGCCAGAACTCTTTTCGAATACATCAAACAATACAAATACTATAGTATCCTACCCCGAAAGTACCTAGAACGAACGCCTATCCATCAGCAGATCACACTTGCATAGTTAAGATGCCGATAAAATTTATTTACAATTATTTGACAACAGTTAGGAGCCAGAACTCTTTTCGAATACATCAAACAATACTAATACTATAGTATCCTACCCAGAAAGTACCTAGAACTAACGCCTATCCATCAGCAGATCACACTTGCATAGTTAAGATGCCGATAAAATTTATTTACAATTATTTGACAACAGTTAGGAGCCAGAACTCTTTTCGAATATATCAAACAATACTAATACTATAGTATCCTACCCAGAAAGTACCTAGAACTAACGCCTATCCATCAGCAGATCACACTTGCATAGTTAAGATGCCGATAAAATTTTTTTACAATTATTTGACAACAGTTAGGAGCCAGAACTCTTTTCGAATACATCAAACAATACAAATACTATAGTATCCTACCCACAAAGTACCTAGAACTAACGCCTATCCATCAGCAGATCACACTTGCATAGTTAAGATGCCGATAAAATTTTTTTACAATTATTTGACAACAGTTAGGAGCCAGAACTCTTTTCGAATACATCAAACAATACAAATACTATAGTATCCTACCCACAAAGTACCTAGAACTAACGCCTATCCATCAGCAGATCACACTTGCATAGTTAAGATGCCGATAAAATTTATTTACAATTATTTGACAACAGTTAGGAGCCAGAACTCTTTTTGAATACATCAAACAACACTAATACTATAGTATCCTACCCAGAAAGTACCTAGAACTAACGCCTATCCATCAGCAGATCACACTTGCATAGTTAAGATGCCGATAAAATTTTTTTACAATTATTTGACAACAGTTAGGAGCCAGAACTCTTTTCGAATACATCAAACAATACAAATACTATAGTATCCTACCGCGAAAGTACATAGAACTAACGCCTATCCATCAGCAGATCACACTTGCATAGTTAAGATGCCGATATAATTTTTTTACAATTATTTGACAACAGTTAGGAGCCAGAACTCTTTTCGAATACATCAAACAATACAAATACTATAGTATCCTACCGCGAAAGTACATAGAACTAACGCCTATCCATCAGCAGATCACACTTGCATAGTTAAGATGCCGATAAATTTTTTTTACAATTATTTGACAACAGTTAGGAGCCAGAACTCTTTTCGAATACATCAAACAATACGAATACTATAGTATCCTACCGCGAAAGTACCTAGAACTAACGCCTATCCATCAGCAGATCACACTTGCATAGTTAAGATGCCGATATAATTTTTTTACAATTATTTGACAACAGTTAGGAGCCAGAACTCTTTTCGAATACATCAAACAATACAAATACTATAGTATCCTACCCCGAAAGTACCTAGAACTAACGCCTATCCATCAGCAGATCACACTTGCATAGTTAAGATGCCGATAAAATTTATTTACAATTATTTGACAACAGTTAGGAGCCAGAACTCTTTTCGAATACATCAAACAATACTAATACTGTAGTATCCTACCCAGAAAGTACCTAGAACTAACGCCTATCCATCAGCAGATCACACTTGCATAGTTAAGATGCCGATAAAATTTTTTTACAATTATTTGACAACAGTTAGGAGCCAGAACTCTTTTCGAATACATCAAACAATACAAATACTATAGTATCCTACCCACAAAGTACCTAGAACTAACGCCTATCCATCAGCAGATCACACTTGCATAGTTAAGATGCCGATAAAATTTATTTACAATTATTTGACAACAGTTAGGAGCCAGAACTCTTTTTGAATACATCAAACAACACTAATACTATAGTATCCTACCCAGAAAGTACCTAGAACTAACGCCTATCCATCAGCAGATCACACTTGCATAGTTAAGATGCCGATAAAATTTTTTTACAATTATTTGACAACAGTTAGGAGCCAGAACTCTTTTCGAATACATCAAACAATACAAATACTATAGTATCCTACCGCGAAAGTACATAGAACTAACGCCTATCCATCAGCAGGTCACACTTGCATAGTTAAGATGCCGATATAATTTTTTTACAATTATTTGACAACAGTTAGGAGCCAGAACTCTTTTCGAATACATCAAACAATACAAATACTATAGTATCCTACCCCGAAAGTACCTAGAACTAACGCCTATCCATCAGCAGATCACACTTGCATAGTTAAGATGCCGATAAAATTTATTTACAATTATTTGACAACAGTTAGGAGCCAGAACTCTTTTCGAATACATCAAACAATACTAATACTGTAGTATCCTACCCAGAAAGTACCTAGAACTAACGCCTATCCATCAGCAGATCACACTTGCATAGTTAAGATGCCGATAAAATTTTTTTACAATTATTTGACAACAGTTAGGAGCCAGAACTCTTTTCGAATACATCAAACAATACAAATACTATAGTATCCTACCCACAAAGTACCTAGAACTAACGCCTATCCATCAGCAGATCACACTTGCATAGTTAAGATGCCGATAAAATTTTTTTACAATTATTTGACAACAGTTAGGAGCCAGAACTCTTTTCGAATACATCAAACAATACAAATACTATAGTATCCTACCCACAAAGTACCTAGAACTAACGCCTATCCATCAGCAGATCACACTTGCATAGTTAAGATGCCGATAAAATTTTTTTACAATTATTTGACAACAGTTAGGAGCCAGAACTCTTTTCGAATACATCAAACAATACAAATACTATAGTATCCTACCCACAAAGTACCTAGAACTAACGCCTATCCATCAGCAGATCACACTTGCATAGTTAAGATGCCGATATAATTTTTTTACAATTATTTGACAACAGTTAGGAGCCAGAACTCTTTTCGAATACATCAAACAATACTAATACTATAGTATCCTACCCCGAAAGTACCTAGAACTAACGCCTATCCATCAGCAGATCACACTTGCATAGTTAAGATGCCGATAAAATTTATTTACAATTATTTGACAACAGTTAGGAGCCAGAACTCTTTTCGAATACATCAAACAATACTAATACTATAGTATCCTAACCAGAAAGTACCTAGAACTAACGCCTATCCATCAGCAGATCACACTTGCATAGTTAAGATGCCGATAAAATTTTTTTACAATTATTTGACAACAGTTAGGAGCCAGAACTCTTTTCGAATACATCAAACAATACAAATACTATAGTATCCTACCGCGAAAGTACATAGAACTAACGCCTATCCATCGGCAGATCGCACTTGCATAGTTAAGATGCCGATAAAATTTTTTTATAATTATTTGACAACAGTTAGGAGCCAGAACTCTTTTCGAATACATCAAACAATACAAATACTATAGTATCCTACCCAGAAAGTACCTAGAACTAACGCCTATCCATCAGCAGATCACACTTGCATAGTTAAGATGCCGATAAAATTTTTTTACAATTATTTGACAACAGTTAGGAGCCAGAACTCTTTTCGAATACATCAAACAATACTAATACTATAGTATCCTAACCAGAAAGTACCTAGAACTAACGCCTATCCATCAGCAGATCACACTTGCATAGTTAAGATGCCGATAACATTTTTTTACAATTATTTGACAACAGTTAGGAGCCAGAACTCTTTTCGAATACATCAAACAATACAAATACTATAGTATCCTACCCAGAAAGTACCTAGAACTAACGCCTATCCATCAGCAGATCACACTTGCATAGTTAAGATGCCGATAAAATTTTTTTACAATTATTTGACAACAGTTAGGAGCCAGAACTCTTTTCGAATACATCAAACAATACAAATACTATAGTATCCTACCCAGAAAGTACCTAGAACTAACGCCTATCCATCAGCAGATCACACTTGCATAATTAAGATGCCGATAAATTTTTTTTACAATTATTTGACAACAGTTAGGAGCCAGAACTCTTTTTGAATACATCAAACAACACTAATACTATAGTATCCTACCCAGAAAGTACCTAGAACTAACGCCTATCCATCAGCAGATCACACTTGCATAGTTAAGATGCCGATAAAATTTTTTTACAATTATTTGACAACAGTTAGGAGCCAGAACTCTTTTCGAATACATCAAACAATACAAATACTATAGTATCCTACCGCGAAAGTACATAGAACTAACGCCTATCCGTCAGCAGATCACACTTGCATAGTTAAGATGCCGATATAATTTTTTTACAATTATTTGACAACAGTTAGGAGCCAGAACTCTTTTCGAATACATCAAACAATACAAATCCTATAGTATCCTACCCCGAAAGTACCTAGAACTAACGCCTATCCATCAGCAGATCACACTTGCATAGTTAAGATGCCGATAAAATTTATTTACAATTATTTGACAACAGTTAGGAGCCAGAACTCTTTTCGAATACATCAAACAATACTAATACTGTAGTATCCTACCCAGAAAGTACCTAGAACTAACGCCTATCCATCAGCAGATCACACTTGCATAGTTAAGATGCCGATAAAATTTTTTTACAATTATTTGACAACAGTTAGGAGCCAGAACTCTTTTCAAATACATCAAACAATACAAATACTATAGTATCCTACCCACAAAGTACCTAGCACTAACGCCTATCCATCAGCAGATCACACTTGCATAGTTAAGATGCCGATAAAATTTTTTTACAATTATTTGACAACAGTTAGGAGCCAGAACTCTTTTCGAATACATCAAACAATACAAATACTATAATATCCTACCGCGAAAGTACATAGAACTAACGCCTATCAATCAGCAGATCACACTTGCATAGTTAAGATGCCGATATAATTTTTTTACAATTATTTGACAACAGTTAGGAGCCAGAACTCTTTTCGAATACATCAAACAATACAAATACTATAGTATCCTACCCCGAAAGTACCTAGAACTAACGCCTATCCATCAGCAGATCACACTTGCATGGTTAAGATGCCGATAAAATTTATTTACAATTATTTGACAACAGTTAGGAGCCAGAACTCTTTTCGAATACATCAAACAATACTAATACTGTAGTATCCTACCCAGAAAGTACCTAGAACTAACGCCTATCCATCAGCAGATCACACTTGCATAGTTAAGATGCCGATAAAATTTTTTTACAATTATTTGACAACAGTTAGGAGCCAGAACTCTTTTCGAATACATCAAACAATACAAATACTATAGTATCCTACCCACAAAGTACCTAGAACTAACGCCTATCCATCAGCAGATCACACTTGCATAGTTAAGATGCCGATAAAATTTATTTACAATTATTTGACAACAGTTAGGAGCCAGAACTCTTTTTGAATACATCAAACAACACTAATACTATAGTATCCTACCCAGAAAGTACCTAGAACTAACGCCTATCCATCAGCAGATCACACTTGCATAGTTAAGATGCCGATAAAATTTTTTTACAATTATTTGACAACAGTTAGGAGCCAGAACTCTTTTCGAATACATCAAACAATACAAATACTATAGTATCCTACCGCGAAAGTACATAGAACTAACGCCTATCAATCAGCAGATCACACTTGCATAGTTAAGATGCCGATATAATTTTTTTACAATTATTTGACAACAGTTAGGAGCCAGAACTCTTTTCGAATACATCAAACAATACAAATACTATAGTATCCTACCCCGAAAGTACCTAGAACTAACGCCTATCCATCAGCAGATCACACTTGCATGGTTAAGATGCCGATAAAATTTATTTACAATTATTTGACAACAGTTAGGAGCCAGAACTCTTTTCGAATACATCAAACAATACTAATACTGTAGTATCTCACCCAGAAAGTACCTAGAACTAACGCCTATCCATCAGCAGATCACACTTGCATAGTTAAGATGCCGATAAAATTTTTTTACAATTATTTGACAACAGTTAGGAGCCAGAACTCTTTTCGAATACATCAAACAATACAAATACTATAGTATCCTACCCACAAAGTACCTAGAACTAACGCCTATCCATCAGCAGATCACACTTGCATAGTTAAGATGCCGATAAAATTTATTTACAATTATTTGACAACAGTTAGGAGCCAGAACTCTTTTTGAATACATCAAACAACACTAATACTATAGTATCCTACCCAGAAAGTACCTAGAACTAACGCCTATCCATCAGCAGATCACACTTGCATAGTTAAGATGCCGATAACATTTTTTTACAATTATTTGACAACAGTTAGGAGCCAGAACTCTTTTCGAATACATCAAACAATACAAATACTATAGTATCCTACCCCGAAAGTACCTAGAACTAACGCCTATCCATCAGCAGATCACACTTGCATAGTTAAGATGCCGATAAAATTTATTTACAATTATTTGACAACAGTTAGGAGCCAGAACTCTTTTCGAATACATCAAACAATACTAATACTGTAGTATCCTACCCAGAAAGTACCTAGAACTAACGCCTATCCATCAGCAGATCACACTTGCATAGTTAAGATGCCGACAAAATTTTTTTACAATTATTTGACAACAGTTAGGAGCCAGAACTCTTTTCGAATACATCAAACAATACAAATACTATAGTATCCTACCCACAAAGTACCTAGAACTAACGCCTATCCATCGGCAGATCACACTTGCATAGTTAAGATGCCGATAAAATTTTTTTACAATTATTTGACAACAGTTAGGAGCCAGAACTCTTTTCGAATACATCAAACAATACAAATACTATAGTATCCTACCCACAAAGTACCTAGAACTAACGCCTATCCATCAGCAGATCACACTTGCATAGTTAAGATGCCGATAAAATTTTTTTACAATTATTTGACAACAGTTAGGATCCAGAACTCTTTTCGAATACATCAAACAATACAAATACTATAGTATCCTACCCACAAAGTACCTAGAACTAACGCCTATCCATCAGCAGATCACACTTGCATAGTTAAGATGCCGATATAATTTTTTTACAATTATTTGACAACAGTTAGGAGCCAGAACTCTTTTCGAATACATCAAACAATACTAATACTATAGTATCCTACCCCGAAAGTACCTAGAACTAACGCCTATCCATCAGCAGATCACACTTGCATAGTTAAGATGCCGATAAAATTTATTTACAATTATTTGACAACAGTTAGGAGCCAGAACTCTTTTCGAATACATCAAACAATACTAATACTATAGTATCCTAACCAGAAAGTACCTAGAACTAACGCCTATCCATCAGCAGATCACACTTGCATAGTTAAGATGCCGATAAAATTTTTTTACAATTATTTGACAACAGTTAGGAGCCAGAACTCTTTTCGAATACATCAAACAATACAAATACTATAGTATCCTACCGCGAAAGTACATAGAACTAACGCCTATCCATCAGCAGATCACACTTGCATAGTTAAGATGCCGATAAAATTTTTTTATAATTATTTGACAACAGTTAGGAGCCAGAACTCTTTTCGAATACATCAAACAATACAAATACTATAGTATCCTACCCAGAAAGTACCTAGAACTAACGCCTATCCATCAGCAGATCACACTTGCATAGTTAAGATGCCGATAAAATTTTTTTACAATTATTTGACAACAGTTAGGAGCCAGAACTCTTTTCGAATACATCAAACAATACTAATACTATAGTATCCTAACCAGAAAGTACCTAGAACTAACGCCTATCCATCAGCAGATCACACTTGCATAGTTAAGATGCCGATAACATTTTTTTACAATTATTTGACAACAGTTAGGAGCCAGAACTCTTTTCGAATACATCAAACAATACAAATACTATAGTATCCTACCCAGAAAGTACCTAGAACTAACGCCTATCCATCAGCAGATCACACTTGCATAGTTAAGATGCCGATAAAATTTTTTTACAATTATTTGACAACAGTTAGGAGCCAGAACTCTTTTCGAATACATCAAACAATACAAATACTATAGTATCCTACCCAGAAAGTACCTAGAACTAACGCCTATCCATCAGCAGATCACACTTGCATAATTAAGATGCCGATAAATTTTTTTTACAATTATTTGACAAAAGTTAGGAGCCAGAACTCTTTTTGAATACATCAAACAACACTAATACTATAGTATCCTACCCAGAAAGTACCTAGAACTAACGCCTATCCATCAGCAGATCACACTTGCATAGTTATGATGCCGATAAAATTTTTTTACAATTATTTGACAACAGTTAGGAGCCAGAACTCTTTTCGAATACATCAAACAATACAAATACTATAGTATCCTACCGCGAAAGTACATAGAACTAACGCCTATCCGTCAGCAGATCACACTTGCATAGTTAAGATGCCGATATAATTTTTTTACAATTATTTGACAACAGTTAGGAGCCAGAACTCTTTTCGAATACATCAAACAATACAAATACTATAGTATCCTACCCCGAAAGTACCTAGAACTAACGCCTATCCATCAGCAGATCACACTTGCATAGTTAAGATGCCGATAAAATTTATTTACAATTATTTGACAACAGTTAGGAGCCAGAACTCTTTTCGAATACATCAAACAATACTAATACTGTAGTATCCTACCCAGAAAGTACCTAGAACTAACGCCTATCCATCAGCAGATCACACTTGCATAGTTAAGATGCCGATAAAATTTTTTTACAATTATTTGACAACAGTTAGGAGCCAGAACTCTTTTCGAATACATCAAACAATACAAATACTATAGTATCCTACCCACAAAGTACCTAGCACTAACGCCTATCCATCAGCAGATCACACTTGCATAGTTAAGATGCCGATAAAATTTTTTTACAATTATTTGACAACAGTTAGGAGCCAGAACTCTTTTCGAATACATCAAACAATACAAATACTATAGTATCCTACCGCGAAAGTACATAGAACTAACGCCTATCAATCAGCAGATCACACTTGCATAGTTAAGATGCCGATATAATTTTTTTACAATTATTTGACAACAGTTAGGAGCCAGAACTCTTTTCGAATACATCAAACAATACAAATACTATAGTATCCTACCCCGAAAGTACCTAGAACTAACGCCTATCCATCAGCAGATCACACTTGCATGGTTAAGATGCCGATAAAATTTATTTACATTTATTTGACAACCGTTAGGAGCCAGAACTCTTTTCGAATACATCAAACAATACTAATACTGTAGTATCCTATCCAGAAAGTACCTAGAACTAACGCCTATCCATCAGCAGATCACACTTGCATAGTTAAGATGCCGATAAAATTTTTTTACAATTATTTGACAACAGTTAGGAGCCAGAACTCTTTTCGAATACATCAAACAATACAAATACTATAGTATCCTACCCACAAAGTACCTAGAACTAACGCCTAGCCATCAGCAGATCACACTTGCATAGTTAAGATGCCGATAAAATTTATTTACAATTATTTGACAACAGTTAGGAGCCAGAACTCTTTTTGAATACATCAAACAACACTAATACTATAGTATCCTACCCAGAAAGTACCTAGAACTAACGCCTATCCATCAGCAGATCACACTTGCATAGTTAAGATGCCGATAAAATTTTTTTACAATTATTTGACAACAGTTAGGAGCCAGAACTCTTTTCGAATACATCAAACAATACAAATACTATAGTATCCTACCGCGAAAGTACATAGAACTAACGCCTATCCATCAGCAGATCACACTTGCATAGTTAAGATGCCGATATAATTTTTTTACAATTATTTGACAACAGTTAGGAGCCAGAACTCTTTTCGAATACATCAAACAATACAAATACTATAGTATCCTACCCCGAAAGTACCTAGAACTAACGCCTATCCATCAGCAGATCACACTTGCATAGTTAAGATGCCGATAAAATTTATTTACAATTATTTGACAACAGTTAGGAGCCAGAACTCTTTTCGAATACATCAAACAATACTAATACTGTAGTATCCTACCCAGAAAGTACCTAGAACTAACGCCTATCCATCAGCAGATCACACTTGCATAGTTAAGATGCCGACAAAATTTTTTTACAATTATTTGACAACAGTTAGGAGCCAGAACTCTTTTCGAATACATCAAACAATACAAATACTATAGTATCCTACCCACAAAGTACCTAGAACTAACGCCTATCCATCAGCAGATCACACTTGCATAGTTAAGATGCCGATAAAATTTTTTTACAATTATGTGACAACAGTTAGGAGCCAGAACTCTTTTCGAATACATCAAACAATACAAATACTATAGTATCCTACCCACAAAGTACCTAGAACTAACGCCTATCCATCAGCAGATCACACTTGCATAGTTAAGATGCCGATAAAATTTATTTACAATTATTTGACAACAGTTAGGAGCCAGAACTCTTTTCGAATATATCAAACAATACTAATACTATAGTATCCTACCCAGAAAGTACCTAGAACTAACGCCTATCCATCAGCAGATCACACTTGCATAGTTAAGATGCCGATAAAATTTTTTTACAATTATTTGACACCAGTTAGGAGCCAGAACTCTTTTCGAATACATCAAACAATACTAATACTGTAGTATCCTATCCAGAAAGTACCTAGAACTAACGCCTATCCATCAGCAGATCACACTTGCATAGTTAAGATGCCGATAAAATTTTTTTACAATTATTTGACAACAGTTAGGAGCCAGAACTCTTTTCGAATACATCAAACAATACAAATACTATAGTATCCTACCCACAAAGTACCTAGAACTAACGCCTAGCCATCAGCAGATCACACTTGCATAGTTAAGATGCCGATAAAATTTATTTACAATTATTTGACAACAGTTAGGAGCCAGAACTCTTTTTGAATACATCAAACAACACTAATACTATAGTATCCTACCCAGAAAGTACCTAGAACTAACGCCTATCCATCAGCAGATCACACTTGCATAGTTAAGATGCCGATAAAATTTTTTTACAATTATTTGACAACAGTTAGGAGCCAGAACTCTTTTCGAATACATCAAACAATACAAATACTATAGTATCCTACCGCGAAAGTACATAGAACTAACGCCTATCCATCAGCAGATCACACTTGCATAGTTAAGATGCCGATATAATTTTTTTACAATTATTTGACAACAGTTAGGAGCCAGAACTCTTTTCGAATACATCAAACAATACAAATACTATAGTATCCTACCCCGAAAGTACCTAGAACTAACGCCTATCCATCAGCAGATCACACTTGCATAGTTAAGATGCCGATAAAATTTATTTACAATTATTTGACAACAGTTAGGAGCCAGAACTCTTTTCGAATACATCAAACAATACTAATACTGTAGTATCCTACCCAGAAAGTACCTAGAACTAACGCCTATCCATCAGCAGATCACACTTGCATAGTTAAGATGCCGACAAAATTTTTTTACAATTATTTGACAACAGTTAGGAGCCAGAACTCTTTTCGAATACATCAAACAATACAAATACTATAGTATCCTACCCACAAAGTACCTAGAACTAACGCCTATCCATCAGCAGATCACACTTGCATAGTTAAGATGCCGATAAAATTTTTTTACAATTATGTGACAACAGTTAGGAGCCAGAACTCTTTTCGAATACATCAAACAATACAAATACTATAGTATCCTACCCACAAAGTACCTAGAACTAACGCCTATCCATCAGCAGATCACACTTGCATAGTTAAGATGCCGATAAAATTTATTTACAATTATTTGACAACAGTTAGGAGCCAGAACTCTTTTCGAATATATCAAACAATACTAATACTATAGTATCCTACCCAGAAAGTACCTAGAACTAACGCCTATCCATCAGCAGATCACACTTGCATAGTTAAGATGCCGATAAAATTTTTTTACAATTATTTGACACCAGTTAGGAGCCAGAACTCTTTTCGAATACATCAAACAATACAAATACTATAGTATCCTACCCACAAAGTACCTAGAACTAACGCCTATCCTTCAGCAGATCACACTTGCATAGTTAAGATGCCGATATAATTTTTTTACAATTATTTGACAACAGTTAGGAACCAGAACTCTTTTCGAATACATCAAACAATACAAATACTATAGTATCCTACCCCGAAAGTACCTAGAACTAACGCCTATCCATCAGCAGATCACACTTGCATAGTTAAGATGCCGATAAAATTTATTTACAATTATTTGACAACAGTTAGGAGCCAGAACTCTTTTCGAATACATCAAACAATACTAATACTATAGTATCCTAACCAGAAAGTACCTAGAACTAACGCCTATCCATCAGCAGATCACACTTGCATAGTTAAGATGCCGATAAAATTTTTTTACAATTATTTGACAACAGTTAGGAGCCAGAACTCTTTTCGAATACATCAAACAATACAAATACTATAGTATCCTACCGCGAAAGTACATAGATTTAACGCCTATCCATCCATCACGCCTCATGCGTAGAAGCGAAACACGGTCGCCTAAGACTAGGTGTGTATCCATCGATGTATACACACACATACATAATTCAAAGCATTTTCGTTACGACCGAACGCGTGCAAAAAGGTCACCTCTCTCTCTCTGCACGTGGCCGGCGTAGCGAACACACACACGCACAGCAATCGTCGCCTATAGGGTCTCGAGTCTGCGGCGTAACGCCAGGCATGGAGCCCCTATAGAATACGTGCGCGGCGTTCTCTTGCGGGAGCAGGCGGTGACTCGTAGCCAAAGCTGCGAGGTTCTGCCGTACCGCCATGATGGGAGGCCGCGTCGAAATTTTCTGGCGTGTGACACATGGCCTTAAACCCTTTCGTAAAACATAGTTTCGAGGAGAACGCAAATGAAGAAAAGGTCAATTGCAGCAGAATAGTTCGTTGTGGCGCAGCGGGCGACTGACTCTTCATAAAAATCGTCGTAACTCGCCTAATTTTTAAAACCTTCACAAAAGCTTTGTTGCAATTTAAAGTAAAGACCCTAAGCTATAAAACTACGCAATAAAAAAAATCTCATTTTTTTTCATTTCAAGAGTACCTCTCAAATAAATTGAAACCCTAAAAATCTATTTTTCTGTCGAGATTAATGTTCGCTTTTTTAAAAGTTCATCAACAAGGAACAAAGTCCACGAATGCCAGAATGGAAAACTAAAAAAAATGAAAGTAACGAAATCCTAAAAATGCAATTTACTTCGCAATGTATTCTCATTTATGCAATTTAATTTACAATAAACAATATTCATAACCATTAGAAAAAATATGCATATATACAAGTTTTCCAAAAAACGACACATATTTTTCTAAAATAAATATAGAAACAAATTCATCGAGACTAAAAAAAATAAAGCACTTACGGCAGTAAAATTTTTCAGTGGCTAAAGGCCGAAGGATCCATAAATAGAGCACGCGTATCAAGAGACATTGTCATCTACGAGTCATCGTCGAATAATTTCAAGATCATATTGCTCCCTCGCGTGTACAAATTTGGCGAATATTCGCTAATGTCCGACACTCGATCGAATCGCGTTGGCGTGCACGTGCAACATCATGGACCAAAATGAGAAACGGCACGTATAAAATTGCAACACGACGCACACCTGTCTGAGGCTCGCTTGAACTCAACAGCATTTTACGCCATATAAAGAAACTGGAACGACCGAGAAAAATCTTTCAATGTCTCAGCGAGAGAGAACGAGAGAGACAAAGAAAGAGAGAGAGACAAAGAAAGAGAGCGAGAGCGCGAGAGGGGGGCGGGGGTGGTGGAGAAAGAAGGAAAGAGAGAGAGAAAGAAAGATAGGACGAGAGGGAGAGAGACAGAAGAATTGAATTTAAATTTAATTTCTGTCCTGTCCCCAACAGATCGAGTCTCGATCTCTCAACGTACAGAGCCTTCCAGACAAAATCGTCCACAAACCACGCTATTTTATCGCATTATTCCAAATTAATTCCAAATATCGTTGCATCGAAATATATTCAATATACATCATACATTTATTTTTCAAAAACAATAATAGCGTAAGCAAAAAATTGAATTATTGTTTACTAACTTGTTTGAAATATGCGCCATCTTGATAAATTTTTATAAAACTTTTCAAGCTGAAAGTTTCGGGTCAAAAATCGAAAAAGTCGGCTTGGTATAAAATTTTCGTACACGACGCGAAAAGATATACGAGAAGAAATTTAAAAATTACCGGGACCACGTTAATTTGTTCCCGAATAGCCCATAAATTTGATATGAACTTCGATAATACATATATATATATATATATATATATATATATATATATATATATACAGGGTGGACCACGCAACGTGTGCACCTCTTTTACGACCAAAATATGCGTTGCACAAAAAAATGTTTTATACAAAAGTGACATGGTTTATAAGGCTACACTATGTGGTGCATTTATTTTTTTTATAGGTGGAGGCGCTTCGAAGATTTGAAGGTCAACTTTATTTTTTCAAATGGAATGCTATATTTTTTATAGCGTAATATGATAGAGTATCGAATTCTGAGTAAAAAAGTATAGACCTTTATTAGCCCTAGAGTTAATAGCTAACGAGTAATTTCACTTTATCACTTTAAAATTTTCTTCACGTAATATCACGTTGGAGATTCAAATCAACTACACATTTCTGAATGGCAGTGTTTACATCACAGTGTTTATCAATATGAACACATTTACCACATCACACACACTTATCATGATTCACAATCTTCTCAATGATTGTAATCCAGTATTAAAGTATCCTTCGGTGATTGTGCGTGATTATTATCAGAAAGATAAAAGTGAAAATGAATGAATGAATCTCCAACTTGATATTACGTGAAGAAAATTTTAACGTAATAAAGTGAAATTACTCGTTAGCTATTAACTCTAGGGCTAATAAAGGTCTATACTTTTTTACTCAGAATTCGATACTCTATCATATTACGCTATAAAAAATATAGTATTCCATTTGAAAAAATAAAGTTGACCTTCAAATCTTCGAAGCGCCTCCACCTATAAAAAAAATAAATGCACCACACAGTGTAGCCTTATAAACCATGCAACTTTTGTATAAAACATTGTTTTGTGCAACGCATATTTTGGTCGTAAAAGAGGTGCACGGGGGATGCAAGAGGATGCAAGAGGGAAAGGGCGAAAACGGTTTAAACTTTAAACGAGACGAGGAAAGAGCGAAGGCACGTAGAGTTCTCGAGCACTCTCGCATCGAGCAAGTTCTGAATGTACAGAAGCAATTTATTATGGCCGGACGAATTGCTCTTCCAGAACGGAGAAAGTTGGCCGATTTTTCCAACGCAGTGGCTACATCCAGGAAACATTGATCAGACACCCTCTCGTCACGATATATAGTGCGAGAAAAAACCAACATCAAAACTAAATTAATGAAAAATACTTCGTCGAAAAATCATCTCTGCCGTGAATTTTTTCGATCATGGAAAAAAGGAATGACTCGAAGAATGTCCCCTTGTGAAAAAGATTAATTCGTTTTGCGTTGGCATTTTATTCGATTGCTTTCGTTGAAACAAAAAAAATAAACGAACAAAGTCGACCCGGGTCTCGCGTGTTGGCGAAACGTCATCGTGATAATCGTAGATTTGAGGGTGAAGAATTTAAATAGAGCGAAAAGAGGGCGAGGCTAAGTGAATAGGCGAATATAAGAACGAGTGGACTCTTAGTTCTGCTGTTGGCGAACTGAAGAATCGGAAATGTGAGGAGGAAACGGCGGAGAAAAGGCCGAGGAAGAATGAGCGATAGAAAGCAGGCGACAATGAGATAGAGGGGAAAATTTAAAAAAAATGGGGTTGATCGATTACACATTTATGGAGGAAGAAGTAATATAAACATTAATTATCATATGACAATGAGCAAATGATAATAATATTGACGTTAGGATAAAATTAAAAATATCATACCAATTATAGTTATGATGATAACAATATGATAGTAATAATTGATAGTACAGCAGAACCTCGATTGTCCGAACATCAATCATTCAAACTATGATTAAGGCAGTCGTCTGGTGTAGAGGGTCAAAAAATCGACTTTTTTCCCTTTAATCGATGGTTCAACTATTAGAGAACATGTTCCCAAAGGCCTAGAAGTCAACTCGAAGTATTTCCGAAGATACAGACCCGAGAACAGGTAAACGTCGAGAAAATGTGCACACGGAGAGAATTAAATGTTAAGAAATACCGTGCAGTAACGGTAACCAGATGACAACCCTGAAACTTCGCTTATTATTACTGAATTAAACACAGATTTTTACGAAAATAAAATAAAATTTCTTCTTCAGATAGAAAATTTTACCAGATTTTCTAGTAAATTTTCATGTGTAACAAAATACGCAAAACTTAAATTTAAAAAATATATAATATCAGCGAAATTTTACTGTGCATTTTATTATTTTATGCCTTTCAAAAATGTCTATAAAAAAGTATCGTCTTTATAACAGTTATTTTAAGATTTATTATAAAATTTAATGAGCGTTATAGGAAAATGTATTGTGCTCTCGGTAAGAATTATCGTGCGCGCTACCCTTCTTGTATAGTAACATTTTAGCTACGTATTTGAAATTTTCTGTAACGTGAGTTAAAAAAAAACTTGTCGCATACGAATTATAATGCTTTTCTCACTTGTCACCACATTGAAATATATCACGGTGATTTTTACCGTGAAATTCACGGCAAAAATTACTTTTTAATTTCTCTCCGTGCACCCTCCTCGTGTCATTCAACCGAATATAGAGAAACATATTCTTCCAATTTATGAAGATCTCTCCAGCGACGACCTTTTATCGAGATGTTTGGGCGGACACACGCAAAACTCCAACGAGAGTTTTAATTCAACAATATGGCGTATGGCTCCAAAACACTTGAATTCGGAGCCTAAAATCGTACAAATTGCCGCCTATATAGCTGCAGGCATATTTAATGGCGGCTATACAGCAGTCTTGATGATGATGGGATTGCTGGGATTGAGTATTGGCCAGCAGTGCAAGATGTTCGCCGATCAGAACGACGCGCAACGAATCACGCGGAAAAACCAGCGTCAAAGTTACAGCTCTAAGGAGGCTCGTACTGCTCGTAGACACGAAAAAATGAATCAAACCGAGTTTTTTTAAGAAGCGGAAGGACTACTATACGGACCAGGCATAGCTCATTAGCACTAGATTCCTGTAAGTTACCAATAATCAATATTTTCCCGACCGAAAACTTTAAAGCGCGTTTTCTCGTAATCTCGTTTTCGTGATTCTTTCAAATAGGCGGGCGTGATAGCAAAAAAACTGTTTGACCTATCGACCCAAACCAAAGTTCATTCTCTAGATTATTAAAAAACCACCCAAAAAAACAATGAACTAAAAACATTCATAAAAGAGTCATTTTATACTATTTTTATTGCACGAAGAAAGAAAAAAACAATTGTAAAAATCGTCACTTTTTTGTTCATGTTCGAAAATGAATATGGTTTCACGGTTTTTTCTGGGTTTTTTTAAATTATTTCATCGACAATAAAAATATATGTAAATTAAAAATAATTGTGCTTTTTGCGTTCCAGACAAGAATTAAGCACACCATCTTTCCCGCCAGTTCGAGACTCCAGCGGCGAGGCGCTTCTATGGTCAATTTAATACTCCGCCATTTTGCGACAATTAGTTAATAAAATTTTTTTCTCATACTCTTCAAATGTGTGTTAAAGTACGATCAAATTTTCAAGAAGATCCGTTGTTTCTTTCCTTATAAAAAAAAATCACCAAAAATCACCTTTTTTTAGGCCTCTACACCAGACGACTGCCTTAATTTATCAATTTCAATTTCTGTTGTATATTATGCCTTTAGAAAAAAATTGCGTTTCGATTATCCAAACTTTCGTTTTTTCGCATCATCTTCAGTTCCACTTGCTTCGTATAAGCGAGGTTCAACTGTAGTTAATAGTAGATAAAAATGAATAATAATTAATAGATGATAATAATGATAACGATAGATGTATTGATGATGATGATAATACAATCAACAATAATAATAAATAACAGTAGAGAATTAAAAATGTCGAAAAAAAAATTATGCTGAATGATAATATCAATATTTTTTTTGCACAATGTAAACATTAAAGTTTAGATAATCATATGAACTTTTAATAACGTTGACGTAACAATAAGTTTAAAAAAATTAACAATTACAATTGGAACAAAAAACAACGAAAAGTCTAACGGATATTAAAAATCCTAAACATATTTACGGTCTAAGGGTTTGATAAGTGGGATGCTGTAGGAGCGAGAAAGAGAGAAAAAGAGAATAAAGGGCGAAAAAAGAGGTGAAAATATACAAAAGTAGAATTAAGACTTCAAGACTGCGGTGGATTTATTTTTCCTTATTTTTTTTTTTCTTTGCTCTGGACCCTCGGTCCGCCCTTACCTCCCCAAAGCTTTGCTCTCCGGCTCTATGAAACTCTCGCGTCACCATCCCCCGGTTTCATTCCCGACGGAAAGAAGGGAGGCGAAAATCTTGCGAGAAATCCTCCTCGGAGCCCGGGCGGGCTCCTTTGCTCTCGAATATCTCATCTTGCCTCGGTCTTTTCTCAGAAAAAAAAAACTATTATGCGTTCGACGTGCCCGGAATAAACGAAAGCGCGGGAAAAAAATACGGAGCTCGTTATTCGGGACAATTGAGGCAAAGCGGAAAATTAATTTCGACGAAGATTACATTTTCAGAGTTTTCCTACATCTCCGTTTTTTTTTTGTTCCGTACAGTTTTTTTTCTCACACTGACGAATATTGTTTATTATGGTTCCAATTAAATTCGATTTCAATTTAAATTCCAGTTTAAATCAAATTCAATGTTCGGATGAAAAATTACAATTTGTATGTTATCGCACACGTTTCCACTATTTTGCAATTTTTTTTTTCATCGCGTTTGCAGATTCTACTTGTTGCCGATGGAGTTAAATAAACGAAAAGTATTTTCAATGGAAAATTATGTATCAAGGCGTTTCTGCATTAATTTTCACTTTTTTAAGCGCATTTTTTTCCTTAAGCTCGCGGATATTATTCATCGCTAATTAAATCTGTCTGCCAAGTGATTTTTCAACTTTAATTAAAATGAAAATCAGTTTCATTGCGAAGCGCGCTTATATTTTTCTTTCACATTAAATGTCCTTTGACCTTTGGAACGTTTACAGTTTGAATTAAATATTTATTAAAATCGAAGTTGTTAACTGGTCTGCATAAGCTTGAGGCCCAAAGAGTGGATTTTAAATATTTTTATCTGATGCAAGTATTGGAATGAGAATATCGAGATTTTGCACACAATTAATACACAGCCTTGCCGAGTTTGAGTTTTTTTTGTATTGAAAAATATTGATAAACAATAAAGTTATTATTATTTAAACAAAGTGTCGCCGTAGGTGGATGGCCAATCAATGTACGTGGCGACTAGGATCATCTGAAATGAAAAATAAAAAATGGACTTTCCGTATAATAATAAAACTTTAGTATGACTGGACAGTTTTTTGAAATTTTGAAAATTACAGAAATGGCAAGCTGTAGGAAAAAACGATTTCCTACAGCTAGTAGGAGGAACGATTTTCGACAAAAAAAAATAACTTATTAATGAATAGATAAACATAGACAAAAAAAATCACCCGGTTGTACGATAGAAAGTATTATAAACTATGCTCTGGCCAAACTCGAAGTGAATCGGACGAATCGATTTCGAGACACGACGGACACTGTTTCATTAAAAATTGTTTCGAGAAAGACGCCGTAGCGCTGATTTGACCCTTCACAAAAATTCCCATGACTCGCTCATTTTTCAGAAGTTTTACAAAATCTTGATTCCACATTGAGGTTAATACCCTAGGCTACAAAACAATGCAATAAAAATATAGTATTTTTGAAGTTTATTTCGACCCCTTAAGGCTCGAAAAATGGGTATAATTTTTATTTATTTTTTCTGACGCGACTATTAAATATTTAAAATAAATTTTATTTTTTCCAAATACATTATAGTTTTGTGAACAAATTTAAAAGAATACGAATTTTTTTTTTTTTGAATATCGAAGATATAAGTCGTCCAGTGGGACTCTCTTTTGAAAAATTTTGCCGATGGTGGAAATTTTTTCGCTGTCATGTATCTTCTGAAAAATAGAAAGAATTTTTTTTTCTTGTAAAGAATGGCAATAGCTACAATGTAGCACAGGGGAAAAAATTCAAATTTTTTTTTCGTCGAAATTACAGCTGTTTCAAAAAAACTTTGAATTTTACCAAAATTTGGAGTTTTTAAAATTAATGGAAAATAAACGCGGCATACAATAAAAGAAAATACTATGCTACATTCTAAATAATAGTATGGAGTAAAATGTTATTATGGAATTAAAAATGTATTTATTATAAAATAAATAATTTATTATGAAATCAAAATATTATAAAAATGTGGTATAAATTTCAGAAAAATCCGTTCGATAGATATGAAGAAGATCTCCATGGATATGGACTAGAGGATTTATAGAGGAGAGTGGGGCACAATATGTCACGGGGCACAGTGAGCCACATGCGGTTTCTCGGAGGTTTTTAACTCGTAAATTTCGAAACTTTATGTGTTGGAACGCGATTTATATTAGGTTTCATCAAACCTAAAAGAAAGTCGATAGCAGCGCACAAAGGATTATTGAAAATTAAAAAATGATTTGAGGCTTGGATAAAAAATATTTCGCTCACCGGAAAAACGTTAAATATATCGCCACTTTCTGTAGCGGCTCCGGTTTTCGGTCCTGATCCATAGTTTTATTATTTACGATGCACTCAGTGACTTGTGTTTTTCCATTCGTAGTTTAATTAATAGTTATTTTCATCAATAATCAAATATTTTACTAGTGGGGTACAATGTGTCACCGAGTGGTGGGGCAAAATGAACCGACTTCAAATGAGGAAACAAAGCAATGACGACGCTCCGAAGAAGCGCAATGTGTCACGGGCAACTGTCAACCACATGCGATTTCACGGAGTTTTGTCGCTTGTAAAATCCGAAATTTTTTGTGCTGGTCCATGATTTATATTAAGTTTCGGTTGGCCTAAAAGAACGTCAATAGCAGCTCACGAAGAAGTATTAAAAGTACAAAGCTAATTTGAGCCTCGAAACAAAATTTCGCTTGCCGGGAAAATGTCAAATATTGTGGGGCAATTGTGTGGAGCGCACAATGTGTCATCGAGTTGTTGAGCACAATGAGTCGACTCCCAATGTTATTGGCAAATAATACCCATTGTGAAAGGGTATTATTTGTTGAATCCCACCCATGGGGCACAATGCGCCAATCCCCAATTTTTTTTCGAATCCAATATTTTAGGATTTTTAATCTTTTTTCAAAAAATATCGTAGCTTTATTGTACGCCCAAAGGTCTATAAAATCAATTATGACCTTTTTTTTTTCTAATCAGACTACTTTGGTAGAAGTCAAAATTCGATAGAAAAAAAGTGACACAATGTGCTCCACCTTCCCCTATCTCCGCTATTTTTAATATTTTTATTCGTTTTTTTTTTTAATTTGTGCATTATATTGTATTTTTCGAAATTTGGGAAATTGGCGCGTGAAATTTTTAAAATATTTTTATAACTATTTTTCCATGCACGAACGTGATGTAACCTCTTAAGAACAACAGCAATGGAATTTTATTCTTCCATGCTAAGCCTTTCGTGTAATACATTGCTCTTTAAACTGCAAATAACAATTTCGTCACGACGATCCGTCAGTCTGTCCCCGCAGCGTTCTCTTTCCTCCCCATCTTTGCTTTCGGATTTTTCTCAAATGTCTCTCTCCTTCCCAGTCGACTGCTCGTCCGATTTTTCCCAATTTTTTTCTCATTGCTCGCTTTCTCCCTTCGATTGTGGAGTCGTAACGCGAATTTTCCGCGATTTATCGAGATTGGAATGGCCGAGCAAAACTTAGCAGAGCGAAGGGGACGAGGGGCTCGAATTGGAGGAGAGGGTTGTCGTAAAAGTAAACGTCGAAATGAAAGTAGTGGTCGGGAAACGAGAAGGCGATATTGAGGAGCGAGAAAATGTTCCCTAGTGGAAATTGCCACGGAAAGCCCTCCCCCTCCCTCTCTTGCCCTCAGCAGTATTTCTTTCGTACGAAAAAGAAAAAGTCGACGAGTTTCGATTTTCTCGGGACAATATTTGTCGAGAAAACATCCCCTAGCAATGATTCGTTTCCTACTAAGGGTTGTCAGACTCTCTCTCTCTCTCTCTCTCTCTCTCTCTCTCTCTCTCTCTCTCTCTCTTCTTTCTCTTTCTTTCTCTTTTTATCCTTCCTCTCTCTTTCTCACTCTCTTTGTCTGCCTTTCCTCTTAAAAAGGATAAAACCTTGCTAAAAACCGGAAAATGCGATTTCATGGTCATCCCCCCTCTTCTAATCAGTTTTCCGAAAAAAAACGTAATGTTAAAGCCCGATCGAGAGATCCTGTAATAAAATGATTGCAAGCACTGATGAGCGAGCGATTAAAGTCGTTCGAGCGATCAATAATTAATGCACAGGAAGAGAGGATTTAAATGCAAAAGGGTAGAAAACCCAATGGGAATACTCAGTCGAAGCCTCTTTAAGAATACCACACTGTTGCAATTTAATTTAAAAGACTTAGTCGCGAACCTTATTTATTCGCCTTGACTTTTTGTAACTCGATTTCCATGTGTTGTATTTTTATTCTGAACTCCTAACACTTTTTTGTAATTTTTTTATACATTCAACATTATTTAGTTATATTCTCATTTGATATTTAATTTGTAATTATTTTTTTAAGTGTTTTTTTTTAATTCATTTTTTGATCAATCGTTTGTGGAAAATGATAACTATTTATTTTTATAAGCTATTGTCTCATCTACATATTTTTAAGCCTTTTCTTACTCATTTTTAAACGTTCGTAGCATGATAATTGAATAAACAAAAGAAACTTTAATAATAATTAAAATACATTTTAATAATTCTCACAGAGGGGATATCGGTTTTATTTCTTAATATTGAGACTATTTCCCTCTTTTTCAAATTTAGTTGAAGTACATAATAATTAATAGATTTTATTACATTTTTCTTAATGGATTTAATTAATTTAACGTTTCATTGATTAATCTCATCGATTTAAATTGTCACAACCATCAGAATCCACACACCCAACATATATATATATATATATATATATATATGTACTACCTGCGAAAACTTTCCGGACAAAAATTCAAAAAAGTTCCGGAACGATTTTTTATGCCATTTCGCCGATAGTTGACATAAATGAATTTAATAAACGGCATTTGTAAGGGGATAAATTCACCTTCATTCCTTTTTTTAAATAATTTTTTACTATTTTTTTTACGACTAGTACCCTTTTTCGAAAACGACAATTTTTTGCCTTTTTTTTGTTCCTTTTCTGGTGGACCCCGTTTACAGACAAATTTTTTTAATGCATTTCTTTGACCGGAATCGTAAAGGGGGAAATTCAAGCTTCAATTTTGTTTTTTTTTTTAAACTTTGTAAGAATTTCTTTTCTAAAGATATTTTGATTTTTTTGAAAAAAGAGACCATTTGAAAAATAACGTGTAACGCGAAAACGACAAGGATTCAGGGAAAACCTCAAGATAGTAAAAAGTTTAATCGGTTTTCGTTGAGTTCGCGAGAATTTTTTCAGATTTTTTTTTCGAAATTTTTTTTCACTTATTTTCGATAAAAATCCGATTTAATTACCGTAACTCGAGAACTAAGGAGTTTGTGGTAAAATTTCAAGAGAGAAACGAAATTTTCTATTTATTTTCAACGCAATAGAATTATTTCAGATTTTTGTCGATATTTTTTTCTCGAGTTACGGTAATTAAATCATCTGATTTTTTACCGAAAATAGGTGAAAAAAAAATTTCAAAAAAAATCTGAAAACATTCTCGCGAACTCAACGAAAACCGATTCAACTTTTTGATATCTTGAGGTTTTCCTTGAATCCTTGTCGTTTTCGCGTTACACGTTATTTTTCGAATTGTCTCTTTTTTTCAAAAAAATCAAAATATCTTTAGAAAAAAATCGTAAGACGCTTTAAAAAAAAAACAATTCAAGCTCGAGCTTCCCCCTTTATGATTCCGGTCAAAGAAATGCATAAAAAAAGTTTGTCCGTAAACGGGATCCACCAGAAAAGGAACAAAAAAAACTCGAAAAATGGTCGGTTTCGAAAAAGGGTAGTAGTCGTAAAAAAATATTAAAAATTAAAAAAACGGAATAAAGGTGAATTTCTCCCCTTCAAAATGTTGTTTATTAAATTAATTTATGTCAACTATCGGCGAAATGACATAAAAAATCGTTCCGGAACTTTTTTGAATTTTCGTCCGGAAACTTTTCGTCGGTAGTGTATATATATTTTTTTTAATGATTCGTCGTGGAATATATTTTTCGAATTGTAACACCGTCTCCCGTTGTATCAAATTTATTCCACTTACATAATAATTCTCGTCTTTCGTTAGCATATTGTCTTCATCAATTGAATTAATTCAAATTTCCAATAATCAACGTAATCGAGTTAACTTATTTAAATCAGACCAATTCCGTTTAACGTATTTACGCCGACGAATATGTACGTCCAATAGCATCGTGAATAAGTTGCGGTCCATCGCGCATTTTTTTCGCGCACGTATCCGAGGCGGCGCAACTTTTAACAATAGTAGCAACGCAAAGCCAGTAGTTTTCTCGATCCCGGATCGATTGGACATTCTTGCCACGTCCACGATCCCAACAAAATACCACTTTTTTCCCCCAAATGTCGAAAGTAACGATGTCGAAGGGCACGAAAATGCGCAATGTCTGGATGAATTGGGAGCTGATCCGTGAATGGGACGATTTGGATCAGGAAATATGGGTATGTGTCGATGATTTCCTTAGAAGAAGAAAAAAACGACGCCGCTAATGGCGATTTTACATCCTCGCGCCATATTTTCCATATCCGTATTAATCCGCAACATCTCGATCCTAAACGTCTTATGATCATCGACAAAGCCCTTGTATCCTCTCGAGGATCAATATCCTCGGATTAGTTCCTCGCCGAGACGCATAATTTCGAATCTCGGTGGAAAAAGAAACGAACGTGAAAATTCGACGCGTCGAATTTTAACGATTCGTTCGTTCCTCTTTCCGGTCGCTCGTTAACGCAGGCATATTTTCGCTAGTAATTCGTAGCTAGTGAAATTCCTAGCTCGATCCTGTCGCCAATATCGCCTGTTATCTTTATCACAATTGAAAGAGAGCACAAAATAATCTGTTCGAACGACATTTTGTCTTTTTGTCGTCGAAAAATTTGAACTCGACCAACGTTCGTTTTCGTACGCGCGTAGTATCGGAGTTGTTCGTCCGGTGGAGCCACCGGAGGATTTTTTCCCGACAGGCAAGCTTGCGGGATCGACTGTGGGTGCGCCGAGTTGAGAATTTTTCCGCGTGATGGCGCCACGCCTCGACTCGCACGGTTCCGCACTGCCGACTCGAGCCGCGAGGACAGTTTCCTCCGCGCGCTGACAGGTGGCGCCACGGTAGCCCAGCAGCTCCCTGTAGTTCACACGCGAGTCAGTAGTTTTCCGCGTTTCTCGACAGGTGGTACGTTTTTCGACGGTTTTCTCTCGTGCACGACGTCGATAAACTTACAGCGGAATGCGTCATTATCTCTCGTCAGCAATCTTGCCAGACTATACATTCGATTCGTGTGACGGCGATTATCGACTTCGTGCCGCGGTGAGTTCGTCACTTTCCACTTTCACCCCACAAAATGGCGTCGCTCCACGCGCTCGCTACCGATAACGAAAATATTTACTTTAGCCGGCGTTTTTTCCCCTCGAAATTAACCTTTCAACTTCGCGTCACGCGTTTCCATCGATCTGACACTCAGCAAATACTGCGTGGGATATTAACATTCGAACAAATGATACTCTTTGTACGTTTCGATTTTACTTTTCGCAAACGAAATTCTTTTACGTTCGCGAATATTCCTTCCACGACTAACCGTGAAATTCGGACGATGAGTTTGCATTTCCAGTGTTCGTGCAACTTCGAAAACGAGAAAAATTGTTAACATCAAGCGAAATTTTTCTGTAATCGAACCAAATTACGATGTCGGTCTATTTCAGATCAATGGTAGGATCAAATTCCTTTTATCGTGACAGCCAATTATTTTATCCACGAAACAAATTGTTGATGGGTATTGCGAAAAAAATTTAAGAGTGAGGTTATGTTTTTCACCGTTTTAGAAATCTTGGTAATTCCGACAAGAAAATAAGTTCGCGCCGCGATGTATTTGCAATATATAAATAGACATTCGGATTCGTCGATTATTACAAATTTGAAGTCCTAAACGAATGTTTCTTTTCATCATCATGATTATTTTATTTTGAATAATTTTGCGTAACTAAAATAGTAAGAATCTTTAGTAATTCGAACAGAAATGAATGATTTTCATTCATTAAAATAATAATTAATTATCTAATAGCTTAAATAGTAATTAATGCGATATTTTTAAAAGATTAATTTTATTAGCATTCCTTTTCAGATTTAAAATTGGCTCGCTGTATTTTGTTTTTTCTTCTTTCAATTAGCTCGTGTGTTCTCACTAACAGCCGTGCGTGTCGAATTATTTTTGGTACGGCGTTGAAAAGTTTAAAGATAGCCTTCCTGCAGTCGCTCCGGGAGGGAAATTCTGGAGGCAGAGCGTCCGACTCAGAAGCACAGGAATTTTGCAAGAGCGCAGCAACATTTTTTTCTTTCTTCTCCATCCGTTCGGTCAGGGCAACCGTGGTCAGAAAAAATCTGCGGATGGGCAAGAATACGCATGGAGAATAATAGCTCCTGTGCCTCGCCTAGCTTTTTTTCTTTGAATCCAATAGTCTTTGGGTACTTTATGTTTGTCTGAATAAAATAGTCTTTCGGTACATTCGAGAAACATAGACTGCGAGAGTTCGGGCAATCATTTATTCGCATAAGCCGAACAACTATCTAGTGCCTTCTGCTCTTGCGGACCAAAAAATAGGCACAACGATGCGCACAGTAGATCTTTTCTCCAGGAAAGAAGTACCAAGATCCTGATTGAATTGTTTTTTTCTTGTTTTGCTGAAATTAATAGAAAAAAAATGCAAGTTTCGATTGTAGAAATTCTCTTTCTTTTCGATTCATTCGGTATTATTTTATTCAATCAATCAAACGAATTTTATTTGCACAACATTTGACAAAAGTTTTTTACAAAATGGTATTAGTTTATTTTATTTTTTACCCATTTTGGAAACGAGGCGATCGATTGCTTTCGAAAATACAACATTTATTTTATTCTTTTTTTTTTTTTGTCAATTCAACGCAATTTCCGGACTGTTATTTATTTTATATTTATTCATTTCCATTTGCATTTATTTTCTTTTTTTGGTTAATTTTAGAAACAAGACGATCGATTGCTTTAGAAAATGAAACATTTATTTTATTCTTTATTTATTTTTTTTTCAATTCAACATAACTTCTGTACTGTTATTTATTTTATTCCTCATTTCCATTTACATTTATTTTATTCTTTTGTAAACTTTCGCAACAAGGCTATCGATTGCTTTGGAAATTGTAACATTTATTTTATGTGTAATTTTTCTTATTCAACATAATTCCTTGACTGTTATTTATTTAATTTCCATTCATTTATTCACATTTACAATTATTGTCTCCTCGCAGAGAGAGCTTTGTTTCGTAAGATATATCGGTTTAGAGATTTTCATGGGAATGTATTCTGAGTTTTTCCAAAACATCAAACAAATAAAAATTAATCACTGAGGAAACACGACACTCTGCCTCATTTTTCCATGATTTTTTATCAATTTATATCATTTTTTTTTTTGTTCTAATTTCAATTTCCATCAAGACGTGGGCACTTTTTTTCGCGATATTTGCCATTCGGCCAATCCACCGGGAGTACTCTCATGCAGTACTTTTATCTGGCGCGTGTCTATTCTCTCGCCCACGCCTCGTTTTTCCTGCTTGGTTCAGTATTTTCACCTCGTGTCTTAGCATAGATCGGCAACTGCTTGTTTTTTTCCTACCCTCTTGGTTTTCCCCGCTTTTTTCTTCCTCGTATACACACGAGCATATGGATAATGTATACAAGGACGTTAAGAGTGGCAGGCTTCTGGTTAGTTTGGACGAGAAAAGGCAACCCTCGTAAATCCTTACGCTCGGCTGGTGGCGGAATTGTACGGTGTGGCTCGTTGCGCAGTCTCAGCCAGACGCTAGCAACCAGCGCATTTTCATAAGAAAAAAAAAAATATACACAGAAATACGAACCAACGTTTTCTCTCCTCTTGCTCCCTCACTCTGTACTCTCACGTACTTTCTCTCACTCGAATTTCTTCTCTCAGTGCTCTCCTCGGGTTGGCCAGAAAAGCCCTCAGCTGCAAGACCCACGTGCACACAACGTACCCAGAGCAGCGAAACACACATACACACGAATACGTGTGTGTGTGTGTGTGCGGTGTCTCGTTTTAATTGCACAGCCCAAATAAATGGCGAAAATGAAGTCGAATCAAAAAACCGTTTCCTGCAAAACATTCCACTTTCGGCGGAACAAGCTATAGCGATATCAACTTTTTTTTCTTTCAGGCGCACGTGTTTACGAGATCTCGCGGCAATCTTCATTATTTTTAATGGGACCGTATACTTTTCACTTGCTCAAAAAAAAAAAAAGTGGGTTTTGCGACGAATATGAGGGAAAAGAAATTTATCCTTCTAGCGTAAAAAGTATAAGGTTGCGAGGAAGGATTTACGCTTCGTGTAAACTTCCTAGATTTTTATCTATCTAGGAAAGACTAGATTTTTAGTCTATCCGGTAAAAAAAAACTCCGTTTTTGATTTTAACCCTTCGTGGTCACACTTTTAAATTCAATTGCGGTGGTCACACTTGGGTCGATTCTATCCAGTCACACGGAGAGAATTCGAAAGTAATTTTTGTCGTGAATTTCACGGTAAAAATTACCGTGATGTATTTCAATGTGGTGACAAGTGAGAAAATCATAATAATTCGTATGCGACAAGTTTTTTTTTTTAACTCACGTTACAGAAAATTTCAAATACGTAGCTAACATTTTACTATACAAGAAGGGTAGCGCGCACAATACTTTTTACCGAGAGCACAATACATTTTCCTATAACACTCATTAAATTTTATAATAAATCTTAAAATAACTGTTATAAAGACGATACTTTTTTATAGACATTTTTGAAAGGCATAAAATAATAAAATGCACAGTAAAATTGCGCTGATATTATATATTTTTTAAATTTTAGTTTTGCGTATTTTGTTACACATCAAAATTGACTAGAAAATCTGGTAATATTTTCTATCTGAAGAAGAAATTTTATTTTGTTTTCGTGAAAATCTGTGTTTTACTCAGTAATAATAAGCGAAGTTTCAGGGTTGTCATCTGGTTACCGTTACTGCACGGTAATTTTTAACATTTAATTCTCTCCGTGCAATTTTCAAAAAAAGTATTGTGACCAAACTATCCGTCCGAAGTGATTCAAAAAATTACGCAACATACTTTGAACTTTCTAGATGATGGACGAAAAATGTATTTATAAAAAATAAAATTGTGACACGTTTCAACACTAGATTTACCAGACCAGTCATTTTGACTGGTCGTGCAATTTCAATTCAAAATTCCTACTCCATGTAAATTTGCTTTCCGAAATGATGTTATGACTTTTGTAGCTATAAGTAGAGAATACATTTTATGAACTTAATGTTACTTTATATATATTCGTAGCAAATATATTTTTTGTTATTGACACTTATACCAGTACCTGGTCTGGTAAATCTAGTGTTAAAAAATTCATTAAGAGGTGAAAACGCAAAAAAGACACTTTTTCGCTAAAAAAAAAATCATAGTTGCGTGATTTTTCAACATTTTTACCTAAAATTTGGACGTGATACTCCTTAGATATGCTACTTTTGGGGAAAAAAATAGTAGCATAGTGCGCGTTCCAAAAAAAGTATTTAGTTCGATATGTGAAGAGGGTAAATTTTATGGTATGAGGATACTTCAAAGTCCAGGTAAGATGATGAATACAGTCCCATTCGAAGCCGAGAACTATTATATATTTACGCCAAAAATTGATCGACGGGTCGATTCTAACCAGGGTGACCACGAAGGGTTAAGCTCAATCTTTGGATATTTGATTAGTTTTGTAAAAATTGAGACATTTTTCATTCTCCGGCGACTAATTTCGAAAGATCTTAATTACTCTCAATCTTAATTAATTTTAATTCACGATCTTAACCTTAATTATCTATTCACTCACAATCTTAATTGATTTCAATTTATAATCTCAATCGTGAGCTTAATTTTTTATTTACTCTTAAACTTAATTAACTTTAATGAGTAATCTTGCTTAATTTTAATAATTCACTTCAATCGTAACTATCTACTCTTAATCTTAATAACTTACTTTTAATTGAGATCTTCATTACTTACCTAAAGTTCTTAGCCAAGGTCTCCATTTGAAGGTCGCATTTCAAAAACTCCCTGGACATATATTATTCGCACACAATTCTCCAAACTCTCATTTCTGCACGGACATTTTTTCCGGAACGGCAAAGTTTTCGCAATAAATCCCTAGGCTATTTATAATATGCACGAAATACCCCAGATGTTTTACTAAATATCTGGGGTGTTTCGTATTACTATACACAGAAAAAAACCTTAGTAATTTATTCCTTGCACCAAAAGGGACCAATAATTACAAAATTATATTAACCAAAAGTACTAGAAAATCGATTCGATCCCAGATTATCAATTTGGCTTTTTTCTCACATATAAATTTGGGGGTTTTGTCAAATGTAATTCTGGGGTTTTTTTCCACATGTAATTCTGGAGTTTCTTTCATATGTGAAAAACAAACCCAGACAATAAGTTGCACATTACAAATTGCTATGCTTATTATTGAGTAATTAATTATATTCGCAAAAAAAAAAACCGGAGCTAATTACATGCGTATTATTAACGGCGTGGACGAGAAAAATCACCGGGCAGTTAATTCTTCGCGAAAAAAGCTGAAGCGATGCCGAGATTTTGGACCTGCAAATGTCCCTATGCAGGGGATTTTTCAAATGAAATTGCCCCCACACCAATTAACACGCTCTCATTATACCCGGCTGTGGAAACGTCACTCGTTAATGACGTAACCAGCGGCGCGTACTAGCGCGTAACTCTTCCGGCGTGTTAAACTTTCGAGAGTCAGCCACAGTCTACCTAGACTATATATACCCGCACAGCACCGTGTGTTCCAGCCGGCGAACTTTCCCAGTCCCAATACATCCTCGACCCTGTTCCCTCTCCAAACATACGTATTATTTGTAACAAAAATAACCACCCTACGTAATCTCGGTTGGGTCTTTCGATTTTTTTTTCCGCTTCGGTAACAGACAATTTTCTCGAAATAAATAAATTACAAAGATTTTAGGGGTCCGTAGTGAGACGAGGAACCCTTGTAAATTCGTCACGTCCTATCACAGCTTTCACAGTTTGTACGATTTTGAATACATCCCGAGTAGAAATTTGTTCAGGGTGAAATCCGGACCGGATCAGGCTGTCACAATAGCAAATCCGGGCCGGGTCAGGCAAATTTAGTCCGGCCCTGATCAGGGATGTAACGCTTTTGCAAATTCAGGTCCGGATCAGGCACCTTATCAAGCTCTGATCAGGCGCTTTATCAGGCCCGGATCAGGCACCTTACCAGGCTCGGATTAGGCACTATATCTGGCTCGGATCAAACAACTTATCTAGCCCGGATCAGGTGCCTCATCCAGCCTGAGACATGCGTGTCATCTGGCTCAATCATTTGATTAATTTTTTGTTTAAAAATAGATCAACATTTATTAAATTTTTATCGCAGTTACACGTTATCAAGTTAGTAACGTTATTAAAAATATGAAACATATGAAAACATTTTTTTAAAGTTTAAGTTTTTATTTTACTTGACTTGATCGTTTAGTTTTTGTTCCGGTTTTGGCGATGACCGTCCCAATCTTCCCGGCCCAATCTGTCCGGCGCAAATCATGCGTGCCTGATCAGGGCGCCTTATTGATACCTGATAAGGCTTCTATCTGGCGCAAATCAGGCGTGCCTGATCAGCGCGCCTTATTGATCCCTGCTCAGGCCCCTGTCTGGCGCAAATTAGGCGTGCCTGATCAGGGCGCCTTGTTGATCCCTGCTCAGGCCCCTGTTTGGCTCAAATCAGGCGTACCTGATCAGGGCGCCTTATTGATCCCTGATCCGGCCCTGATGGATCCTCAGGCAGCCTGATTAGATTTCTGCTCGGGATATGCATGAAATTTTGCAAATAGATGCTGCAGATGGAGATTTCAATTGGAATATAGCAAAATCTTGAAAATAAAACATTTTTTCAAGGGGTTTCCCCCTATATGTAAAACGGGAACGATATATTATTTTTTCCGCGCACTCTATCGAGTAGGGCCTCGTTTACCCTTTTTTATTTTTAAGGAGGTACGATCATGGGGTCGAATCCAACTTTCGAGTCTGAAATTTTTATTCATATGGTGTTGACGAATACGTTATGCACCCCTTGGAAAAATTTGAGCTATATTGACCATCCAGTTTTTTCGTAATAAAATTGCAAAGTCGAGCATTTTGAGCTAGTGAAGTACGTCGTCTTATGGAGACAGTCGACCGGAAGTACGGTAATCACGGTTTTGCTACTCACGTATCCAACTAAGGTCGTTGGAAAACTGAAATTTGATAAATTAGACATAATAGATATTGTAAAAAAAATCGAAAATTCGCACTTCACCGTGTAGTTTAAGCACTACAGTACAAAACAGTTACAACTTCCGCTTGAATATTATCATAATGACGAAATAGTAAAAATTCCTGAAATGAAAAAAATCCCTGAAAAAGATTAGGTAAAAATTGATGCTACACCATAACTGTCAAAACGTATATATTTTAATAACAGAATTTCGAACAAAAATCTTTACATTTAATTAAAAATGACGAAAAAAACAATATATAGAACTTGAAAGACTTATTTTACCTGGAGAAAAATCTTCTTCAGATAGAAAATTTTACCCGATTTTCTAGTAAATTTCGATGTGTAACAAAATACGCAAAACTTAAATTTAAAAAATATATAATATCAGCGAAATTTTACTGTGCATTTTAGTATTTTATGCCTTTCAAAAATGTCTATAAAAAAGTATCGTCTTTATAACAGTTATTTTAAGATTTATTATAAAATTTAATGAGTGTTATAGGAAAATGTATTGTGCTCTCGGTAAAAATTATCGTGCGCGCTATCCTTCTTGCATAGCAAAATTTTAGCTACGTATTGGAAATTTTCTGTAACGTGTGTTAAAAAAAACTTGTCGCATACGAATTATTATGCTTTTCTCACTTGTCACCACATTGAAATATATCACGGTAATTTTTACCGTGAAATTCACGACAAATATTATTTTTTAATTCTCTTCGTGTAGGTATCCCTAAGAAATTTATGCACGGGGTCTTATTTTTCAACTATTGATTTGAGAACATTCCAGATATTAGCATTTTATTTGATTTGAATTGTTTTGGTTGAGTTACATCAACAAATTCAGGAGATACGGACACCCAAATTATCGATAAGTTGACTTTATGGAAACTCCACGAGAGGACTGCACAAATAACTTTATCGCTAGTTGTTTGGAGACTCGTTAAAAAAAAATATCAAACATCAAACAAAGGGTCCCTCCTCGTCATCCCGCCTGTACCTTTACAGTATTACGATTGCAGATTATTAAATTTAATGGAAGATACACAAAAACAACATACACAAAAATAACTACACATTGGCTAAACATTTATTCCCAAAATATTTGCACAAACAAATGACTACGGAACCTTACTTTATGCGTGCTCTGAAAAACTTGCCAGGTTTTTCCCATTTGGCAACAATTACGAACGTGAAATATACTGTTTTTTTTTTTCATCACGTTTTTCATCAGCGAATTAATTTTCTTATTTCACGAAAATGAACGAACCCTTCATTTCTTCTTTGCCCTTTTTACTGATTTTTTTTTTTGTTTCGGGCATTTCTCATTCAAATCGCACGGTCGAACACGCGAGACGGAGGCCAGAGTACACTCGATGTCTCCATGGTAACGCCTCATAGTGATCTCACCCTATCTCGTGCTGTACCCCGTACCTCCACCCTCCGTCCCGTTTCATGATTCCCAAATGTATAGGCTACTTTGTCTCAACCTGATGAATCGGGTTTTGCCTTCAGAAATACAGCTTTGTCTTGCCGAATGAGGAAAAAAAAAGGTAAAAAAAAAAGATGAAGAAACAATAACATACATTTTTGCACAATCGTGTACCGCGAAAGTTTCGTAAAACGCTAAGAAACAAAAAAAAACGATAATAAAAAGTACTCAAGCATTTTTTATCTTCATGCGTGTATATGTGCGCCCACACACATGCCCAGACTCATGTTTATTTATATGAATTTTTATGTTACATCGAATGAGAGTAATGCCATAAGATTGCACGATCATTTTATTACGTATACATCTTTACATATTTTACACAGATTTCTAGTTACATATATAAACAATTTGTATGATATTTTAAATATATGTTATTATATTTATTATTTAATATAGTAGTAGTCGATTTATTTCCAGAGTATACTTTTTACGGGTGTTTATACATAGTCCCCTCTCACATATTGTTTCCCTTTATATTTGTTATTATACATTATGTACACGAGCCTCTGATTTTTCATTTTATACATTGAAATTTCCTTCTCTTTGCGCTACATGCTTTATCACTGCCTCGAATTCTTATACAAACGCACATAACTCTTTAACGGGATTATTCCTAACCAGTTCTTTTATGTTTTGCCGTAGTTCTCACGCCCCTCTCCCTCCACTTGTGTTCCAGCACTTCTAGTTTTTAGTGCTCAGGAAATATGAGCAAATTATCATTATTATTGCATACAATAGAAAGTTTAATGTATATTTTTTGTTTATACAACACATGGGTCATTAAGGTAGTTCGGTCGAATTGAGGTTCACGTTTAAGACCCTGTTTTTTTAAATTTAATCGAAAGAGTTGACCTCGCTCTACATGTCTGCAAAATTTTAAGTTAATTTACCATGTAGTTTGGGCGTAATTAATAAATAACTTTACATTGCTCTTATAGGGCATAAGGCTCAGATGACACGCCAACTATCGAAATTTCAATATACACGAAAAATTAATCGTTTGAGGGCCAAAAACAAACTTACCACTATAATGGTTGATATCTATAAAAGATATTGACCAACGATTTTAGTCGATTTACCACCGGGTTTTTTGTTATTTCAATAATTAATGCGAGTCCGCGGCCTCTGTCCTTGTCATACACCGGATCTCTCTCGCTAGCAGAAGTTACTAGGGGAAAAAACATGGCGGCCCAGTCGCGCGCGCTTTATTTGAATTTGGTCGAGTGTAACATTTCACGTAAGCAGAGAATATTCCATGAATATTGTCTAACACAAGCAAATGTAAAGCAAGTATGAAGAAAACAAGGAACAATTGGTTCATATATAATATATGTAACATATAAAATATATTATATACATATAATATATGTATAACAACATTCAAATGGAAGCAGAGTTTTATTTTTTTTTCTGTAGCGGGAACATTCCAACCGTCTCAAGAGTCTCGATAGGACATAAATCTTGTAAAATACTTAGATACAGACTTAGATAAAAACTCTTAGGCTTTATGACACAAATATACAAATACACGTATTATGTTTTTATGTTTCTTCTCGGACATCTTATGTTAAAAAAAAGGATGCAAAGCGGCCTGTTGAAGCACGCACCCGCTCCATTTTCTTTACAACAAAACTCGTGAATGCAATCTAGTACCTTATGCGTAAGGTTAGGTTAGTACGCTCCCTAACGTGTAGAGAGGTAGTCAAGTTGAGTCTTTTTCGTTAGTCGACTTTTTCGGTAGTCAACTTTTTCGTCTATTCCGGGTATTAATTATTATCTTATCATTTACACGCCTAAAAGAAGCTTATAATATTTTGTTATGCAACAATTTAATTTATCATAGCTTTTATATGGTTAAATTGTACGTAAATAAATCTAAATTACGGATGAAATTTGGCTTCGGCCAAACTCGACCGAATTACCTTAAGTCCCGGGGCTGACACACAGATGGCGCCGCCAATGCCATGCCGCTTTTGCTTTTCGGTAGTACCAACCTTCAAAAGATACGTGTAAAAATTTCATGACATTCGGTTCAGTCGTTGTCGAGATATTGAAGGTTAAGTGACGCTACATTTGTTTTTGCTTAAACGATGGATAAAAACGAGTTTCGTGTGTTAATCAAACACTGTTTTTTAATGGGAAAAAATACCGTTCAAGCTCAGCAATGGCTTGAAAAGTGTTGCCGGGAAAAGTGCCCATCGAAAACAACCATTTGCCGATGATATGCAGATTTTAAACCGCGGTCGAACAACCACCGAAGACGCGGAGCGCTCAGGTGGTCCAATTGAGTTGGCTACGCCCGAAAACATCCAAAAAATCCTGAAAATTGTTATGTCCGATCGTAAAGTAAAGTTGCAAGAGATAGCTGACATCCTAAAGATATCAAAAGGCACCGTGTTCAAAATTGTGCATGAAAATTTGAGTATGAAAAAACTTTTGTCCAAGTGGGTGGCGCGTTTGCTCACAGTGGAACAAAAACAACAACGAATTGATGATTCGGAGCGCTGTTTGAAGCTGTTTACGCGTGATAAAAAGGATTTTTTGCGTCGGTACATAACAATGGATGAAACATGGATTCATCGCTACAGGCCGGAGTCGAAAAGAGCGTCAGCCGAGTGGAGAGGAGAACCTATTTTGAGGCAAAAGACAAATCGTTCTATAAGAAAGGCATCGAAAGTTTAGAAAAACGTTGAAATGATTGTATCGCTATGGAAAGTGACTATGTTGATGAATAAAGTCGAATTTTGCAAAAACAAAGTGTTTTTACTGGTTAGTCCCGGGACTTAATGACCCACGTGTTATCTGATACACATAAAGGGTGTCCCAAAATTCACGCAAGATTTCAATTTTGCGCCATTTGTGCGGTGAAGTGTTCCCAACGGAAAAAAGACAGCGCGACAGCTGACAGTTCAGGGTTATTAAGGGCGGGGTAAGGTTAATTCGGTGAAAAAAAAAGCATATTTTCAAGAATTTTATTCGACGACACAAGTAATGCTGGTTTATTTAATTAATTTCCATATAATAATACAACATCTGAACTATATTTTCCTAAATTTTCATTGCAAAATATTGATGAATAAGCCGTTGGCAGAAAACTCCGCAGGCGCCTCAAAAAAAAGTTGTTTTGCGGTGTACGCTATAACTCGTCACTGGATCATCTGAAACACAAAAAAATCAAAATGCGTTTATTAGGTGAGATGTCTCTCGAGGTAACGCTGCCGAGTTTTTTTTAATCGATTTTTTTCATTTTCGGTAGCACTTGGAAGTCAAAAACGCGATTTTCGCTAAAAAAAAATCGGCAAATTTGTTATTGTGAGATAAAAAATAATTATTAAAAAAAAACTCGGCAGCGTTACCTCGAGAAACATCTCACCTAATAAACGCATTTTGATTTTTTTTTTTGTTTCAGATGATCCAGTGACGAGTTCTAGCGTACGCCGCAAAACAACTTTTTTTCGAGGCGCCTGCGGAGATTTGCTGCCAATGGCTTATTTATCAATATTTTGCAATGAAAATTTAGGAAAATATAGTTCAGATGTTGTATTATTATATGTAAATTAATTAAATAAACCAGCATTACCTGTATCGTCTAAAAAAATTCTTGAAAAAATGCTTTTTCTTTACCGAATTAACCTTACCCGGCCCTTAAAAATCGAGCGCTACACAAAAGTACAACGCGTTTTCATTGTTGAGCAATATTTTTTAAATAATGAAGGTTTGGCAGCTACAGTTCGCAATTTTCGTACAATATATGGTCGGAATAGTGATTTAACTTCATCAACTGTGAAGAGATTAATTGGAAAATTCAGGGAGACTGAATCAATTAGTGATCACAGACACTCTGCCCGTCCTTCAACAAGTCGTTCAACACAAAACATCGAAGCAGTTCGTGAGAGTGTTTCTAAGAGTCCAGGAACATCAATTCGGCACCGTGATCAAGAATTAAATCTTTCGAGAAGCTCTTCTACAGCGTATTCTCACGAAAGATTTTCATCTTCGTGCTTACAAAGTTCAATTTACTCAAGAACTGAAAGCTACTGACCACGCACAGCGAAGAGAGTACACGTTGAATGGATTATGGAACAAGAATAAGTGGATGCTGATTTTTCGAACAAAATCATCTTCAGCGATGAGGCTCACTTTCATCTTGAATGGCTTCGTTAATCGACAAAATTGTCGCATTTGGGGTTCTGGAAATCCATGAGTGATTGTTGAGAAACAAATGCATATGCTATTCCATACATAACCCTGTACCGTATACTTTATGAATCAATAAAAAATAAACAATTTTTTATTTCAAAAATCTGTGTTTTCTATAAAAATTACTTCTTGCGTGAATTTTGAGACACCCTTTACATATTTGAACACTTGAATAAATATATTTTTCTATACATATATATAGACACACACACATAACTTTAATATTTAATACAAATAAAAACAACATAAAGTTATACTTATCAACTTTTTTTTTATTTTGGAATAAACGTTTTGGTTAATTTGTATTTTTATATACACATAGATATGTATATATTTATATGTGCACGATGCGCGTCATATTCGTAATGGACGCGTCTTAATTTCCACCCTCGCTCATTCTCGTTGCTCCATAAACTATATATCCGCCCACCTTGCATGTGTATAGTGTGCAGCACGCGATTTCATAAGACTACGTGAACATCCCCTCATCCCACGTACATAAAATCCCGTAGCCACCCTCCGTACCTCGTCGTCACTCTCATCCTCCTTCTGCTCCATTCTGCTCGTTCGATCTCGTGAGCCACGCCACGAAACGTCTATACAGACTCACAGAACGAGCACAATAATATTCTTTCCCCCCATGCAACACACTTTCATATACGATAAAATATTATTAAAAGATTCTTAACGTTTCGATACGACGTACGGAAGAAATTATTGAGAAGTAAATCTGAGAAAAAAAATAGGCTTCCAAGTAGAAGGGGTGGAAAATTTCTGCATGGAAAAATTCATTAAAAATAAAGATTTCATCGTTATTTTTACTTTTTTGTTCTTCTTTTTTTTCGGGAATTATCATTCGTGTGGATAATTATGTTTGCCGGGCTCCCCCTCGCTCTTTCCTTTAAGAGAAAAAAGCAAAAATAACAATTAAATTAATCCTTTTTTTTTTTTTTTTTTTTCAAATAATTTCATTGAGGCCGCGGTAAAGTATTTTCTCTTCTTGACTCTGTCGCTCTCTCTCTTTCCCTCTTTTTTCTTCGTCTAAAGATGAAGAAATTTATAGAGAGAGAGAGAGAGAGAGAGAGAGAGGCCTCAATAAAATATTTACTTTCCAGATTCGGCGATGCGGAAAATACTTTTATAGTCATTATTTTAGGGCTATTTCCGGTATCGTGTTTTATCGCCACCCTCTTCTCGTGTATATATATTTGGCCCTTACGTAAGGTCGAGCATCAAAAATGTATATAGTGCTGCGTGGAGAGCATTGTGGTGAGGGAAAAAAATCACGAGTTCCAGGTGGGAGAGAAAGAAAGCGAAAGAGAGGGGCAGAGGTCGATGGAGAAAAAAAGGAAACGATGAAGAAAGAGCGAGAGAGATGTATGAGGGCGTCGCAAAGCGACCAAAAGTAGCAGTTTCGTCGTCAGAGTTCTGTAAGGTCGAACTCTCGAGCGCGGTTGTAGTTCTCACTGGATGCTGAATGGCGTCTCTCGGACATTCTGAGCGCATGTGCGACGCAGCTGTGACGTCCGTGTTGCCCCCTAAAGCTAATTCTCTCTCTCCCTCCCCCCTCTCTCGTTCTCTCTCTCTCTCTCTCTCTCTCTCTCTTTCTCTCTCTCTCTCTCTGTCCCTCCGTCTATTCGCCCCAAGCTCTCCTCTCTACCTCTCTCCCCCCTGTCTCTCTCTCTCTCTCTCTCTCTCTCTCTCTCTCTCTCTCTCTCTCTCTCCTGTTCTCTTACACTCTCCAGGGGTTCTAAAAATAAGATCATCCCTTTTTTCCTGACCCCTCATCTTCTCAATGCATTCGCCAGCACATGCACACAAAAATCGTGGCTTGCACTCGAAAAAAAAACCCGAGTAGAAGAGCGAGGATAAGAGGCAAAGAGAGAGGGAGAGAGAGAGAGAGAGAGAGAGAGAGAGAGAGAGAGAAGAGAAAGAAAGAGATAGGTGGTTTATTATTGCACTAGCATAGAAAAATCTTTTGGCACACGATCCGCACAAAAGTATGATAATTTTTCAAGTAGTAGTCTCGCCAAGGCGTTTTTCTATAAATTTTTTTTTAATTTTGAGGACTCATTTAGAACACTATAAAGCGATTACGTGCAAACTTTCAAAAGGATTCACCGTTGTGTATTCGAGATATATTCACATTTCACGCAATAACTTCGAAACTTTTCTACATATTTTTTTTTCTTCTTTATTCTCAATTACAGAGGAACATATGACGAAGTGGGTAAAAAAAAATCATGAATTTTGACCGACTAGCTTCAGAGATGTAGCGATTTAAATTAAGCAATGCCTAGCGACGCTAGCGCCACGAAGCGACTGGAGCAGACTAGAACTAGATTACAGTAGTGTGTGCATATCCGTATACGCAGAGTATCCACGTATTAGTAGCCGGAGTGGATAGTCTGATACAAAAGTGAGGGCTAAGTAAACATTATATTCGGCGTTTTCATCATTACTTCATATAAATTTTTACATTTCGATAAGAGGTACAACCTACGTTATAAGGATATTTCGCAATATTTCGAAGCTTTTATCGATTTAGCGGAGAATGAACTTTTCAACGTGACTGTGGCGAGGCTACTAGCTTAAGAAGAGAAAACTCGATACAAAAACAGAGAATACTAATCATACAGAGGTTATACAGAGTGTTAGGGAGTTAGTGCAGAAAACTGGAAAAGGGTGCTAGGGGAGGTCATTTAGGATCGTTATGACCAAAAGCAGTATTATCTAAAGTCTAACGGTTTTAAAAATAACCGCGATTTTCGCTTTTTATATGCTTTTTTCGGGTTTTTGCACCAAATAGCGAAATTCGTATGAGTTTATTACATTGAATGTACAAAATTTTGTATTGTTCGCAATTTAGAGATTCTGTGTGGTCTATCGAATACAAACGTTATAGACTTTTTTATTTCCAGCAGTCAGTATGCTCACCTAAATGTTAAAAATACCATTTCAACAAAGCAAAAATGTAACTTTAAACGCGCATAGAAAAAAAAATAGACGCACTATTGGCATTAAATTTATTTTTAAAAACTTTTAAAACTTTTAAAAACTATTAGATCCTATCATAATTCGATGGACACTTTTATTTTTTCACCGTTGCCATCCTGTTTGTGATAAGTTTGAGGTTATGTTACTGTTATGTAGCGTTGACGTTTACATTTCAGAAAACATACGCAATTTGTTTTTACGCGTCGTTTCGACAATGGAAGAATTGAAAAAGTCTGTAACTGTGCAAGAACGACGCGCATTTTTGAAAATTTGTGCTCTGCTGAATTATTCAGCTGGACTATCGTTAAATCTTCTGCACAAAGCAGTAGGCAAGAACGCGCTCAAAAAAAAGTGCAGTGACGAATTGGATGAAATCGTTCAAGGAGGGACGGACAAATACTGGAGATGCACCGAAGTCGGATCGACCAAGGTCGCCTTCCAGACAAGAAAGGAAAGAACGAATCCAGGAATTGTTAATGACATCTCCGCACAACTGAACGTACCTTCCGCATTGGTACAAAGAATATTAAGAGACGATTTATGACGATTTATGTCTGGTGTCTAAGCTCGGCGAATACGTTCCTCATTCGTTATCGCCTTCTCAGAAGGAAAAGCGAGTCGATATCGCACGTATGAACTTGTTGTAGCTTAGTCATCGCAACGATGACCTAAGAAGATTCATTTGCCTGGACGAAAGTTGGGTCGAATTTGTCACCCCCCTGCAAAGACATCAAGCGAGCTTCTGGGTCAGACCAGCCACATCAGCCGACCCCATACCACGCGCAGAGTTGCACGAGAGGAAGGTCTTGATGATAGTGGGCATGGATATTCACGGCGTGGCGTTTTCGAAGACTTGTGAGGAAAATATCACAATGAAGGCCGAGCGCTATAAATCGTTTTTGGAGGAATATATCCCAAGATGGGCGGTAACATCGCAACATTAGAACACCAGTGCTACTTCATGACAACGCTAGACCCCGAAAAGCCTACGCAGTTCAGGAGTTAATCGAAGATAGGAGTTGGATTGAGTTGCCTCATCCACCGTATTCACCTGATTTGAACCCGTCTGATTTCAACTGCTTTGGCCATCTGAAGCGTCAGTTGTCTAGCCATCGATATAACAACAAACAAGAATTGGATTCCGCCATTAACACCGCAATTACTAGCCTTAATGAAAATGGAACATTTTCTGGGATCAATGACCTCCCATCAGTCTGGCAGCGTGTCATTGCCAGCGCAAGGGACTGCTAATTATTACGCAAGAATATAATTTATTATTGAATAAAAAATAAAAGATTTTTTGAAAAATAAAAGTGTCCACCGACTTATGATAGGAACTAATATTTAGCGTAGTTTACCTCAAACAAAAAATCTTTGGTATTAATCATTAAAAAAATGTAAGGAAAAAAGGATCCCGAAAAAACCTATAAAAAACAAAAATCACGGATATCTTGAAAACCATTAGACTTTGGATAATACTGTTTCAGGTCAAATCGATCCTAAATGACCATCTCTAGCACCCTCTTTAGTTTTACACACTACTTTCCTAACACACTGTAGAATTCGTTACAATATTAAATACGATATTACGAGTAACAGATGCATACCAGCATCACTGAATGGCAGCGAAGCAATTGCCTATTCACTCCCACTACATCAGCTACGATCGTCCGCGACTAAATAACACCCGCAAGAAGCAGATCGTGTATAAGGTTCGAAAAAGCCCTTGTGCTAGATTTATACTTTCAAGTGGTACCGAATTCCACAAATATGCAGCGGTAATGCCAAAGGTGTGTATTTGGTATTCCGTGCGAAAATGGTGAATGGCAAGACATTCAGGTATCTCTCGCCGGGACGTGCCCTTCCTAGGATCATTGATTACTAGCAGCGACCTAAGATACTCCGGCCTGCCCGAGCGGAAGACTTCATAGGCAGCATGTAATATGATGAATTTTCGTCTGGCATCCAGCTGCAACCAGGACAACTTTTCCCAGTATGGTGTTACGTTCAGAAACCATTTAGCGTCAAAAATGAAACGCACAGAGAGAGAGAGAGCGAGAAACTGAAAAAGCTAGCGAGACAGACGGTGAGAGAACTACGCAACATTTTTAAGAATTTTGGATATGAATCCAATTCCGAAAACCCCATTGATTTGTTTAAAATTTTACATAAATTCTGAATCATGAATCGATAACTTAAAAAACTTAAGAATAAAAAATTGGAAACTTCTTTTTTTTAATTCATTTTATTTCATAAATTAACAAATAAAAATTCGAAATCTTGTAAATAAAAGAAAATAATATTTCATGAAATTAAAAAGAAAAAGAAAATTCGACGAATTATCAAAAAAAAAGGGCCATTGAGGAGTTTCGGGACAAGTGAAGTGTTGATTGAAATTTGATTGAAATTTATACAGTCAATTCTTTCTCATATACTGAATGCACCTTCCAAATTTTAAATTGATCGTCTACACCGTCCCTATAAAATTTACAATTTAAAAAAAACCCTTTTTAACATAAGGGGATATTTTAACTGCCTACGCTCATCGCTGAATGGCAGTTTTACGCACGGAATAGTGTGAACATTTTTTTTTTTATGTTTTGAAAAACTGTCAAATCACTCAGTACATTATGACAAAATGGTTATCAGTGTCAAAATGTTAAATGCTCTATGTTAAAAAGTGTTTCTTCCATTGTCAATTTTATAGAAACGGTGTAGACGATCGATTTAAAATTTGGAGTTTACATTCAGTACATGACAGAGAATATACTGTATAAATTTGAATCAAATAGTACGATTTCGTTAATTGTCCTGAAACTCCTTAATAAATCTTTAAAAAAAACTCGCAATTTTATGAATTTTCGGTTAAAAATAATCGTCATTGTTTTCACAAAATAATACTTTATTTCAAACACTTTAAAAGGAAATTCTTCAATTCTATAAATGTTCACAAAAAATCCTTAATTTCATAAATTTTCACATAAAAACATCCGCATTATTATACATTTTTGAGGCACACGAGAATCGAGATTTGAGACTTGCCGTACCAAATCCCTTATATCCGATCATATTCCAAGTACGATGTTGAACATCGTTGGCACACGGAGAGAATTAAATGTTAAAAATTACCGTGCAGTAACGGTAACCAGATGACAACCGTGAAACTTCGCTTATTATTACTGAGTAAAGCACAGATTTTCACGAAAATAAAATAAAATTTCTTCTTCAGATAGAAAATTTTACCAGATTTTCTAGTAAATTTTCATGTGTAACAAAATACGCAAAACTTAAATTTAAAAAATATATAATATCAGCGAAATTTTACTGTGCATTTTATTATTTTATGCCTTTCAAAAAAGGTCTATAAAAAAGTATCGTCTTTATAACAGTTATTTTAAGATTTATTATAAAATTTAATGAGTGTTATAGGATAATGTATTGTGCTCTCGGTAAAAATTATCGTGCGCGCTACCCTTCTTGTATAGTAAAATTTTAGCCACGTATTTGAAATTTTCTGTAACGTGAGTTAAAAAAAACTTGTCGCATACGAATTATTATGCTTTTCTCACTTTTCACCACATTGAAATATATCACGGTCATTTTTACCGTGAAATTCACGACAAAAATTACTTTTTAATTCTCTCCGTGCATACAATGAAAAATTATATATTTCAAATTGCCCATTTTTTTGCTGCTCAATACTATGAAAAACAGCCCTACGTTATTTTTAAAAAAATAATTTTGTCAGTAATCTTCAAACTAAATTTGCAACAATATATTTTGGATAGCGATAAAAAAAAACGAAGTGAAGAAAAAAAAATAATGATTTCGCGTTGCATTCGAACAATGTGGACTTCAACACCATACCCAATTGATCGATAAATAGTATTTCCTATCTACCCCTCAATATTGTTGTTACTGCAACGATTTGCAAGAACGTCTCGTACGTTATGCCGCCGGAGTATTTTTCGCTCGTTCACGTAAAGCCCTGTTGAGTTTTTTGGGCGGAGACGGGAAGAGAGAAGGCGCGAGTGCGTGCCACGAATTTCTTGTCACGTCTTTCGATACGATAAACGATATATCGTGTATTGCGATATCCCTCTACGATCGAACGTGCCTCGTTTTCATTGAGATATTGCTCGAGGCAAGTGTGAAAAGATTCTCAACACGCTAAGTCGAGACGAAGTAACGAAGCTCTTGTTTCTTTTTTATTTCAGAAAACTTCTTTTTTCATTGGGTACAATTTTTCGATCTAATGTAAATTTTCGTATGCAATGATGTAAAAATAGTTTCATTTTAATTTGAAATAAATTCATTATTCATTGGCATCTGTTCATTTGGGTATTTATTTATCTATGAACGGGTCTGCATAAGTTTGGGGCTGAAAAAAACAGGTCAATTTTCGGATATTTTTTTCTGATGAGAATATTGGTATGGCGAGATCGGGATTTTACATATAATTAATACATAGTCTTGCTAAGTTCGAGTTTTTTTTTCATAGAAAAATATTGATAAACAATGAAGTTATTATTTAAACAACGTGCCGCCGTTGATGCATGGCCAAACGGCGTGGCTATTTCGGGCAACTGGGATAATGTGAAATTTAAAAAATTTTTTAAATGTACTTTTAGGATAACAATCATCCTATCGCATGACCAAATATTTTTTTAAATTTTGAAAATTACGAAAATGGAAAGCTGTAGAACAAAAAATATGATTTTTGACCAAAAAAACGACAATCATTTGTTATTAACAAATGGATAAACCTTTTTGAAAAGAATCGTCTGGTCATACGATGAAAAATCTTATAAACTTGGCTCTGTCCGAATTTAAAGCGAATCGGGCAAATAGATTTCGAGATACGATTCATACCGTTTCATAAAACACAGTTTCTGACTATTCACAAAAGGTGTCATAAACAATTTTAGAAATTTTTACAAAAGTTTTGTTGTAAAGTTTAATTAAAATGAATTAAAATTACGGCCTCAGCCTCTAGGACCTTAATTCTAATTTAATTTAATTTAATTTTAATAAAATTAAATTAAGGCCTTAGGCCACTCTAGAGGCCAAAAAAAGGGCATATTTTGTGAATTTTTTTTCAGCGAAACCATAAAATAATTGGAATTACAAAATAGGGGTTTTATTATACACGTAATTGACTATACAAAGTTATTTTTTCACAGCGATACATGTCAAAATGGCGACTGTGCAGCATTTTTTCGATGCCGCCTTTATTTCTGGAAGGTCAACGGCTGGACCAACAACTCCTATAATTTTTGAGTTATGATGAGACACTAAAGTTTTTTCGATTATATATAAGAATAGCTATAGAAGTATGTAGGATTTTTTTGATATATTGTTTTTTTGTCAAAATGGCGCATTTCTGAAACAAAAAGTATAAAATGCCATGAGAAAATCTCCAGAAAATTGTTTATAAAAAAAGGAACTATGCAATATAATAAAAAAATCCTACGTAGTGCCTCAGAGAATGTAATTCTAAATATACAGTTAAAATTTCAAGTGAATCGGTTGAAATTTGTAGTTTTGAGATAAACGCGTTTAAAGTTAGTAGAAAGTCTCGAAATGAATCAAGAGGGGTTGCGCTAGAATTCGAAAATCGAGTACTTAGAGATTTTTCACACCCATAATCTTTTGGAATATAATTTTATAGAAACTAAGGTATATTTTTAACAAAAAAAATCGATTTTTGGAAAATCCTAGAGTGGCCTGAGACCTTAAATAAAAAGAATTCAATTTAATTTAATAGCTTAGGGCTTAGGCTATAAAACTATACAATAAGAAAAAACCGTATTTTTTTTTAGTTCAAGCTCATGCAGATTCCGTTATCATCTATTCATTTATCCGAACCATTTAGAACCTCAAAAAAATCCAGACAATATCCATCCAACTTCTACGGTAAAAAAAAAAGGAGCTTCGCCAAAAAAAAAGCGTGTACAGTGCTGAAAATATTGTCCACTCTCCATAAAGAATCAAAGAGCCGATCTGCATATTTTTATGACGTGTCGCGAAGAAGAAGGCCCTTAACAAATTGGAGGACCAAATGAAAATGCCTTTCCGCACGATCACGAGGGGTCGCGAGACTTTTAGTACAATTTTCTATGTATGATCCAATAAAAACCATTTTCATCGAGTATCATAAAATTCACGAGAAAAAAAATCCTTTTACACGCCATAAAAAAAGTCGAAGGACTTTTTGTGCACGCGGGTGGGTGTGCATATACACGCACACATTTATTAAAGCCAACGCTGTCGTTCTCTGAAGACGAAAAATTTGTCATCCCCATCAGCATCGACCATTCACATCCATTAATAAAAAGTACGCCCAACTAAATTGGGCGTACATTCACTTAATACTTTGCGAAGTATGGTGGTACGAAAAGAAAAAAAAACAAGCAAAACATCGTGTATTACAAACGATCAATCGTTTTCGGTGCGTATCTCGTGAATGAGAGGAACGATAGAGGGGGGGGGAAGAGAAAGAGAGAGAGAGAGAGAGAGAGAGAGAGAGAGAGAGAGAGAGAGAGAGAGAGAGAGAGAGAGAGAGAGAGAGAGAGAGAGAGGTAGCGGGAAAGAGCCCCTCTCAATAATGGAGACGAGGGTACACAAGAATTCCCCTTCGCACTTTGTCGTTACTATGGAGACCCTGGCAAAGTGCGTACGGAAGCACGGCACTGCGCGACTGTACATATTTAGTACTGCGCACAAAGCACCGATATTTCGACACTACCAAAGATGAAGAACAACATCCCTCCGTCCGACGTGCTCGGTCGCGAGAAAAGATAGGCCAGAGCAAGTAGTTTGTTTTATTTTTTGACAAAGACATGAGGAATTTTCATGTATGCACAACGATCTTTATTGCATGTTTGCAAATTCAGGTTGTACACGGAGAGAATTAAAAAGTAATTTTTGTCGTGAATTTCACGGTAAAAATTACCGTGATATATTTCAATGTGGTGACAAGTGAGAAAAGCATAATAATTCGTATGCGACAAGTTTTTTTTTTAACTCACGTTACAGAAAATTTCAAATACGTAGCTAAAATTTTACTATACAAGAAGGGTAGCGCGCACGATAATGTTTACCGAGAGCACAATACATTTTCCTATAACACTCATTAAATTTTATAATAAATCTTAAAATAACTGTTATAAAGACGATACTTTTTTATAGACATTTTTGAAAGGCATAAAATAATTAAATGCACAGTAAAATTTCGCTATTATATATTTTTTTTAATTTAAGTTTTGCGTATTTTGTTACGCTTCAAAATTTACTAGAAAATCTGATAAAATTTTCTATCTGAAGAAGAAATTTTATTTCATTTTCGTGAAAATCTGTGCTTTACTCAGTAACAATAAGCGAAGTTTCAGGGTTGTCATCTCGTTACCGTTACTGCACGGTCATTTTTAACATTTAATTCTCTCCGTGTAGAAGATCGATGATGCTGGTCACCTTTGTCCAGCGACGTTGAAGTTTGCACCGTTAGAATGCACCGGAAGTCAATGCTTTTTAGTTGCTCAAAATTTATGACGTTGAAATTTTCACCGTTGGAATACAACGGAAGTCAATTCTTTTCAGTTTCTTAACATTCCTGACGTTGAAGTTTGCATCGTTGGAATGAAACGAAAATTAATTCTTTTCAATTGTCCAATTATTTTTATTTTCGCGGTTTTAGGCTATGAAAATCATTCAAACGTTTTCACGTACTTTTATTAGACATTCAGAAGATCAGTTTGCAAGAAAAGTCTTTCGATAACTATAAAAATGAAGAAATGAAAAATAAACAAACGAAAGATCGTTGAATTCCAACGATGCAAACTTCAACGTCATCAAAATTTCCCTTGGTCGATTCAGACTACACTGACAGAAAAATTCTTTTGATATTAATTAGATACGTCTATTTATTTTTTTTTATTTGAATTAACTAGATTTTCGTGAAATCAAATTTTTCCTATTGCATTCCATTATAAACATCATTTATTTTAAATATACTTATTTATTCAAATCAAGGTCTATTTAATATCGTGTAATAACTATATATTTTATTTATTCCTAATAAATCTATCATTTGGTTTTACCTCGTAGTATAAGACAAAAGAGACCTACGGAAAAATGGTACACGATTCCGTCTCTCAAAAATCGCATGGCTTTGTTTTCATTAGAAGACTGTTGTAACATTCTGCAGATGTGGGAAAGCGTTAGTCTTTCTATACATAAATAGTCGCGCCTGTTAATAAAAGGCACGACGATAGGGCAGACCGAGGATGGTTATGACAATTTTTACTTTAACTAGCATATCGCAGTAAAAAAAAAGTCATACATCTATGAACGATATAACTTAACATAGCTAGTTTTATACTCTATTCGAAACAAACATAAACAAAAATTAAAGTACTAAGGTTTCTGAGAAAATTGAAAAAAACCGAAACAACTCCCCGTGTCACAGCTCTCCTAGTACCGAGGTGAGTTGTGACTGAGGTCGAGGTAAATTGTGACACCTATGTATTTGGTGATTATGGAGAATTTTTTTAAATTCAAACGCTGTTGTTCGTGAATCAAAGAAACATTTATATCTATCGTCTATATCTTCTATGTATTAGGTGTATGACTTAATTTTTACAGATTTTTCAGCAAATTTATTTAATATAAAAAAATAGAGAACAACGAACTTAATCTTGGAAATATTGTCCATCGTTTTCTATGACCTTGCGCCATCTCTCAGGTCACATACGAATACCATCGCGAAAGAAACTTGCAGGCTTCGAGGCGATAAAGTCATCGACGAATTTACGCACATCGTCAAGCGTTATGAACTGTTCATCCACTAAGGCGTGCTGCATTGACCGGAACAAATATGGTAGTCGGATGGGGCCAAGTCTGGTGAATATGCCGCGTGCGGGAGAACTTTCCATCCCAAGTTCAAGAGGGTCTTCTGAGTCGCGCGAGCAACGTGAGGTCGAGCGTTTCCATGCAGCAGTATGACTTGGCTGCTTCCTTGTCCAGTAAATAGCCTTTTCTGATCAAGTTCTTCGCTCAGTTTGTTCAATTGTCGGCTGTAGCGTTCCGCAGTCACCGTCTGACCAGTTTCCAGGATTTCGTAATAAAGCTCACCCTTCATATCCTGTCCAGGGCGCGGCTGGTCACTAAGATCGAAATCACCACTTCTAAAACGTTTGTATCAATAATTACACGTTTCATAAGACACAACTTCGGCACCAAGAACACTACAAATTGATTCCCGTGCTTTAGGAGCATTTTTTCCTTGTTGGAATTCGTATAAAATGCAGTGCCGAATGTGCTGTTTATCAGTTGCCATCGTAAACTCTGCTATTCTGAGAAGTTATGTAACTCACGTAGACTTGTCGTTTGGTGTTTTGAAACCTTGCGTCCGATCCTTTCAAAACCACAAAAGACCGTGAAAATATTTCCATTTTAAATATAATTTTAAGCTCGAAGAAAAAATCTGTAAAAATTAAGTCATACACCTAATATATAAAAGGCAAAGTCCTGACTAACTGACTCATCATCGCCCAGCGCAAACCGCTAAAGGTAGAAACGTGAAATTTGGGAAGGGAGTTGATTTTATATTGGAGGCATCGTTTAAGAAGGAAATTCTCGAAATTCAACCCCTAAGAGGATGAAATGGGGTGTAAAAGTTTGTATGGAAAATTATATTCCTTGCGTCTACCAACTTGAAACTTGGAACATAAGTTCCTTAAAAGGTGTAGAAGTGTACTAAGAAAGGATTTTTTTGGAAATTTACTCTTAAGGGGCCGAAATAAAGTGTAAAAGATTGTATGGGAAAAGATATTCCATGCGTGTATCTACTTGAAACTTCAAATGTATGTTCCTTATAAGGTGTAAAGGTGCCTTAAAAAAGAATATTTCGAAAATCAACTCTTAAGGCGGTGAAATGGCGTGTAAAAGTTTGTATGGAAAACTTTCCTTGCGTGTATCAACTTCAAACTCGGTATAAATATTTTTCAAAACAAATAATAAAACGCATATTTCAGGATTTTTGAAAACCCCTAATACGGAGTTCTATTTCTAATGAAGTTTCTATGGGCCAGATTCTACGCCGGCGAACCCGCGGGCGGATGCTAGTTAATAATAAATAATAACACATTTGTTTCGCCTTAATCAACCTTCGGTATGTAATTATAACCAACAATAACCACCTATTAATTTTAACACTAATTAGACTCCTTTAATCATCTTTTAGCACATCATTACGAACTTAAATAACATTTAATGTTAATTATCAACATAAGAAGTATTAGTTATCCTATAACAATAATAAAATATGGCATTTGTCTAAGATCAATCGAATTAAAATCAAGTAAAAAAAAATCACGTTCCGTCCGAAATCTAGTCCGACAAGCAATTATGACAAATATATCGACACTCTCCTCCAGTGCAAGCTTCATGTGACCATCCCTTGCATTCGATACACTGAACCCGCTTCTCTTTTGATTGACTATTGGCGAAGAGCTCGAAGCAACACAAGCAAAACAATTATTTTCTGCATGTTCGTCCTCTTCGTCATCGATGTTATTTTTCTTTTTAGTCTTTTTCGATCTTCAGTCTTTTCTCACATATTTGTTAGGCATCCTGAAACAATGAAATAAAAATTCAGCATGCGACGTCACGCCACAAAACATTCTTGCCAGGAAAAAAAAAACAAAAGAGGAGAGTTGTGACAAACTGTTACAACTCTCCTATGGGCAAAAAATTGTGCTTCGGTCGGAATAATACAGGGAGAGAATTAAAAAGTAATTTTAGTCGTAAATTTCACGGTAAAAATTACCGTGATATATTTCAATGTGGTGACAAGTGAGAAAAGCATAATAATTCGTATGCGACAAGTTTTTTTTAACTCACGTTACAGAAAATTTTAAATACGTAGCTAACATTTTACTATAGAAGAAGGGTAGCGCGCACGATAATTTTTACCGAGAGCACAATACATTTTCCTATAACATTCATTAAATTTTATAATAAATCTTAAAATAACTGTTATAAAGACGATACTTTTTTATAGACATTTTTGAAAGGCATAAAATAATAAAATGCATAGTAAAATTTCGCTGATATTATATATTTTTTAAATTTAAGTTTTGCGTATTTTGTTACACATCAAAATTTACTAGAAAATCTGGTAAAATTTTCCATCTGAAGAAGAAATTTTATTTTATTTTCGTGAAAATCTGTGTGTTTACTCAGTAATAATAAGCGAAGTTTCAGGGTTGTCATCTGGTTACCGTTACTGCACGGTAATTTTCTAACATTTAATTCTCTCCATGTAATTCTTAACCGCCAAACAGGAAGCGAATCCAAAAAAACAATAGCATGCCACGAAACTTGAAAAGTCTATGCATATTAGAAAAAATATTACAATAACGCCAACATAATACGTATCGAAAAATAGGATATCAAAATTTTGGCCGAAAACTTACTGTCGGCAATTTTTTGGACGCAGACGTCGTATAGACGCCGCAACCGCTTCGCGTGGGCCGTCGGCGCGTACTGCATTTAGTGGCGCGTCTAAAAAGCAATAAATATACGACTTGCTAGTTTGCTGACGATCATAGGCTCCGAAAAATCGACTTTGTCACAAACCTCCTCGGTCTCCCTTACCTTTCTTTTTTTTCCAATCCTGAAACTAACGGTTTGCAGGATAAAATTTATCCGTACACGCTTTTGTCGAACAGACTGTATTAGTTGTTTTCACTAAACATTATTTTTATTCATAAAAAAATCTATAAGAATCAATGGTAACTGTTTTTCCGTTGTTTTTCAATTTTTCTCAAATTATTTCGCGCATATCTTTACTTTACAAAGTTATAGTGTCCCTTACGTGTCAAAATTATCGGGAGAAATAATATCGTAGCTATGTGGCAGTGATATTGCATGGGGGCCTCCGTCACGTATAGATAGCCATAGGGGCTTCATAGTTACTTTTTTTGTAATAATGAAATCGAGAGAAATTTTGTATCAGCTGGACCAACCATTATGGCCATATGACGCTGCTTCCTCTATCTCTTCTTCGCCCTCAAAATTTTTCATCTCGCTCTTGCTCGCCCCTTAACTCGTGCGGGTCTCGAACACGCCGGAATCACTTTTTGTCGCTCATAAGAGGATACTTTTTTTTTTCTTTTCATTTTTCTTTTTATCCCTACTCATGTCGTGGCCACTTTGTCCGAATGGGCCAAAGACTGCGTGGCTGGGATTGATAATCTTGCCGATGGTCACACGGTCTAGTACCGTGGCATTTAAGGGGCCAGTCCACTTTGGAGCCACGAAAAAAAGGCTATTTTCACGATTTTTTTTTTTAGGATTTTATAAAAGATATGAATATAAAAGTTGTTGGGCTTGATAAATAAAGTCTTGAAATACATTTTTTTAAAAATTTAATTCATTTTTATTCATTTTTAAGTACAGAAACTATAGTTTAACGTAACGCCTCAAAAATAGGTGGACTAGGTAGCTCCATCACAACTCGGCAACGGCTTGTCTGAAACAAAAAAATCAAAGTCCATTAGATTCAGTATGACACCAGCTACAAAATGACCCTCGGATATAAAGTTTTATCAAAAAATAAAAAAATGGCAGATGAAAAACGAAAAAAATAATTAAAAAACGCGTTTTTTTCGCAGTTTTTCGCAAAAAAAAAAGAGTAAAAATAAAAATTTTAAAACCATCGAGGGTCATCTTGTTGCGAATCATGTTTACAATATGTGGTTCAAATTTCAAGAGAATCGGTTTATTAGTTTTAGAGATACGATGGAGCTAGATTTTGAAAACGTTTTTGCGAGAAAAACGCGTTTGAAGTTTATACTATGAAAAACTCTTACCTAAACTCAATCGGCAATTCCTGCACCGTACAAAATCCCTTCTGATTGCTCATCATCGTCGATTTCTTCAAGTCTTGCTTGCTTTCGATTTTTTGAAATTTTCAAAGTGAACTGGCCCCTTAACCGGGACACGGTTGCATCGATTGAAAGAAAAAAAAGTAATTCCCATGTCAATCTCTTGTATAACGAAGCAAAACTTGTCACTGGAGAGACGTGAAAATCAAAACGCCGAACCGTTTGGCGAATCTCCATAAGCTTGGGGCCCAAGAATTCGTGGATTTTCAATATTTTTATCTGATTGGAATGACGAGTATTTCTACACTGACAGAAAAATTCTACTGATATTAACTAGATGCGTCGATTTGATTTTTATTTATTTTCAATTAGATTTTTCGTGAAATCAAACTTTCTTATTGCATTCCGTTATTGAAATGATTTATTTCGAATATATTTATTTGGTCAAATCAAGATCTATTTAATATCGTCTAATACCAAATATTTTATTTATTCCTAATAAATTTGTGATCCGGTTTTATCTATTCGAAAAACAATTTCGTCGGATCCACCAAATGAACCTAGTTTTTTTCTCAATCAAATTAAATAGAATTTTCGTAGAATCAAAAGATTTTATATTTGATTGAATTCATCGTCTGTCTTTATTGCAACAGATACTTACTTATTGGATTCAAGTTATTAACCAACGTTTGGGTTTGTTTGGGTTGACAGAAATATTATATTCGGATCAAATAGATATTTATTCACGCTAGAGAAAATATTTTTCATTAAAAAATATCTTCCGTACGTTCAAAGAAAGAATGTGCTTGATTCGAATCTTCATTTATTGAATTTAAATGTATTTAATAAATAAATCAGCTTCAGTCCACTTAATGGTCCCCGTCCATTCACTGGTCAGTGTACTCTATAATAATAAAACTTTCGTACGAACGGATTTTTTTTTTTTCGAAATTTTGCAAATTACGAAAACGGCGAACTGTCAAAAAAAAAATTCGATATTCGACGAGAAAAAAAAACAATTTTATTCGTTTGTTAAAGTTTGAAAATTCTTTACGAAAGTTTGTGAGGTTAGTTGACCTTGTACAGGCCCTAAATAGTAAGTTGCGTTTTTTTTTCGTAATTCGTGGGCCATTTCCGGCCAGGAGGAAGAAATCCATTTCGGCAGCCGAATTTTATGTACATATTATTACATCTTTTAATTAAACAAACGAAAATTTGTTTTTCAAATATTCAAAAATGGCTGCCTTACGACACGTGCTCCAGAGACGGTTGCCGCCTGAGTTGTTTCTCTGCGTACAACCTAGTGTCCGGTGCGTTGTTGTGACACATCAGAGCCAAGTAGTTTTACATTTCTAAGACCCACACGCTCTATATAAACCCAAAAAATCTAAAGAAAAGTGAAAATTCAAAAAACAGTACGTGTTTGAAAGAATTTTTTATTCTTCATTAAATTTTTACTATACTATTTGTCAATAAAAAGGTAGTTTTTCAAAACAATTATTACGGAACTTTAGGTTCACATAGAGCATACGAGTCTTAGAAATCTGTAAGTTTTTGGCTCAGATCTTTCAGATCAAAGCACCAGACGCTAGGTTGTACGCCGTGGAAGAACTCAGGCTCCAACCGTCTTTGAAGCAAGTGTCGCACAGCGGCCATTTTTAAATACTAAAAAAAAATTAGCAAATTAAATGATATAATTATATATTATATGTACATAAAATTTTAATTATGTAGAATAGTTTCGAAAGAAAAAATCTTGAACTCGCTTATTTTCATCAGCCTAAAGCCCCCCTCCCCCCCTTAACGACAGCAATTAGTCTGCGAGGCTAGGGCTCACTCTGAACCAAGATAGCGACGCTATGAGTCGAAGCGGCCGATTTTATTAGTCATGCTGAATCGTCGTGTGAGAACGACAGCCCGAAAACGCGGTGAAAATTGTGAAATTCGAGCAAGAATAAATCATTTGCAAATTCATATTCGATCGTGAAATTACAGCAAAAAATTTGCTACGTTAAAATAATATAATACTTTACAGGTTATGTTGACGCGTCAAATATTTCTTCCGGTCGATGCAACCACGCATCGAAATTCTTTCCGAATCCTTTAAGGCGGGATCCTGAATTAGCCGATTCGAAAAATCGATATTTTGAGGAATTTTTTTCGGGTAAAAAAAAAAGCAAGTTTAGCGAAATTTTCAGATTATTTTATTACATGACTGAACATAAGAAAACAATTTTTTTTAAAGAAAAATATCAACAGGCAACCGATTTTTATGCACATTCGTGCCACTGCTGTTTCCATGCGGCGTGACAAATGGAGCTCGTAATTTTCATCTGAAACAAAAAAACCAAAAACCATTTTAATTGTGACATATTTTTCTTCTATATGAACTTAAAAAAAACGAAAAAAATTTTGAAATTTGAATGTTTTTTCGGGTTTGAAGTAGAAAATGTGCTTTTTGTGAAAAAAAAAATTATTTCAACTTGCTAAAAAAATTGTTAAGAATTTTTTTTTCGACAATGTTTTTAGTTCAAATAGAAAAGAAAACGATACTGAAGCGAACAAGCTTTGGTTTGTTTCGATTGGACTTCTAGTTTTTTTGTAATCAGATACGCCAAATTAGAAAAATCGTAAAAACGAAAAGTCGAGAAAACGGGCGCCCTAACTGCCCGAGCGCCCCGTATACCTGCTCGACACTCCACTGCGTTCAGTGCTGTATCTTTGGAAATATTTCGAATTGGGCTATAAAACTTTGTCTAGACATTCTTAGATACATCAGGAATAAATTTAAACAATTTAAAAAAAATCGATTTTTTGGACCTTCTAATTCAGGATCCGGCCTTAAAGATTGAAAATTACAGAATCGAGTGTGATTTTCTGCAAGTTTAAAATTACACTCGATCGTATTAAGAGGTTTTTTTTTTTTTTCTCAGCATTCGAACGATTTACCAGCAAAACATTTGACTAGCTACCGCGCATATACCGCCTCAATTCCAAATTCGTACGATGACATTCCCAAGCGCGCCCTCCCCGCACTCGTGGTGGGTACGGAGAATGCGCGAGTGCGAAAGAGAGAGAGAGAGAGCGAGTGAGAGGGGTAGATAACGAGCTCGCTCGCTCTAGTCTCCTTAGCACTCATCCCGGCGCGCATTGATATCAAAGATGGCCGCGGCTCGGCAGGCGGCGCTGTGTCTGCGCGCGGCAGCGTGCGCGCCGGACAGCGTAGAGCGCGCGAGCGCGCCGTTAGACGGGACGAGGGAGTGAGACGGAAGGAGCGAGAGAGCCGGTGGCGTCGTCCGTTTCGACTTCCTCTCAGTCGCAAAGGGACCACGCACTGTGGCGGTCTCTTACTCTTTGCAACAAAAGAAGAAAAAAGAACGAAAAAAAAAAAAACCAACACTCGTGTATATCTCCCTTCGTCTATCGCAATTGTCGAAGTGGCTAGCTGTTGCTTTTTTTTCTCTACGCGTCCCCGCGATTCACGATTCTCTATGTGTCCGTTTCTCGAACGATTAGAATAAATCGCGGGCCTGAAAATTTCTCGAACACGCGCGAACCGAGCTCTCCTGGGCGACGCGAATTCCACACGCGTAATAACAATAATAAAAGAACACAGTGTCCGCGTGTTTCGTGGTGTCGTATAATTGCGCTTTACTTTTTCGTTTTCTTCGGAAGAGACAACCGCAACGAAAAGAGGAAACCGAGAAAATCGCGTATATCGATCGCGAACAAGCCCGAAAAGAAAGAAAAAAACGAACGTTTTTTTTTTGTGTTGCTTTCGTTTTTGTGTGCGTGGTGTGTGCTAGTGTTCGAAATCTCGTTAGTTTTTCTTTTGTTTTTGTTTTTTTTTTTTTTTTTTTTTCATTGACCTCAACGCTTCGAGTAAGATCAATCTCGTCGGGCACTTGAAAAGAGAAAAACATTATTTTCAACGTTGAACGGAAAGAGAGCGCGCGTGTGGTATTCCCTCGTTCTATTATATCTCTCTCTCTCTCTCTCTCTCTCGTACATACACACACACACACTCTCTTACGCTCGGACAAAATCCCGCTCGTCCTCGATCTCACGACGACGACCACGCCGAAACTCTCCTCGCGCTTGTGAAAAGGAACACACAACATCGTCTCGCGCGCCCGCCCCTCCGTGTCTCTCAATTCTTCGTGTTTCGCACACATGAGCGCCGCTTCGCGAATAAAGCACAACTCACGCTCTCGTCCAACAATTGCTCGTTAGAGACCGCGTCAATTGGTCAGGAAAAACACAACAGTGAGTGCGAGAAAGCCGTGCGAGTGAGAAAAAAAATAGAGAGAGAGAGAGTGTGTGTGTGTGTGTGCGTGTGTCCTGTGAAAACGTGGATAGAAAGAGACAGAGCGCTTCTATCTGTCGCGTGTCCTCTGTGCGCGCGTGGCCGGGGGTGGGGGGAGGTGAAAAAGGGTTTACCGCGGATCTTTGGATTCGTCATTTATCTCGCACAACGGTGGAGCAAAACGGCCTCAAACTGTGGGGCTCTGGGGCGTTCTTCCTTCCACCGCAAGGGATGTACTACCCTGTAAGTTTTGCTCTCTTTTGTTTTTTTTTTTTTGTTTCTCTTAAAACTTTTCGTAGAAATTCTCCGGAAATTGTCGCATTTTGAAGACCATTTTTTTTTTTTTGCCATTTTCGCCGGAAAAATCTGGCGGCAAAGATGGCAAGAGAGCGAGAGAGGAGAGAAACTCTCGTGGCGTCCTCGGCTTGGCTCGACGTCGGGCATCGGGTCGAAGACCACACGAGGCTATTTTAGCCCGGTCGAACACTCACATTTTTTTTCTCTCACTCTTCACTCGCTCTCTCCCCTCTTACTCGCCATTCGAGTTATCGCGAAAATTTTTGATAACGGAAATTCCATTGGGAAACTTCATTACAGTTAATTATTTTCTATGTCATATATTTATTATTATCTGCAGATACGAAAAATAGATTTCAACCTATTTATAATAGTAATCGGCTGTTGATAAGAGCATTTATTTCCTTGTGTATCGCTTTAAGGATGTTTTACGTAAGATAATTGTTACGTTTGTTTTTATTTATGCAGAATGCCGCATTTTTAGCGTAAAAATTATTTACCTCATTACGAAAAAAAATATTTATATAATATTTTAATTATAATTCGCAATAACATAAATATTTAGTGAAAAAAAGAATTGAATAATTATCTAAATTTAGAATTAAATTGATAATTTTTCAATTTTCAAAGTTTATTAATAATTTTATTTATTTATATTTTAATGAATAATTTTCGAAATTTAGAATTAATTTAATAATTTTTCAATTTCAAAAGTTTATTAATAATTTTTTTTAATTTATATTTTAATGAATAATCTTCTAAATTTCGAATTAAATTTATAATTTTCTGAATTTAGAATTGAATTGATAGTTTTCTGAATGCTAATTTTCTAAATTCAGAATTTAATTAATAATTATCTAAATTTATAATTTAATTAATAATTTTCTAAATGTATTAGGACTTGGAATTAATTCGTAGCGTTTTTTTTTTAATGAAAAAAAAAATTTATTTTAAATGAAAATAAAAAAAAATACATCAATGAAAGTATTGCCCATCGCTTTCTACTACTTTTGACCATCTTTCGGGCAGGGTGCGAATACCGTGTCGGCAGAACGCCTCGTCTTTAGATGCAATCCACGAATCGACCCATTTCTGACAATCTTCGTAAGAAGTGAACTTCTGCTCAGACAGGCTATGAGCCATCGAACGAAACAAATGGTAATAAGAAGAAGCGATATTTGGAGAATACGGCGGGTGGGGTAGGACTTCCCATTTAAATGTTTCCAGATATGTTTGTACCGGTTTTGCGACGTGCGGACGAGCATTGTCGTGCAGCAAAATGACTTTGTCGTGTCTTTCGGAGTATTCCGGCCGTTTTTCTTTTAATGCACGGCTCAAGCGCATCAATTGAAGTCGGTAGAGCGATCCCCAGTTATGGTTTCATTCGGTTTCAGCAGTTCATAATAAATCACAGCCCTCTGATCCCACCAAATACAGAGCAGGAGCTTTGACCGATGGATATTTGGCTTTGCCACTGATGTTGATGGTTGGCCGGGCTTAAGGCGGGATCCTGAATTAGCCGGTTCGAAAAATCGATATTTTGAGGAATTTTTTTCGGGTAAAAAAAAAGCAAGTTTAGCGAAATTTTCAGATTATTTTATTACATGTCTGAACATAAGAAAACAATTTTTTTTAAAGAAAAATATCAACAGGCAATCGATTTTTATGCACATTCGTGCCACTGCTGTTTCCATGCGGCGTGACAAATGGAGCTCGTAATTTTCATCTGAAACAAAAAAACCAAAAACCATTTTAATTGTGACATATTTTTCTTCTATATGAACTAAAAAAAACGAAAAAAATTTTGAAATTTGAATGTTTTTTCGGGTTTAAAGTAGAAAAGGTGCTTTTTGTGAAAAAAAAAAAAATATTTCAACTTGCTAAAAAAATTGTTAAGAATTTTTTTTTCGACAATGTTTTTAGTTCAAATAGAAAAGAAAACGATACTGAAGCGAACAAGCGTTGGTTTGTTTCGATTGGACTTCTAGTTTTTTTGTAATCAGATACGCCAAATTAGAAAAATCGTAAAAACGAAAACTCGAGAAAACGGGCGCCCTAACTGCCCGAGCGCCCGTATACCTGCTCGACACTCCACTACGTTCAGTGCTGTATCTTTGGAGATATTTCGAATTGGGCTATAAAACTTTGTCTAGACATTCTTAGATACATCAGGAATAGATTTAAACAATTAAAAAAAAATCGATTTTTTGGACCTTCTAATTCAGGATCCGGCCTTAACCCATGACTTTCTGCGCTTCGGATTGTCGCAATGGATCCATTTTTCATCACCAGTGACAATTCGATGCAAAAAAAAACCTTTTCTTTTCTCCCGTTGAAGCAGCAGTTCACGTGTCAAAAGACGCCTCTCAATGTCCCTTGGTGTCAATTCATATGGGACCCAATGTCCTTCCGTCTGGATTATGCTCAAAGTTTTAAGACGTTTTCCTACCGTTGATAAGTCACCTCCCAATGACGTAGACAATTCTTGAAGTATTTGAGATGAGTCTTCATTGAGCAATGCCTCCAACTAATTATCCTCAAATTTTTTCGGCTGGCCAGGTCGCTCCTTGTCATCCAAGTCGAAATCACCAGCTTTAAAACGTGCAAACCACTTCCGACACGTTTGCTCATCTAGAGCATGTTCACCATACACTTCCACTAAAATGCGATGAGCTTCAGCAGCACTTTTGTTCATATTGAAGTAATGAAGTAAAACTCCCTGAAAAAACACTTTACTCGGCACAAATGTTGACATATTCAATAAATTATAAAGTATTGTTATTTACGATTCAAAAAGAGGTTATGTACAGCAAATGACATTCAATGATAGCTGTTTCACGATGAATACATTACACTGTCGGTAACAACGAAATACTGTACTACCTACGCCATCTCTTGTAAAACGCTACGAATTAATTCCAACACCTAATATAATTTAATTAATAATTTTCTAAATTTATAATTAAATAAATAATTTTCGAAATCTATAATTTAATCAATAATTTTCTAAATTTATAATTTAATTAATAATTTTCTAAATTTATAATTCAATAAATAATTTTCTAAATGTATAATTCAATTAATAATGTTCTATCTGTATCCCCCCACCCCCTCTTCACTGTTTCTTTGCATATTCATCATCATTGTCAAATCGTCTCTTCCATTTCTATTTTCTTTCCAAATAGAAAGACCTTTAGTCACTTCGGCCCAATGCTCCCGCCGCGCGAGCGTGGCGACTAACTTTTTGCCCGGCTGTAATGTAAAACGATTTCACAAAGTTATTCTCACTGTGTACGTAATAGTTGGGACGCAAGATTAGAATACCAAAACGCGCGTGAACACGCCTCATGAAGAATTAAGGGGGCAAATATGTCGGAGAAATTGAATAGAAATGAACAGATACCATCATCATCATCATCCTGACTATCATTATTATCATTGTAATCTTATGACTAGCATTGTAAAAGTGTAAATGCATTTTCTCACAAATTATTCCTTCACAACTCGAATATCGAGTATTTTTATTTACAATTATCACAGCGATGCAAACAATAAAATTGACATTAAAAAAAAAGAATGATTTTCTTCCGCCTTTTTTAAATTTCTAATCCTTGAATAATTTATTATTTTTCACATCAGTCTCATTATTATTGTTGCTGCTATTATTATTATTATTATTATTATTTCTGGCTCGGATTCATCTTGCTCATAATTAAAAATAACAACATACTGAAATTTGGAGGTTATGTTTGACGGCGAGTCGGGAATTCGTTGCGGCGTCGCGACGCCCACAGCAAGGCGTCGCTGTCTCGCACCACTACCACCATTGCCAACGACGACGCGACGTCGACGTCGATATTTTCAAACGCGAATTCGCCATTGTCAGTGCGCCCTCTCTCCCACAGTATTCTGCTAAATTTATATATATATATATATATATTCTTCCTCCCTCTCTCTTCCTCTGTTGCATGAACGCACAATTCGTCAACGAACGTCGGAGAGACGAAAACGGGCGCGTTCAATTTCAATTATGTTTCATTAGTCATTACATCAATGCGCGGGCGCGCGCGCGTACGCACACAAACACACACACATGCTGTAAATATTTCGAACCATGATCCAACGCTCTGAGATTCACGAAACCCTTTATGTTGTACACGTGTACTACTCGATACACGTTTTCTTAATTGATCATTCATCGGCACGTGCTGCTCACGAAAAAAAAAAAAAAAACGACCGGATCGAGAAAGACGAAGAAAAGATGCGCCAAGAGGAAAGGGGGGAAAGGGAATTCGTCTGTAACAGAAATTTCATTGACCTGTCATCGCGAGCTCAATGTTACGATTTGCAGCGAAATAAACAAACGATCGTGAAAAGAAATATTCGCTGCGAAAATATATTAATTTAGGGTGTACGTCCGAAAAGCCCACACCTCCGATTAATTTAAAACTTCGTATATTTATGTATTTTGACTCGCTGATCACGATTATGATAGTGAAAATACCCGCAAATTTTATTTTCAAGGTCAAAACTAAAAAAAACTTTTCAGTTTTTCTATTTTATTTTAATAAATAGTGATCTTAGAGAAAAATGTTTCCTACAAGAGTTGTAGCTTATGAATAGACTGATATTTTATGTTCTATACAGGTTTTGTCTAAAACCATTATTTTTCGAGAAAAATGCGCGGAGAGAATTAAATGTTAAAAATTACCGTGCAGTAACGTTAACCAGATGACAACCCTGAAATTTCGCTTATTATTACTGAGTAAAACACAGATTTTCACGAAAATAAAATAAAATTTCTTCTTTAGATAGAAAATTTTACCAGATTTTCTAGTAAATTTTGATGTGTAACAAAATACGCAAAACTTAAATTTAAAAAATATATAATATCAGCGAAATTTTATTGTGCACTTTATTATTTTATGCCTTTCAAAAATGTCTATAAAAAAGTATCGTCTTTATAGCAGTTATTTTAAAATTTATTATAAAATTTAATGAGTGTTTTAGGAAAATGTATTGTGCTCTCGGTAAAAATTATCGTGCGCGCTACCCTTCTTGTATAGTGAAATTTTAGCTACGTATTTGAAATTTTCTGTAACGCGAGTTAAAAAAAACTTGTCGCATACGAATTATTATGCTTTTCTCACTTGTCACCACATTGAAATATATCACGGTAATTTTTACCGTGAAATTCACGACAAAAAATACTTTTTAATTCTCTCCGTGTGGGATAATGCTCCAATAAGTATATTTTGCTAAACTCTATTAGTTTCGATGTTATCTACTTACGCACTTTACCACAGGGAGGTTAGAGTTTAGTCTTTAAAGTTGCATGTTTTTTTTTTTGCTTTTTTGTATTTTAGTCTATTTTTTTGTATTTTATTCGGCTTTTTGCTTTTTTTGTATTTTTTATTTTGGTCTTTTTTTGTATTTTATGTTGTTTTCTGTTATTTTTTGTGATTTTAGTATTATATAGGAAAATATTGAAGGTTAAGCAATATAAAAACGAAAAACTTATGTGGCTTTGTGCGTAGAACACTCCAGTGTTCTACGCACCCATCCAAGGTGCCCTCCGCCCACCCCAGTGTCCCACGCACCCCACGATTCCACGCACCTAGCCGAGGTGCCCTCCGCCCACCCCAGTGTTCTACGCACCTCACGATTCTACGCACCCATCCGAGGTGCCCTCCGCCCACCCCAGTTTTCTACACACCCTGCGATTCCACACACCCATCCGAGGTGCCCTGCGCCCACCCCAATGAACTACACACCCCACGATTCAACATATCCGAGTTTGCTTGGGTTTGGGTTTGTTTCATTTGCGTTTGTTTGAGCCCATATGCAGTAAAGTGCGTAAGTAGATAATATCGAAACTAATGGAGTTTAGCAAAATATACTTATTGGAGTATTATCCCACTTTTCTTGAAAAATAATGATTCTAGACAAAATTTGTATAGAACATAAATTATCGGTCTTTTGATGGGTTACAATTTTTGTAGGAGACATTTTCCTCTACGATCAACATTTATTAAAATAAAATTGAAAAACTAAAAAAAAAACCGTTTTTTTTAAGTTTTTACCGTGAAAATCAAATTTGCGGGTATTTTCACTATCATATTCGTGATCAGCGAGTCAAAATACATAAGTACACGAAGTTCTAAATTATTCGGAAGTGTGGGCTTTTCGGAAGTTTATCCTTAATTTAATTATATATTTAAAATATTACGAAAAATTATGCGAGTGTAAAAATGTATGCAAAAAAAATAAGAACAGAGAACGAGATTTAAATGTTCGATGCATTGAAAATACGATGTGTGTGTGTGTGTGTGTTTTTTTGTTTCTAATTGTTGGACTAATGAAAATTTCCTTGAAATTTTCAGCGGCCGTTTTCGTTTTTTATTCGCCGTAGAATCGCATTTTTGTCGTGGGGTGGGGATATATTTTTTTTTTTTTTCGTTACTCACGTTTTCGACGTTTCGAACGAGACTTTGAAGTTAGTGAGCTAAAACGATTCGGGAGAACGAGGATCGTATAGTCGTGCGAGACCTCGGAGAAGGGACACTCAGGTACGAAATATCTCGTGCCTGGAATTCGAATAGACCAGAGCGAAAAATAAAATGTTAGACCCTGGAGAGGCAAAGAGAGAGAGAGAGAGAGATGACGAATCTTCTACGCTTGTCTTGTATATTCCATTGTTATTATGATTATTGTATAGAAGCATCTGTGTCCCGCATAATACTCGCTATTAAATCTGAACACGGAGAGACGCGAAGAGTCCCTTTGGCCCGGGCCCAGGTATACGCGCGCGCTCCCTCACGCAAGAGAATAAGGCGCTCTCGCATCGGATTGAATTTCGCGCACAATATAAAAGCTGACCTTTCCTTTCATCCGGAAGGGTCCGCGCGGGAGGGGGGACGCACTCTCACGAATCCGTTGTAACGACGGCTCGCCAACGTTTTTCTTTTGTACACGCCGCACCGTGGTGCTCAATTTCTCGCCCAATTTGCATTCATCCGTCAATCGAAACAATTTTTTCTCTGACTGTTTTTTTTTTTTTTTTTTTTTCATTCATTTTGATTTTTTTCTTTTGGTTTATTTTGTCATTAAGACATCCGCGAACGCTTGTGTGTGTCTGTGTAAATGCATATTTGTCAAAATTGATATTTATGAATGAAAAATACGAATGAAAAAAATTAATTGAAGTACAGATATTCATTAGTTAACATCTAATCAATTTTCTAATTTGTATTAACTTTTTTAATGACCATGGAGTTCCAATGGTCATCGTTGGATTGCAACGAAATATTTATCTTCTGAATTTCCCAAATTTCATTTGGCTATTTTGAGCTATGAAAATGACGCGAACATTTTTTTATGATCCTTATTTAGCGATCTACAATCTGAATATTGATAAAATATGATTTTCGATAATAATAGAAAATAAGGGGTTGAAAATAATTTTCGTTGCTTACCAACCATGCAAACTTTAACCTAATTTTTTTTTATTCGTATTTTTCTTTTAAATTCGTCCAAATTTTCGTACAAATTGTTTTTTACTCATTATAATTTTACAAAATTTAAAAAAATATATAAATGTGTGAGTATATATATATATATATATATATATATATATTTACATATGTATATACATCAATGGCATCGAAAGTTTCTTTTTTACTTTTTGGCGTCGAGATGCTGCCGCGTCTTTTGATCTAACAAATATTTTTTTTTTTAATTGAACACATTTTTTTCTTCTGCTGTTCGTGTGCGTATACGGGATGAAAAAAATAATTAGCGTTAGAATATTACTTCGATCATATATACATATCGGATCAACTTTCTAATTATCATTAATTTTCGAACCTAATTATTAATTAAGCCTTCCATTTAATTTTGATTATTTATACGTCGAATCAGTTTTCTAATTTTTATTTTTTTTTAACTCGTATACACACGTGAAGAGCAGCGGGAATGATTCATTTCATTTTTTATTGTTTCGATTCATATATTTACATTAATCTTTTAAATAATTTTGTAAAATGTATTTTCAAAATATTCAAATTATTATAGTCTGATTACAATTTTTCGAAATTACATTTAAAATAATTTAAATTCAATAAAAATAACTTCAAAATAGTCAAAATTTTTATCATTATTTATATATACATCTTTTGAACAATTTTGTAAAATTTTTTTTTTCTTCATTGATATATATATATATATATATATACAGTGGGTAAAAAAAGTATTTGCACACCTCGTGTTTTTCAAATTATCCTGCGAGAATAAAAATACTTTAGCATTTTTTTTTAAGAAAAATAAAGTGTTGGACAAAAATTTTCGAAAAAAATCAAATGCTGAAGCTTTTTTTTTTTTTCGAAGGCTAATTTGAAAAACACGTGGTGTGCAAGTACTTTTTTCTACCCACTGTATATATATATATTTACATATATATCAATTTTCTTATTCCGGATGTGCTCATTGTTCGTCAAGACAGCGCTGAAAAAAAATACACGCGCCAAAAAAAAAAAACCAAGGCACGAAATCATTGACTTTATTTCCGTAGCGATCGCTTATATATAGTTACACCGATATTGCGAATTTTCACGTGCCTCGTCGCTCACTTCTCTCTCTCTCTCTCTCTCTCCCCTCTCCCCCTCTCTCCGTGTGTCTTTCTCTTTCTCTTGCTCTTCCTCAGCGATTACAGAACGTCCAGTTACATAAAAACATTGCGTGTGCTCTTAGCTTCTTTCTCTTCGTTGTTTTTTAAATGTTTTTTGTTCTCGTTTTTTTTTCCCCTTTCATTTTTCTTTTATTTTCCGACTGCGGTGTGTATTTATGCGATTAGGCAAAAGCGAATTCTATCGACTATGAAACATCCGCTCGAGCTTTGTAGCCGCGTGTGTGTGTCCCGTGCGTCCTGTGTGTTTGTCCGACTGTCACGGTTCTCGATTCTATTCCACATATACGCACTCACATCGGCTATGTTTTGTCCGCACTGTGCGAACATTTTCGCGACACGTGTATCCGAGCCGATAGCTTCACCTTTTCTTCCTGGCAATATTCGTGTGCAGTTACCCGCACGTACCTTTTCATTATTAATTACCCAGGGAACGTGTTCGTACTGTATATGTATATATATATATATATATATATCCTCCTGAGGCCCAGAATGGGGGAGGCTGGATTGAAGATTAGACCCATTGTACGAGAACAAAATGGTCAAATCATATAGAACTACACATAAAAATATGAATATCTTCGCAAAGAAAATGTATTAAGGTTTGATACTCGGAAGGTGTTCTTATATTGAGTCTTCGGGATGACAAAACGTAGAAGAAAAGCTTCAAAATATTTGTTCGGGTTAACAGACTAAGCAAAAGTGTCAAATCGATGTGTCACAAAATTGAAAACTTTAACGCTTCGCGATCACACGTTTTCGCTATAACACGCTGGTCACAGAGGGGTCGCAATGACCCCTGCCATGTTTAAACGATTGTCCAGTTGACCGTATCATTCCGAATGACTCATAAAAATTCAGGATTGAACCCGTGCAGACATTTCTTAGGCGATACCTAAGTTCCGATCAAATCCTGTTCGGGATATGATACGGATCCTTATCAGAATCCAGATGGTGCCCACTACGTAGCACAAAACGGAGACGTGCTGGCAAGAATTCGAAATATTAAATACATTTTTCTTAGAAAATTAAATACATATTTTCTTAGTTCGAACGATCTCCATTTAATTTAGATATAATTACTTACAATAAATAACCTATATCACTTTTCTCCAGGAAATATTGGGTGAAGTAACAAGTTCTGAGCGTTTTCCGCTAGATGTCTTTACTGAGCCGTATCTCACGATGTATACATCGCATCGGGTCATACTATACGGCGGTTTAAAGGTGACATTACGCTTCAAAAACGTTCTTTGACAGTTTTGTCTTTGGTGAAGCCAGTTGTGTGTTACAGCGTTCCAAAATGGAGGTAAAAAAGAGAAAATTCGATACATTCTTCAGTACCACTACGACCAAGGTGAAAAGGCGGAGCAGGCCGCCAAAACAATTTGTACTGTTTATGGACCCAATACAGTATCGAATGCAACAGCAAAGCGGTGGTTCCAACGATTCCGTTCTGGTAATATGGACGTCGAAGATGAGGCACGCTCTGGTAGGCCAATCGTCGAAAATGTCGATAAAATCATGGAAATCGTCGAGTAATCGGACCGGCATGTGAGCACTTATTCCATTGCCCAGGAACTGAAGATTAGCCAGAAAACCGTTTGGAACCATTTGCATAAGGCTGGTCTCAAGAAGAAGCTCGATGTATAGGTGCCACACGAATTGACGCAAAAGAACCTTTTGGACCGAATTGATGCCTGCGATTCTTTGCTAAAACGTAACGAAATCGACCCATTTTTTAAGCGGATGGTGACTGCCGATGAAAAATGGGTCACATACGAGAACAACAGCCGAAAAAGATCGTGGTCCAATCGCGTGAGCCGGCCCAAACGATCGCCAAGCCCGGATTAACGGCCAATAAGGTTTGCTGTGTGTTTTGTGGGATTGGAAGTGAATCATCCACTATGAGCTGCTCCCATCAGGCCAAACACTCAATTCGGACCTCTACTTTCAACAACTGATCAGATTGAAGCAGGCGATCGACCAGAAGCGGCCAGAATTGGCCAATAGGAAGGGTGTTGTGTTCCATCAAGACAACGCCAGGCCGCACATATCTTTAACGATGCGCCAAAAGCTCCGAGAGCTTGGATGGGAAGTTCTATCGCACCCGCCGTATAGTCCAAACCTGGCACCAAGCGATTATCACCTTTTCAAACATTTGCAAAATTTTCTTGATGGTACAAAACTGGCATCAAGAGAGGCTTGTGAAAATGAGCTGGTCAAGTTTTTTACCAATAGGGACGAGAACTTCTTCAATCGCGGAATTATGAAATTGCCTTCAAAATGGACAAAAGTTATCGAACAAAACGGCGCATATTTGATCTAAATCAGATAATCCTAACTATGTTAATTTCATCGTCGAAATAAAGCGAAAAAACGCTTAGAACTTTTTACTTCACCTAATATAAGTCTTTCAATGGCTATGTATATATTTTTTTGAACATTTTTATTAAATGTAAAGAATTTTGTTCGAAATTCTGTTGTTAAAATATATAAGTTTTGACAGCTATACTGTAGCACAAATATTTACCTAATCTTTTTCAGATCCTTGAATAAATGATTTCAGAAAACGTCCAGCGTATCCAGCTGATACGGATCGCTATCTCCCGGTAATTTTTACATTAATCCCTGGGATCCGATTCGATATCGAACTAGATCTTGTTCTACAAGTTGGAGATTCTAGCCTGGATCCTATGCAAAGTTTCTATTTGAATTCTGACCAGAGTCCTTAATAGTTCCGGATTAGGATCCTGGCTGGAATCCGATTTGCGAGCGTGACATTTCGCTCCCGGATCTGATCCCATGTCCGACTCGATCCTGCTTGAGAAATCAGGATCCTAGCCCGAATCGGACTGTATCCATGATAATATTTTTGCACGGGTATGAAACTCCCAACTTTGGATTTACTTGCTCAGCCTAAAAAGCCGGTAACCATGCTTGAGTTTTCAAACACACACGCCTGTGTGCATTGTCTGTAGAGTGTAACAAACAAAAAAAAAAATAAAAGAAAATTGAGAAGCGTTTTAATAAGCAAGTACGTGCTCGTGCTACTTTGAACGCATCGTCGATTCTGGTGAGTGGACGATCCTTGCAGGGAACTTTGTACAAGTTTAATTCGACTTATCTAAAGCTTATTTCGAAGACAAGGGGCTTACGTAATGGTCGTAATGAGGACCATCCTCAAAATCATTATTTCCCATATATGCGTGTGTGTGTGTGTCTATATATATATATATATATATATATATATATATATATATATATATATATATATATATATATATATATATATATATATATATATGAGGCATACCACGCCATTTCACCTAGACCGTGACCCCGACCATTTTTTATTTTTCTGATTTTTTTTCGTAAAATTGTACTCCATGAAAGGTATATCCACACCAATTTTTAGATTTTTATCTCTTCTCTTACAGGAATTATACGTTTCCAAAAAATGTCGATTTCGGAAGTTTTTGAAACGTTTAAACGCTTATAACTCCTGAACTAATTGAGATATTGATAAATGTCAATATATATATATTTTTCATTTTGAAGCATACTTTCATGAAAAAATATGAAAAAAATTATCAATTATACTAGGCCACGTATTTTTTGCTTCGAAAGTGAAACCTATTTTTTTCAAGATGATTGCCATTTTTTATTTTTTTCAAAAAATTCTCTAAAATAGAGTGATCTGTTCTATGATTTTTAAGACTAGTCTCATCGTGGGCCCATTTTTCCTACTATTTTTTTATTTTAATTAAACATATTTTTTTTAGAAGATTTTTATCATTTTAATCTCCTATAACGCTAACAATGAAACGGTTTATTTTTTATTTGTGCTGAAATTAACGACAGAGATTTTTTTTGCAAAATTAATTTTTTTCACTAATAATAATATTGATCAATACAAGCAAAATTTCCATTCGGATCTCATAGTCATAACTATTCTAGTTTCTATCCTTTTCGTAATCAAAATGAACTAAATTGAAAATTATATGGGAATACGTGAATTTAAAAAAGAGTGAAATTTTATATTATTATAAAATTGTATATAAAATGAAAAATTTCGGTCTTCTTTAAATCCAAGTATTCCCATATAATTTTTAATTTAGTTCATCTTATTTACGAAAAGGATAAAAACTAGAATAGTTATGACTTATTATTAGTAAAAAAAATTAATTTTGCACAAAGAATCTTTTTTCGTTAATTTCAACACAAATAAAAAATAAACCGTTTCATTATTAGCATTATTGGAGATAAAAATGGAGATATATAGCATTATTGGAGATTAAACCGATAGAAAAACTTCTTAAAAAAATATGATTAATTCGCAAAAAAAAAATGGAAGGAAAAATGGGCCCACGATGAGACTAGTCTTAAAAATCATAGAACGGGTGACTCTATTTTAGAGAATTTTTTGAAAAAAATAAAAAAATGGCAATCATCTTGAAAAAAAATAGGTTTCACTTTCGAAGCAAAAAATACGTGGACCAGTATAAATGATAATTTTTTTCATATTTTTTCATGAAATAATGCTTCAAAACGAACAAAATATATATATTGACATTTGTCGATATCTCAATTTGTTCAGGAGTTATCAGCGTTTAAACTTTTCCAAAACAACCGAAATCGACATTTTTTGGAAAATTATAACTCCTAAAAGAGAAGAGATAAAAATCTAAAAATTGGTGTGGAGATTCCTTTCATATGGTACAATTTTACAAAAAAAAAATCAGGAAAATAAAAAATGGTCGGGATCACGGGCTAGGTGAAATGGTGTGGAATGCCTCATATATTTGTACGAGAGTTGGGAAGGAGACACCGGCCACGTGCTTCAGCGCTTCATACCTCGTGCTCTTCTTCCAGAATGCCCATGAGTGTGCCTTGTTCTCCCGTCTTTCTTGACTGCTGCTCTCCCCACTCTTCATATTCTCTCACTCTCTAGCACCCGACACGACTGAGTGAGCGATGCGCGTCGGTGGAGGGGGGGGGGGGGAGGGGCGAGCGTGTAGCGAGATGCCGACTGAAGACAGCGCGACAAACAAAACCAAACAAAGAATTGTAAGAAGATGCAGACAGCAGCGGCGAATAGGAAACGCAAACTGACAAGTTCAGCCGGCTCTCCCGCGGCGCTCGATTGGTACGAAAAAGCGCGGGAATCTTTTGAATCTGCGTTCGTCAAACCTGCACTCGGAATTACGTAACGTTTCTTCATTTTTCGGTATCTTTTCCGGTAGATAAGAATTATCACGGAATAATAACTTTTTTTCGATGAAATAAATCGATCTTCGATTTTTATTTCTTACGATTTTCTTCTGTTTTTCACTAAATTAAAAAGATTCGAGAATTTTTTAGGGTTGAAGTTGAATAAAAATAATTTAAAAAAAAAAACGAATATAAATTAGCTGGATTCGGTGTCACGCGATTATTCGTAATAATGAATTTCGCGGAATTTCCCTTGAGTGAGACGTAATCTTTTTCGTAATTCGTAATCAACATTTCAATGATTTCTTTGCTGTCGTGCGCGCGCTCGATTATCGCCCGGAAACGAACTCGCATGTCGCGATTAAAATAAGTAATAGTAATGATAACAGTAACAACAACAATAATAACAATTGAAAAATAATAAGTACACGAAAAAGAAAGTAATTTTTAGAAAAATGATGAGAAAAAATCGCCACGTTATCGCGTTATTCGGTTGTACGCGGCGTGCATGCACGCCCATACATGCACGATTTCGTATACCAACACGCGTCACAGGTTAGATTGTACGCTGCACATGGACGCAGAGTTTTACTGTTGGGTCACGCGTCGATCGTTCCCTTTCCTTTCCGGCGAATGAATCTGCATATATAACATTATAACGACTTCACACATATACACACATATGCATATGTATATATCCACATGTAGGGAAATCGTGAATCTGAGGACATTCGACTGCGAGGACCGTCCGCAAAATAGCCAGATGAGCTAAAAAAAAGCGTTTTTTCGCGAAAAGTAACGACGTTAAAGTTTGCATCGTTGAAATGCAATGATTTTATTTTCTTCATTTTTCATTTATTAGATGTATGACTTGATTTTTACAGATTTTCCAGCAAATTTATTTAATATAAAAAAATAGAGACCAACGAACTTAATCTTGGAAATATTGTCCATCGTTTTGTATGACCTTGCGCCATCTCTCAGGTAACATACGAATGCCGTCGCAAAAGAAACTTGCAGGCTTCGAGGCGATAAAGTCATCAACGAATTTACGCACATCGTCCAGCGTTTTGAACTGTTTATCTACTAAGGCGTGCTGCATCAACCGGAACAAATATGGTAGTCGGATGGGGCCAAGTCTGGTGAATATGCCGCGTGCGGGAGAACTTCCCATCCCAAGTTCAAGAGGGTCTTCTGAGTCGCGCGAGCAACGTGAGGTCGAGCGGTGTCATGCAGCAGTATGACTTGCCTGCTTCCTTGCCCAGTAAATAGCCTTTTCTGATCAAGTTCTTCGCTCAGTTTGTTCAATTGTCGGCTGTAGCGTTCCGCAGTCACCGTCTGACCAGTTTCCAGAATTTCGTAATAAAGCGCACCCTTCATATCCTGTCCAGGGCGCGGCTGGTCACTAAGATCGAAATCACCACTTCTAAAACGTTTGTATCAATAATTACACGTTTCATAAGACACAACGTCGGCACCAAGAACACTACAAATTGATTCCCGTGCTTTAGAAGCATTTTTTACTTGTTGAAATTCGTATAAAATGCAGTGCCGAATGTGCTGTTTATCAGTTGCCATCGTAAACTCTGCTTTTCTGAGAGGTTATGTAACTCACGTAGACTTGTCGTTCGGTGTTCTGAAACCTTGCGTCCGATCCTTTCAAAACCACAAAAGACCGCGAAAATATTTCTATTTTAAATATAATTTTAAGGTCGAAGAAAAAATCTGTAAAAATTAAGTCATACACCTAATATTTATTTGTAGCATTATCCAAAGCCTTCTTTTGCAAATTGAGGTCGTAAATATTTGATTAAGAATACGTCGAATCGTTTGAGCGATTTTTACAGAATGAATCGGCTAAATAATTGGTGAAATACACGGAGAGAATTAAATGTTAAAAATTACCGTGCAGTAACGGTAACCAGATGACAACCCTGAAACTTCGCTTATTATTACTGAGTAAAACACAGATTTTCACGAAAATAAAATAAAATTTCTTCTTCAGATAGAAAATTTTACCAGATTTTCTAGTAAATTTTGATGTGTAACAAAATACGCAAAACTTGAATTTAAAAAATATATACTATCAGCGAAATTTTACTGTGCATTTTATTATTTTATGCCTTTCAAAAATGTCTATAAAAAAGTATCGTCTTTATAACAGTTATTTTAAGATTTATTATAAAATTTAATGAGTGTTATAGGAAAATGTATTGTGCTCTCGGTAAAAATTATCGTGCGCGCTACCCTTCTTGTATAGTAAAATTTTACCTACGTATTTGAAATTTTCTGTAACGTGAATTAAAAAAAAAACTTGTCGCATACGAATTATTATTCTTTTCTCACTTGTCACCACATTGAAATATATCACGGTAATTTTTACCGTGAAATTCACGAAAAAAATTACTTTTTAATTCTCTCCGTGTAAAAAAAAAATTCGTTGCGTTACAACGCTGCAAACTTCAACGTCATGAAAAGTAAAAGAGATCGTAGAACATACATGCGGATTATTCGGATATTGATACGCGGCATCTAGATGTTCCTATTGGACGGCATTTTTCGAGCCACCCTGTATATATGCATATTCATATAGTTCGTCATGCGCCTTCCGCATCCGTAATCCGCTGCAGCGGTATGAAAAGAATTCGTATTGTTGTTGTTGTTGCAGTGGTTGTTATTATTTGGCTTTTTCTTTCTTGGGTCCGAAACATTGTTGAGCATAAGGTTAGCGAATTATACCGTCCGAGTGAATCGCTACTCAAACGTCATACTACGATCGATCGGTTTGTTTGTTTGTTTTTATGTTTATTATTGTTTTCAATAATTGGGTGCGCGTTTTTCTTGAAAGATTCGACTCCCGTCTGACGGATAACAACGGTGAGAAACGCGAAATGCAATTTCATTTGGGCAATCGTTCAAAATGGTAGACACAACGTGAGTGGAGAGAAAAAAAAAATTGAAAGTGATTCGATTTTAATGAAAATTCGTGTTTCGAAGGGGCGAATGGAACGGGGCGCGTAGGGGAGAGGTCGAAATTAATGGGGTTGAAGTCTGCATCGGTGGAATGAAACAAGAATTTTTTTTTAATTCTCTACTTTTAATGCCATTCAAAATTATATTCTAAAAAGTTTATTTGTTATAAAATGCTATATTTTAATAAACAAAAATTATAAATTTTATTAAAGAAAAATGGTAAATTTTAATAGATAAATATGATAAGATTTAATAAATAAACATTAAACATTTTATCGAATCAAAATTATAAACTTCAATGAATAAAAATTACGAATTTTGATGAATAAAAATTTTAAGGAGCTTGTTACAAAGTTATATTTTGAGGACATCGTTAAATGAAGATTCTAAAAAATGTTTGCGCGATTTTCGTAGCTTTTTGGCAAAGTAAATTTGGGAAATTCGCAAAAATTCATTTTCGTTGCGTTTAAACGATGCAAATTTCAACGCAATTGAAATTGACCAATTCAGAGCGGTGGATTTTAAATGTGAAGCACTTTATTTCGTAATTGTTTCTTCTTGTTTCTCATCAAAATTTCATTGCGGATGATTTTATTTTTATTTTTCATTCTACACAGTTCTACTGCTGCAATATTATGATGTTGAAGTGTGCAACGAACGTGACCTTTTCTTCAATTGCTCGTATTTTTTTTTCGCTGACTCGAAGTAGGAAAAACACTCAAACGATTTTCCTCGCCGTCAGTTGTGATCTGCGATGTCAATTGAAGAAACAAAAATTGGTTTATAATTTTAAAAAAACAATAAAGAAATAAGAACGCGAAAAAAGTTATAAAAAATAACATTTGCAACGATGCGTAAAAGGGTATTCTTAACGCGGCTAGGCCTCAAATTTCATTCTTATCGCGATTGTTTGTCGGAAACGGAATAGCCAATAATTTATTTCTTTTATTTACCTCATCTGGATAATAGTCCGTCGCTGTTATTTCTTGCATCGAAAATATATCGACGCGTTAACTCGTAATGTTAAAAGAACGGAGCTAGTGTCAGTATTAGCCTGCACGGAGAGAATTATAAATGTTAAAAATTACCGTGCAGTAACGGTAACCATATGACAATCCTGAAACTTCGCTTATTATTACTGAGTAAAACACAGATTTTCACGAAAGTAAAATAAAATTTCTTCTTCAGATAGAAAATTTTACCAGATTTTCTAGTAAATTTTGATGTGTAACAAAATACGCAAAACTTAAATTTAAAAAATATATAATATCAGCGAAATTTTACTGTGCATTTTATTATTTTATGCCTTTCAAAAATGTCTATAAAAAAGTATCGTCTTTATAACAGTTATTTTAAGATTTATTATAAAATTTAATGAGTGTTATAGGAAAATGTATTGTGCTCTCGGTAAAAATTATCGTGCGCGCTACCCTTCTTGTATAGTAAAATTTTACCTACGTATTTGAAATTTTCTGTAACGTGAGTTAAAAAAAAACTTGTCGCATACGAATTATTATGCTTTTTTCACTTGTCACCACATTGAAATATATCACGGTAATTTTTACCGTGAAATTCACGATAAAAATTACTTTTTAATTCTCTCCGTGTGCAGTTGCTACAGGATCTGCGTGAAAACTGGCCAACTTGGATGGGCCAATAGTGTCCAGTTGAACAGTGAAAATTCAACGGTTCTTCTCAACCGAAAAACTCTTTATAAATTTGCCACAAGGGTCGCGGCAAACACCTTGAAAATCATTAATTTTTTTTTCGTTAAAAAAATTATTAATACTCTTCTTTAGTCCGTTTTCGACCGTGCTCGAGTATTTTTGAGGGTTGACCTCGCGCTCTACTATTTCGTCCCGCGTGTCTCGTTCTCGTGTGCGACGGAGTCAGGGTGAACGACAGGTGGGGTGGTGGCAAAACGAGCACGGGGTGTAAAGGAAAGAAAGGAGCCCCGAATGTAACGAAAGGAATGAACGAAATCGCTCTTGTTGTCTTCTCACGCGATCCTCTCACCGTAAAACCAAAATGGTGGAGTAGGAACGCTGAAGTTACTGTCTCTCTCGCCCCCCTCCCCCCTCTCTGTCTCTCTCTTTCTTTCTTTCTTCTTCCCTCTCCTCGTTTCTGTCTTACTATTTCTTTTTCTTTCTTATCTTTCCCTTCCTCTCTCTCTCTCTCTCTCTCTCTCTCTCTCTCTCTCTCTCCCCCTCTCTCTTTCTCTCTCTTTCTTTCTCCCTTTCCGACCTCTTTTCCTCTTAAAACCTGTAATGTTGCCCCGTTTAGCCTCCGGGGGCGACGCACACACGCGCGCACACACACAACACACGAAATACTTTGGCTTGTTTATTATTGCGAAGCGCCCGTTGCGCCGAGAGGTTTCGCCAAACGAAACCATTGGCAAATTTACGATCCTTTCTTGCCTCTGTTCAAGGACGACCCCCTTGCCCTCCTTCCTCTTAACCCTACTTTTATCATAATATACCCTTTCTAAGGTACAATGCCGCGCGTTCTATTACAGCTTCAACCAAAACTACTACAATCCCGTGCAGAAAATTTCTTAGGCGTACCTAAGTTCCGATCGGATCCCGATCGAGATATGATACGGATTCCCTATAGGAGGGTTATCCTCATCGGAATCTAGATGGCGCCCACTACGTAACACAAGGTGTGAAGACGTGGTGGCAAGAATTTGAAATACGTATTAAATACATTTTCCTTAGCAAATTAAATACATATTTTCTTAGTTCGAACGATCTCCATTTAATTTAAATATAATTAATTAGAATAAATAACCTATTTCACTTTTCTCCAGGAAATACAGGGTGTCCGATGGCAGATTTCAAACTTTAAAAATTCGTAAAAAAAAATGAGTAAACAAAGTAATTAAAAAATATTTATTAAAATGAAAAGAAATCAAATGCGGATTTCAATTTTTGAATTGACCGTCACCGTCTGGCCACGATTATTTTCAAAAAAAAATAGGGCCCGATGATTCCGTTCCCCGAAATAGCGCACCAAACAGTGACCTTTGCAATGTGCAGTGGCTGCTCATGCACTTCTCTTGAATTTTGGAGACTCCAGTAACGAAAATTTTGCTTGTTGACATAACCTTCAAGATGGAAATGTGCTTCGTCGCTATAAAAAATGCTTCTTAGTCGTGTTTCGGTGGAAAAAGTGTCCAGCATCTTTTGAGCATAAGTTATTCTCGTTGGGTCGTAACTGTCGTTCAATTTTTGAATTATTTGGATTTTATACGGATGAAATTTTATTTTTTTCTTCATAATTTCATGCGCTGTCGATTTTGGAATATCCAAAACAGACGAACGCACTCTCAATGACATTCGTGGATTTTCTAAAATAGATTCACTCAGACGTTGGATGTTTTCCGAAGTTGATACAGAGGCTGCTTGATTTTGGTGATGCCTGTTTACAGCCGAGCCTGAAGCTCTAAATCTTGCTATCCAACTTTGGATCAAATTTATCGATGGCGCGTCACTCATTCGACGAATGTTGTAGCGCTTACAGAATTTACGCCGCGCCAATGTAAGCGAAAAACGACTAGTTAAATACGCCTCCACAGCGAAAGCGCGTTGCTCTCTAGCCAACGCGCCATGGCGACTAAAAAATCCGCAACGCACGCGACCTCAGCTACCCGCCCCGCACCCTCCTCTTGCACCTCGCGTTTTAAAGTTATGATCATTTAAAGTTTGAAATCTGCCATCGGATACCCTGTATAAGTCTTTCAAGGTCTATATGTTGTTATTTTTTTTCGAATTTTTTTATTAAATGTAAAGAATTTTGTTCGAAATTCTGTTATGAAAATATATATGTTTCGACAGTTAAGCTGTGGCACCAATTTTTACCTAATCTTTTTCGGACCTTGAATAAATGAATCGCAAAAAAAATCAGGGTCTCCAACTGATGCGGATCGCGATCTCCTGGTGATTTTTAACATTCATCCCTGGGATCCGTTTCGATATCGAACTAGATCTTGTTCTAGAAGTTCGGGATTTTAGCCTGGATCCTATGCAAAGTGTCTATTTGGATTCTGACTAGAGTCCTTAATAGTTCCGGATTAGGATCCTGGCTGGAATCCGATTTGTGAGCGTTACATTTCACTCACGGATCCGATCCGATATCTGACTGAATCCCGACTGAGAAACTAGGATCCTTTATCCATGACAATATTTCTGCACGGGAATTTTTCGACACTCTGCCTCGCTTCCCCTCTCTCTCTCTCTCTCTCCCTCTCCCCCTTATATCTCTCGTGAAGAAAAATGAAAGGTCTTTAAAAACATGTTTACGAACCGACACTACTATTCATAATTGTTTTTGTACTCGGGAATACAAATGATTATTTTACGGCGGAGAATCGAAATTGTGATATTCATGCAATTTTACTGATAAGGGACATTTTAAAAGTGAGAGTTAGATGGAGCAGCGATTTTGGTCTGGAATTGCCCGTATATACGGGCGAATTTTGAGAGAGAGAGAGATATGACGTATACACAGATACGAGAGAGTCACGTCGGGCGTGAAATTACTTCCGGTTTGAGTATTCAGATCACACGGCTTTAATCTCATCTTCCTTACCGCTACTGCTGCTGCTTCTGCTTTTCTATATACGGCTCTCTAAGAGGTGTCCACTCGAGAGAAAATTTCATGCAACGAGAAAGAGAGAGAGAGAGAGAGAGAGAGAGAGAGAGAGAGAGAGAGAGAGGAGATCCAGTTTCCGTAGACTTTCAACTTTCCATTAACAATAATAATGATTATAATTATAATACCGACACTGATGGATGGGCAGTCGGATTTCGGCTCCAACGGTACTTCGAGTTAAGCAGCGTTGTGCATGGCCGATACTCGGGTATGAAATGAATGAAACTGAAGTTTGCATCGTTGGAATGCAACGAAAATAATTATTTTTCAATTGCTCGAATTTCTCGTGGCTAATCTTCGTTAGGGAAATCCATCAATCATTTCTTAAATCGCTTATTTAGAGATCTATAATTTTTGACTACAAGAAAATCATTTGTAAAATAATTTAAACGAGGAAATAAAAATACGAAAAAAGAATTTTCGTTGCATTCCGACGATGCAATCTTCAAGACCATTACGGTGACCACTTGGGCCGTGCACCGGCTGGACGCATCAACCAGTCACCGGAAGACCAATACTTCTGAGACCTTGGTGTATATACTTGAGTAAAATGTGCGTGCACCAGAGAATCAGAAGAAATATTGTCATGGATACTGTCCGATTCGGACTAGGATCCTGATTTCTCAATCGGGATCCAGTCGGACATCGAATCGGATCCGGTAGCGAAAGCTCGCAAATCGAATTCCAGATCCTAATCCGGAACTATTAAGGACTCTAGTCAGAATCCAAATAGAAACTTTTTATAGGATCCAGGCTAGAATACCGAACTTCTAGAACGAGATCTAGTTCGATATCGAATCGGATCCCAGGGATTAATGTAAAAATCACCAGGAGATACCGATCCGTATCAGCTGGAGACGCTGGATGTTTTCTGAAAACATTTATTCAAGGATCTGAAAAAAGATTAGGTAAAAATTGGAGCTACACTATAACTGTCAAAACTTAGATATTTTAACCCTGTATATGATATTAGAAATGTATTCCTGAGAAACATGCATATCGCCGTCATATTGCGCTCATCGAATGTATCACTGAGAAACATGCATATCGCCGTTATAGGATGTATCACAGAGAAACACGCATATCGCCGTCATATTGCGCTCATGGGATGTGTCACTGAGAAATATGCATATTGCCGTCATATTGTGCTGATCGAATGTATCACTGAGAACATGCATGTCGCCGTCATAGAATGTATCACTGAGAAACATGCATTTTGCCGGTATATTGCGCTCATGGGGTGTATCACTGAGAAATATGCATATCGCCGTTATATTGCTAGCATGGCATGTCTACTATCAGTGCTAACCCAGTGAATACACCAACAAAAATCATTGGATGACTACCATATGACGTCAATCTGCAAATATTCATTGTATAATTCAAATTTGCCTTCTTACGAGTTCATCTTGTAGTCAATGGATGATGCATTTCGAAACGACAAATTTAAGTCACGATGTATCTCAAATCCATGGTACTGAATGAGCTCATGAAATGTATTCACCAACGTAAACGAAATTGCGTTCATGTTAAGTACAATTCATGAGAACAATTGATGTTACCATAGTGAATACACACCAAAATGTCTACACATGATTTCAATATGACGTAAAATTTGCGGATATTAATTGCGGACACTTGAGCACAGCGATATGAGTTCGACGTGCTCTAAACGCACGATGCATTTGTAAACGACATATTAAGATCAAAATGTTTTGTAAATGCATGATACTAAATGAGCTCATGGCTTTGCATCACAACATATAGTCAATATGCTGTAAAATTTGATTCATCAATGGTATGCACGCCGTGATAATCATGACTGTCTATCTGGGTAGGTATCCCTAAGAAATTTCTGCACGGGTACCGGCACGGGTTTTCCGCAGTTTCCCCATACCTTTGGCAAATGTGCGGCTAGGGGGTAATAGAAAAGGGTTTAATTGGGATGAGTAATACGTAAACACTTGCAAGGGTATATGAAATCATTATTATTGTCATTACATGGAGTTGAAGTCCGCATCGTCGGATTTCAATGAAAATTCAAATTTAGCTTTTTATTTCCTCATTTTTTTTTATCATAAGAAATCATTTTTTTGCAAATTTCTATTCCAGACCTCCAAATTACCATATTAGAAAATGGTCGAAGAATGATCGTAACTGAAATATGTAAAAAGAAATTTGAGGTAGTCAAAAACGTAATTTTCATTGCAACTCCAACGATACAAACTTCAATCTCCACATCATTGCTGCATTATTATTATTGCAATAATCTTTATATTGATTTTTTTTTCTCACTATTATAATCGTAATCGTGTTGTAATTGGCAACCGTTGATGTTTACTACCATCATTGTGATTATTATCAATGGCATTGCTATTTTTCAAAATTATTTTCACCTTCCGAACATCTTTTATGCTCGTTACAGCTGTGAATGTCATTCATCTTCACTATTTGTTCATATACCGCATGAAAAGAAGAAAAAAAAGGGGGGAAAAAAAAAGAGAAGCGAAAGATATACGAGCTTACTCAGACCCTGAACCATCCTGTCGGATGAGAAATCCTTTTTAGAGCTTCCGTTGCTCAGTGAGCATCGTACATGATGAGAGCGTTGCACATGCTCCCCGTCCCGTTCCCCCATCTTCCGCCCCCAAGAACTTCTTCAACGATTTTTCGCAATCCACTCTCGCCTCGCCCTCGTATAAGAAATTCATTTTGGCTACGTATTTCTATACATATATAATATATTTTATGCACACGTAGCCATTATTGGACATCCTCTGACTTACGAAAAGATTTTTAAAAGACCCGAAGCTTTCGCCTCGTTTTTTCGACTGGTGGATATCCTCGGACGAAGGGTAAGAGCAACGGAAGTGAAAGAAGAAGAAGAAGAAGAAGAAGGAAAATGAGCGGCTGAGTGAATTTTTAAGCCTCGTGTGAAATTACTTAACGACAATCGCGTAGTTTGTTTTAGCTGGAGAATTTGGTAGCATCGAGTAGTAATGGCATTGAAAAAAAAAAAACATTGAAGCGTCTTAAGAATATAATAACCATGATAATAATGAGAATAATAATAATAAAGATAACAAGAGTGTAAATACTCTTTAAACGTATGCTGAAAATAAATTATTACTACTATTAATAATAATATACAAAAGTGTTTTGTAAAAGTGTAGTTAATAAACATTTACAAAAGTGTGAACATCCTTAAATTGTATAACAAAAAAAAGAATTACTAATACCACTGGTAATAATAATAAGAATATATATATTTATTGTTGTAATATATTAATAATATACCATATAATAATATATGCTGTTATTATTGTTGTTATTGTTGCTAGGACTGCTATCATTATTGATGCTGCTTCATATTGTCATCATCGTCTCTGCTGCTTCTGCTATAGCCATTGTTAGTATTATTGTTGTTAACAATAATTATTATACAACAATAACAATGGCTATAGCAGAAGCAGCAAAGACGATGATGATGATGATAATAATGATAGTTATAATAATAGCATCAATAATGAAGGTACAGTAATTATAGTGCAATAATTATTATAATAATGATAGTACAGATAATAAATAGCAATAACGATAATCCACATAATAACAACATTTATGACTGGAAATATTTATTTTTGCGATGGTAAATAATTTCCATAAAACGACTACTAAATTCTTTCCACTACATTTTCGCATTGATTGTTTTTTTTAAGGCCTTAGGCCACTCTAGAGGCCAAAAAAAGGGCATATTTTGTGATTTTTTTGTTTCAGCCAAACCACAAAATCAATCGGAATTACAAAATAGGGGTTTTATTATACACGTAATTGACTATATAAAATTATTTTTTCACAGCGATACACGTCCGGACTATAGAAGTACGTAGGATTTTTTTGATATATTGTTTTTTGTCAAAATGGCGCATTGCTTAAACAAAAAGTATGAAATACCATGAAAAAATCATCAGAAAATTGTTTATAAAAAAGGAACTATGCAATATAATTTTAAAAATCCTACGTAGTGCCTCAGAAAATGTAATTTTAAATATACGTTTAAAATTGCAAGTGAATCGGTTGAAATTTGTTTGAGTTATGAGTCCGGCCGACTTGAAAAATGTAGTTTTGAAATAAACGCGTTTAAAGTTAGTAGAAAGTCACGACATGAATCAAGAGAAGTTGCGCTAGAATTCGAAAATCGAATACTTAGAGATTTTTCACATCCATAATCTTTTGGAATATAATTTTATAGGTACTAAGGTACATTTTTAACAAAAAATCGATTTTTGGAAAATCCTAGAGTGGCCTAAGCCCTTCATTTATTTGTGTTATCTATATCTCGAATATAAGTAAACTTGTTTTAGCAGACGTGACCAGATCACGTCAAAGGGAGAGGGAGTAAGAGAGAGAGAGAGAGAGAGAGAGAGAGAGAGAGAGTGTGTGTGTGTGTGTGTGTGTGTGTGTGTGTGTGTGTGCGCGCGTGAGAGAGAGAGAGAGAGAGAGAGAGAGAGAGAGAGATTGGCTGCGGACTTTATCGATCGCGTGTCCGCAGTCGCAGTTTCTCTTTAAGTCATCCGGGAATACGGCTCTCGGAGGCTGGATACGGCCGCCATTTTCGTCCTCCGCAGTTCGCACGTACCGTCTGCTCTTCCGCTTTACGCTTCGAGCGTAAAGATTGGACTAGTATTGCAACAACAACAAAAAGCATTAGGAAATCAAAATTCTTATATGAAGATCGATTTGTCGCCCGATCGCGAATTGAAAAAGAGCGAAAAAAAAACAAGGAAAAACAATCGTCCTCAATGGAGCGACTCTTCGTGAGGATTTCGTGCGACATACGCCCTTTTTTAACTCAAAGATGTGCCATCGAGTATCGGGAGCTTCGTATAATCTTCTTTCTTCTTCCTTGTTTCTCAAGACTTAAGGGAATTTATACGGTGGAAGGTTTTTCCGAATTCCATCTAACATCCGATTAATCCCCCTCCCCCTCCCCGTCTTTTTTGTTTCCACACTCTTCAACTCTTTCGTTTTCACTTTGTCGACAGGATAACGCTCAACTCTCGAAAGTTGTGACTTTTACGCCCCCCCCCCCCCTCCCCTGCTCCTGTTCTTTCTTCCGCTCCTCTTCATCTTCTCTTTCTTCTTTCCGTTCTTCCAACTGTGAGTTCTTTTTTTCAACCACAATCGAAAATCTCCTCGATGATGTCTTGCTCAATCGAAAAACTTTGAGAATCTGTCCCAATTGCGTGCGCGCTCGAGTTCACGTACACAGGATCGATCAATCGTAAATTTGTTATTTTATTTCGAATTAATTGATGAACGTGTACACTCGTGCGGAAATTTAGTTCGGGCTTTGATCGGGCCCATCTTAATATAGGATCCCGGTCCGGCCCTTTTAAGAAAAAACCCTACTATGGAATCCACAAATAATCCATTGAAGGCCCCGAATTGTATTAGGTATATACCCTGCCTATTTTCCGCACGGGCATGGACAACGGCAATTCCTTATTTTTAATTGGGTCATTAAATGGTTTTTTTTTTTCATTGTAAAGATCATTTGCGGTTTTTAAAGCATTTTTCTTTTTTTCCTTCAAGAATTAACAATGATATAGCATTTTGAAATTGTTGTTCTATTCGGCTCGGCAAAAACGTGCCGAGAGCTTCCGAAGTTACCCGAGCGCTCTGTGACGTCACCGCTCGAACGCCAGTATACGAACTACTCGTGTGATACGAGTATTCTGTCGACGATGGTAACGACAAAATCGTATAAGCCTTGTTTCGTTCCTCTTTGTATAAATACGACGAAAAGTGCCCCCAATAGGTATTTCACGCATCGGAAGGTATGAAATCACCGACAATTCATATGAGGGTTGGAGTTTGTATCGTTAAGAGGCAACGAAAATTCTTTTTGATTTCTCATTTTCATTATAATCCACAATCATTTTATGCAGATTTGTTGTAGATCGCTAAAGACGAATGCTAAAAACTGTTTGCGTGATTTTCGTAGCTCAAATATTTGCCAAAGGAAGTTTGCAGAAACAAGAAGAAAAAAACAAACATCTTTCTTTGCATTCCAATGATGCAAACTTCACCGTCATAAATTCATAGTTGCTGAAACGAAAGAATATGTGAACATTTGACAATATTTGTGTTTGTGTTTGTATTCGTCTTTCTTTTTTCCTCTCAGTTGTCTCTCGTAAGAAAATAATACCAGATGAAAACTTGAGACCGCCTGCGAAAGAGGCGGGGGCGGTGAGGACCGGTAGGAGGGGGAGGATGCTACGAAGAAGTAGAGAAGAGGGTCGGCCATTGAGCGCAATGAGCAAGTGACGATAGCACACGAGTAGGGTCATCAAGGGCTATCAGACTATATATACAGGGTGTCCATTTTATCTCTGCCACCCGAAATAACTCGGTAATTATCGACGTCACAAAAAAATGTTCCAGACAAAAGTTGTACGGTGTGAAGGGGACCATCAAATGCGATCATTTTTTTTTTTTTTTTTCGGTGGAGGCGCTGACGCACAGTGAAGGTCACCTCCACTTTTTTGAAGGGAATGGTGCATTTTTTTTCAAGCATCTTGTGGAGCACCTCAAGCCGCATAAAAAACATTTGGGGCTCAAAGTCGTTCAAGGTCATTCAAGGCCAGTATCGATGATACAAATCTAAATATCTCGAATCACTGCCAAATATTTAGTAGTGATCCAAGATATTTAGATTTGTATTTCATTTTAATAGGTGTTCGAAATTAGCTTAAAATGAGAGATATCGGAGATCGTAGTCATCGACAACACTTCGAATGCCTTCTGTTTGTTTACCAACTCGCGTTAATCTGTATCGTATGTGGCTCAATCGAGGTGTGTCGTTCAGTTTGAGTTCGAATTTGGATAAGAGCTATTCATGGTTTGAAAATGTACCGTCAATTCGAAAAAATGGAGATGATACTGTGTTACGTCGAAGCAAGTAAAAAATTCCACAAGAGCGCGTTTGTTGTATGCTGAGCAATTTCCAGATCGACAGTGTCCAAGCCGGCGAACGTTTGACGCGGTAGTCTCGAAAGCTAATTTCGAACACCTATTAAAATGAAATACAAATCTAAATATCTTGGATCACTACTAAATATTTGGCAGTGATTCGAGATATTTAGATTTGTATCATCGATACTAACCTTGAATGACCTTGAACGACTTTGACCCCCAAATGTTTTTTATGCGGCTTGAAGTGCTCCACAAGATGGTTGAAAAAAAAAATGTACCATTCCCTTTAAAAAAGTGGAGGTGACCTTCACTGTGCGTCAGCGCCTCCACCGAAATAAAAAAAAATGGTCGCATTTGATGGCCCCGTTCACACCGTACAACTTTTGTCTGGAACATTTTTTCGTGACGTCGATAATTACCGAGTTATTTCGGGTGGCAGAGATAAAATGGACACCCTGTATATATATATATATCTACATACATACGAGCGGGGAATAAAGTTGGGGTGGGACAATCCGGAGCATCTCCTCTTCGCTTCTTCTTCTTCTTCTCTCTTTTTTTTAATTCCATCCGCCGTCCCGTCGAAACTGCGCCTCGGCGGCACAATGAACTTGTTTCTTCGCGTATATCTCCGCGAATATTATTCCATACCGATGATCGCACACATTTCGTTCGTCAACGCGCAGCGAGGCAACAAAAGAAATTAGCAATAAAATGTTTATAATTCTCTCTTATTAATTTTTTGTTTCATCTTCATTTTGAGGTTAGGTTTTTGCCTTTGGGTCTAGCGTTTGTGCGCAATGAAGTTTTGGTGATCTATGACGTTTCTATGACGAAACGTTTTACGCGAGAAAAGGAAAAAAAAAAAAACAGGTTGACGTGACAAAACAGTTGGTTTGAGAATTATTTTTCAGTTTATTGAATTTTTTTTTCTTACTCGTTTGTTTAAATATTATTTTTATGAAAAAATATTGGTGTAATAACAATAATAATAATGAGAACATCAAACAAAAGTGATGATAATGATAATAATGATAATAACGAATAATAATGACGATAATGATAATAATAAGGACGATGTACGACAACAACGACAATAATCATGATAATGATGATAATAACAATAATATTAATATTTTTTTTTCCTCGTCCTTCCGCAGCTCCATTTCCTATTTTTTTTCCTCCTATCTGACATTCTCAATAGAAGAAATGGATCAAATTACATTTCACTTTTTCCTCTTTCTTTTCATCTAATTTTTTTCATTCGGTTTCTTTTCATCTCATTTTTTTATTCGGTTTCTTTTCATCGCCTTCCTTTTTTTCACCGGATAACGCAGCCGTTGACGCACGGGCGCGCGCATGGGATTTACGCTGCTACCGATATTAAAACGCGGAATGAAATTTACGACCGACGTTCGTCCACGTGTGTCTACACCCTATATACCGTGCTTCGTTGTACGAGGCCTTTCGCGCCGAATCGGCCGAGCTGGGGTTGTCGATTTGAAAAAAATTGTTTCATTATTCTCTTATTTTGTTTTCTTTTTCGTCGTAATTTAAACGTTCTCTTTCTTCGTAGTTTGTAAACACGGAAATTTATTTTCGTAATTACAACCAAGTTGTACGATTTAATTTTCGTTTAATTTTTTCACATCGGAAAGACCAAAAATTTATGTTCCTTTCCTGGTGTACGAATATTTCTTCCCGAAGTTCATGTTCGAATTTACTGGTGTGTTTTTTTTTTATGGAACGCTCTTTGATCCCGTGGGAGAAATGTTAATCGTGTAATTTCGGAAGGAAAAATGGTGAAGGACCAATTCGGCGTCGGTCGACACGTGCAAGATTTTCGAAAATGGAGAAGGCTCGTCTCTTTCTTGCTCTGTCCCTTTCTCTTGCTCTCGCTTTCTCTCGCTTTAGCCTTTCTTCTTCACATTCGGAAGGATCTGTGTCGTCTCAGGAATTGCCGGGAACGTGACACGTCTTTATATTCTCCTTTTCCTTTCTATACAACTCCTCTATGTGACACTTTTCTCGCTCGCGCGTCCCACTCGACCACTCCCACTTCATCCCTTTTCACATTCCCTTCGGGCATGCCACCTGAAACGGTTTTTCACACGTTGAATGAAAACTTTTGAATATTCATATATATTAGATGAAGTAAAAAGTTCTGAGCGTTTTTTCACTTTATTTCAACGATGAAATTAACATAATTAGGATTATCCCATTTAGATCAAATATGCGCCGTTTTGTTCCATAACTTTTGTCCATTTTGAAGGCAATTTCATAATTCCGCGATTGAAAAAGTCCTCGTCCCTATTGGTAAAAAACTTGACCAGCTCTTTGTCACGTGCCTGTCTTGAGGCCAGTTTTGTACCATAAAGAAAATTGTGCAAATGCTTGAAAAGGTGATAATCGCTTGGCGCCAGGTCTGGACTATACGGCGGGTGCGATAGAACCTCCCATCCAAGCTCTCGGAGCTACTGGCGCGTCGTTAAAGATGTGTGCGGCCTGGCGTTGCTTGATGGAACACAACACCCTTCCTATTGGCCAATTCTGACCGCTTCTGGTCGAACGCCTGCTTCAATCTGGTCAGTTGTTGACAGTAGAGGTCCGAATTGAGTGTTTGGCCCGATGGGAACAGCTCATAGTGGATGATTCCCTTCCAATCCCACCAAACGCACAGGAAAACCTTCTTGGCCGTTAATCCGGGCTTGGCGATCGTTTGGGTCGGCTCACCGCTATTGGACCACGATCTTTTTCGGCTGTTGTTCTCGTATGTGAGCCATTTTTCATCGCCAGTCACCATCCGCTTAAAAAATGGGTCGATTTCGTTACGTTTCAGCAAAGAATCGCAGGCATCAATTCGGTCCAAAAGGTTCTTTTGCGTCAATTCGTGTGGCACCCATACATCGAGCTTCTTCTTGAGATCAGCCTTATGCAAATCGTTATAAACAGTTTTCTGGCTAATCTTCAGTTCCTGGGCAATGGAATAAGTGCTCACATGCCGGTTCGACTCGACGATTTCCATCATTCTATCGACATTTTCGACGATTGGCCTACCAGTGCCTCATCTTCGTCGTCCATATTACCAGAACGGAATCGTTGGAATCACCGATACTGTATTGGGTCCATAAACAGGACAATTTTTTTTGGCCGCCTGCTCCACCTTTTCACCTTGGTCGTAGTGGTACTGAAGAATGTATCGAATTTTCTCTTTTTTTACCTCCATTTTGGAACGCTGTAACACACAACTGGCTTCACCAAACACAAAACTGTCAAATAACTTTATTTGAAGCGTAATGTCACCTTTAAATCGCCGTATAGTATGACCCGATGCGATGTACAGGGTGTCCCAAGACGGAATGTCATCCCTGAAATGGGGGGTTGGGGGTGAAATTCTGAGTCGATTGATATAAGCATGTATGGTTCCCAGATCAACCTCAGAATTATTATTAATTTTTAAAGACGAGCCAATCAGGCGCGCCCTATGAGCGGGCTCACGTCGGTGAGCGATACGCGCGTGTAGTGGTGCCTGGCGGAGCTTATCACTCACCGACCTGAGACCGCTCATCGGGCGCGCCTGATTGGCCCGTCTTTAAAAATTAATAATAATTCTGGGGTTGATCTGGGAACCATACATGCTTATATCAATCGACTCAGAATTTCACCCCCAACCCCCCATTTCAGGGTTGACATTCCGTCCTGGGACACCCTGTATACATCGTGAGATATATGGCTCACTAAGGACATCTAGCGGAAAACGCTCAGATCTTTTTACTTCCCCCAATATATATATATATATATATATATATATATATATTCACAGAAGGAAAATACAATATTTCTCCACAAAAGAAATATTGTATATTACTAAATAGGAAATAAAAACATGCCGTTTCGAAATTCACCCAAAAAATACTTTCTCCACGAATTTGAACTCCGCGCAAGTAAAAATAAACGATTGCATGTATGTATTAATAAAACTATTTTTTCTTTCTTTCTGTTCGCAGGTAAGTCTCGATCGGATGGAAGCGATCAATTCATTTGCTAATTTAGTCACATCCGCTAGCGCGGTTCCGGTGAGTTTCGTTCAAATTTTCTGTCGCACGAATCGATCCGAGAAGAGTAAACATATATCAAGAGTCTCTCCCTCTTTCGCTCTCTCATGGTCGCTTCCTCGCTTTGCTAAAAAAAAAATCACGCACGATCGAATATCAGGAGAATTTGTCGAACCAAATCATGAAGTCGTATAGAGCCAGCTTTCAAATCATCCCGTTGGAATCATGAACCAATGCCCTAGTACTAAAACTTAATTTCCAAACTGAGTTTAAAGTTTTTAATTACGTGGCACATCAGTTTGACACTTCTGTTTAGTCTGTTTAGCCAAACAAATATTTTCAGAATTTTCTTCTACGTTCTGTCATTCCTGAGTCAAAATAAGTCCCTCTAAGAATAAAACCTAAATACTTTTTCGTTACGAGGATATGAGCGTTTTTATGTGTGGATCTGTATGACTCGATGATTTTGTTCTAAATATCAGTATAATGGGTCTATCTTCGAACCAGCCTTCCCCATTCTCAATTTCCTCGTTTGTAGTGAACTTCTTCGCTACTATAAACGATAGATACAGAACTGCAGGCAATAATAAATGTTTCAAAAGAGCGTAAATAGTTTTTTCTTTCCTTTTCAGTCGTTGCAAAGGAGTATGTGCTTATAAAAAATCGTGAAATATTATGTTTGGATTATGCCATCGTTTTAGTTAATCTTTTTTTCGGTCGTACATACGACAATAACTATTTGGAAGTTACTTCGAAAATTGTTCTGTGCCGTTTCGTCCTTCGACGTTGATTTTTTCGGAAAAATAACGAAAACACTGCAACTACAATGGAAAATAAGTTTACTAAAATCAACTACGAACGATTTTCAACGAAAAACAACTTTTGTAGTTCGCTTATTTTCCTCTTTTGGGGAAGTTGTTTTTTTTTACTGGTCTAAATTATTTTTCTGAGCTACTACAAACAAAAGTAATTTTACGACATTCCACTACAAACCAAAACCATCGAAAACAAAAAAAAAAAACAAAGATCGGTAATACTCGTGTGCAAAGTTCGGAGAGATCCATTCTAGGCCTCAGGAAGATAATGCATTTGACATGGAAGGCCCCATGGAAATGCTTGTGCACGGAGAATTGCGGTAAACACATGTACGTAGCGTGCATAGTTTACGCATCAATTTACGCTACTATTCGATACATTATCGGCCACAATACACACACCCACACATGTACATTGTGTCTATGTATGTATTGACAATCGTACACTCTCCACTCTGAGAATCGATAACCGAAGCATGCGCTTATCTGCGCTATTTTCTTCATATATCGTATTTCGATAACAGACACTATGTAGCACCTTTATAATGGATAGTCCATTCTAAATTGGTCAAGCCCCATTATGTGCGTGTGTGTGTAATTGCTATTGTTACTCCAGAAATAATCTTCGCCTTATTTTAGTACCAACAGAAATATTCGCTGTTATTATGGAAATCACGCAAAGACAATTAAAGAAAATATAATGATCGATCGATTCTCAAGAGATTTTCATGCAGTATTTAAAATGTGCCATTTTCGTTTCGAACAATCAATTGGAAGTTTGGATGTCTGTGGATATTTTATTGATGGAAATTTGTCTCGATTTATTGTTAAAATTCATTAATTGCGAGTTTTCTGATAAATAAATTGTTATTGAACGTTTCATTGTCGAATGTCTTGTGGATAAAATATTGATGAGCAGTTTATTACTGAATTATTTATAAACCATTTATAATACCATCATTCATTATTGAATATTTTATGATATAACATTTTATTGTTTGATATTTTATAAGTAATTTATTATACATTTTAATAGTGAATTATTGGTAAACGATTTATTGTTCAATGTATGATTATGCTTGTTTTACGGCACAGATAATATTTTTCACATTTTTCAAAATGTGCGCGCAAGTATTCTAATCGAAAGAATGTGTAAATGTTTTTTTTTCTATTGAAATACTGTCTAATTTCCGGGTACAAATTCGACAATGATAATGATTTTGTTTTTTTTTTTCAAAGATCTTCTGATAAGGTGAAACGCGCGCTCAATCGATAATCAGTATCTTTGATCAACCAATCAATCAGTCAATGAAATCGAGGTTTATTTGCACAGCTTGCTTTACAAGTTTTTCTACAAAATGTTTACAAGTTTTGTTTTTTACAAATTTTTCTTACATCTACCTTAAATCTATATTCTACCCCGCATACTCCTTTCCTTCACACTATCTCACCCTTTCTCTCTTTTTCTTATTTTACTCCTCACCTCCATCGCTTTCTCCTCCCTCTTCCTCCTTGCACATTTTTTTGCATACTTCCTATATCTCGCTAAAATACTGACATATCCCTATATTTATCTCTCCACTCAACATGCTTATAATTTCTCCCTTTATCGCCACCTTATCCACTCCTTGCATCCACTCCTCTGCTTTCTTTCTTGCTTTCTCCGTTACGAGTTCCCATCCTTTTTCGCATATTAACAGGTGCTCCAATGTCTCGTTCTCTTTTTTACAAATTCTACATCTCCAGTCATTTTCCCCCTTCTTCCCCGTCCTCCATATATTTCCGCATCTTAATCTCGCCCACATTTCTTTATCCCTACACGAAGAGAATTAAAAAGTAATTTTTGTTGTGAATTTCACGGTAAAAATTACCGTGATATATTTCAATGTGGTGACAAGTGAGAAAAGCATAATAATTCGTATGCGACAAGTTTTTTTTTAACTCACGTTACAGAAAATTTCAAATACGTAGCTAAAATTTTACTATACAAGAAGGGTAGCGCGCACGATAATTTTTACCGAGAGCACAATACATTTTCCTATAACACTCATTAAATTTTATAATAAATCTTAAAATAACTGTTATGAAGACGATACTTTTTTATAGACATTTTTGAAAGGCATAAAATAATAAAATGCACAGTAAAATTTCGCTGATATTATATATTTTTTAAATTTAAGTTTTGCGTATTTTGTTATACATCAAAATTTACTAGAAAATCTGGTAAAATTTTCTATCTGAAGAAGAAATTTTATTTTATTTTCGTGAAAATCTGTGTTTTACTCAGTAATAATAAGCGAAGTTTCAGGGTTGTCATCTGGTTACCGTTACTGCACGGTTATTTTTAACATTTAATTCTCTCCGTGTACACTTCACTCCCTCTTCCGACCAATACTTCCATGGCCTTTCATCATTTTCCACAATATATTTGTATTTGTCATTGTACGATGATTTTCTTATTCTTTCCGCTTCCTCCTCTAAAATTTTCTTTTTTAGGCTTTCTAATCCTTTTTCTTTTATCTTTTCATCTATTCTATCCACTTCCCTTCTTTCTCTTATCATTGTTATTATGTCTTCTATCCTCATATCCTTTAGAACTTTATCTAAATTCTTTCGCCACTTTGACGGAATTCCGTCAGCAATTGCCCTTATCTCCTCCATCAGATTTTTGGCCATCTCGATTTCTCCATCCTCAGCACCTCTCTTGTGTACCTTAACGCTCTTTCTCTTATCTAATAGGCCATAGTTGGCACTCCGAGCTCCCTTCTCCAAATATACTTTGGTATTTTTTTATTTACCCCTAACGCCATTTTACAGTATCTGCTCTGTATTTTTTCAAACACGCTAATTTCCCCTATTCCCCATCTCTGATCAACCGTTTTCGTACATTAAAAAAAAACACTGTTCCCTGAAATGTATTTAAAAAAAAGTACTTCGGCAAAAGTGAATAATCATCGTAAAATATTCGTGTCTGAGATTTGGAGTCGGGGGTAATGAAGTATAATAATTAGGGCTTTCGTCTCACCTTAACGATTAATTTTCAAGATCGTGGAACGTTGCTCCATTCGTGCGATGCGGAATTTGAGCGAAAGCGTTTATTATGTGGTTGACTGTGAGCGCCAGCCGTCGATATTCGCATTGCCCAAAGGAGCCCTCCATTCTCTCATGTTTTATGTACGTATGCGGTACATACACGAAATGCTCTCTTTCTCTCTCTGTCTAATCCTGGTGAGAATCCAATGAGGATTCTCAGCGGGCAGCCTCTCGGCAAATTTCGAGATCCGCGGTCGTCTCGGTATTCTCAGGGAATTCGTCAATGCATTTCCTACCACCATCCAGTCCTCCTTTCTCCTCACTTATGCCGTCTCTCTCTCTCTCTCTCTCTCTCTCTCTCTCTCTCTCTCTCTCTCTCTCTCTCTCTCTCTCTCTCTCTCTCTCTCTCTCTCTCTCTACCCCTCTCTCTCTCAGTTGTTGGACCATTCTGGCCTCGAGATTGGACTCTCAGGGCTCAGTGCCAATGCCAACGTCCCCTCGGGTTTGTCCCTTGTCATACTTGCTTTCTCTCTTTCTCCCTCTCTCCCCCTCGACACTCACCCTAAAAATAATTCACTGAGTACCACACTTGTCGACCTTCTCAATATCCCATAAACGGTCGAAAATGCAAGGGTAATTCACATTTGTATATATTTATATATAAATATATTTTTTTCATTGAAAAGAAATAGACAGTTTCGAGGATTTTTTAACAATAATTTTCAATGAAACTTTGCAAATCTGTCGAATTCTGCAAATATTCCAATCTTTTAGATCGTAAGTATAGGCTTTTTGACGAAAAACCTCGTTTTTATCTAAATTCAGGATAACTAGGCCCCTTAATGTTATCAGATTTAGTTCTTCCCGGGTACACTTGTTCGACAAGCTTCTCCATATCGCTCCACCTCGGAGTTGTCTCAGCGTTTCACCCTCGCGTTTTATCTATTCCGTTCGATCGATCCGTGCCAGGTAGCCCACTCCTCCTCGTTTCTACCCTCAAACCCCACCGGACGTTTCTCCGCTGCTGCGGCACGGAGAGACAGCGAGTCTAACCGCGGATATACCGGGTGACTTGGGAATTTCCCGTCGAGATTTACAGGATAAATAGAACTCGAAATTTCGAGAAGAAAAGTCCTCTTTCATTGTTCTCGCCTGCGCATCGTTGATGAGTTATTAATTGGTCGATGATGACCAATACGGCGTGTGGTAAGACGGAACCGCATAGCTAGAGCGGGAGAGTCGCGGGCCTATCCGGCGCGGCGCGGTCGCCCCACTCGGCCCGCGCCACGCCCCATTTCGTTTACCGACGCATCTCGTTGGCTATCGCTGATCAATTAATAACCGGCAAGCGATGCATCGGAAAGACAAATGCGTAAGAACTTTTTTCTTCAGAATTTCGCAATCTACCTGCCGGGCTAAAAGTATTGTATCGACTTGCGGTACATCCTGTGCAGTAAAAGCATTCTACCAAAGTACAAGGTATACACACAATATACGTTTGGCCGTGAGTGAAGACCGGCTGTACTGGATGGACAATACCCGTATTTCCAGGGCTTATTCCCCTACGATCGGACCCAGTTTATCTGTGTGTAACACCAGAGGGTCGCCTTGATATTGGTCCACGGATGCGTTACAGGAGCCCGTATATGTCGCATTATCCCAGCTCGGAATACTCTCCCCAGGGATAACAACGATAGAGAGAGAGAGAGAGAGAGAGAGAGAGAGGGGCGGGGAGAAAAAGAGAGAAAGAATCTTTTTCAGAGAACATTTCCATTCTTTCCGGCTCGACAAAGCGTTGAACGAAAAGTTTTAGTCAGAGGGCAGTACCATTTTTTTCAATCCAATATTCAGAGATATTTTTTGCTTACTTTTTTCCTAATTGTTGAATGATGTTCTCCACGAGCACTTAAGTTGATATTTCTGCCGCCGCAACAAAGTCTAATCCTATTTTCTTCGTCAACTAAAATCGATTTTTTTTGTAAACCTCCAAAACATTGGATTCGTCCAATATTTCTTGTCGGATGCTCTTTTATCTTTCCTACGTTTTATCACTCGTCGAGAGCGAGCGAGACGGATAACCCGTTATTACACGATCCCACCTATTAAATCGTTCGTCATTCGTGACCCATTAATCAAAACTCTCGAAGCCTCTCTCGTCTCAAGTCAAGGGAACCCCAGTCAATTTCTCGTCTTCCACTTCGCTAGAATCCTTCGCTGCATTATTTCTTGTATTTTTTTTCTTTTCTTTTTTTCCAAACTACGATCAAGTAGGCCGAGCGAATCTTTGGTAGTGGACAAGTCCTGTCTGGCATTTCGGCCTTATAATTATTTTCCTCGAAAAGATGTTCTCAGAAGGGACCCCCATCAGCACAGGATAACATAGGAATTTTTAGGCGGGTGTTGTTTTTTTTCTTCTTTTCGCTATAGAAATATATATATACACACACAGCAGTCGATGAAAAAACATTAAAAATTGTTAAAATTCAACGAAAAAAATGCAAAATTACAAAATAAAAGAAACAATTCTTCACAAAATTCAAATTGCCCGAAATTTGACACATGAAGAATCGATTTTTTTTTTTATAAAACATCGCAAAAATGTACCAAAAAAAATTGAAAAAAAATATATGTAATATATTAAAAATAAAAATAATAAAAATGCAATATTGGAAAAAAGAAAAGAAGTAATTTTTCATAAAATTCAAACTATCTAAAATTTAATGAAAGAAGAACCGCCATAGACGGTACTGCGGAAAGAAGCACGTATTTCTGAAATTGCGAATTTTCTTTCCATTCCATAATTCTGAATTCTCGGGTTTGAAAGCGAAAAAAAGGCTGGTGGATTCCCGTTGAAAAATTCATTTTCTCCCGGAGAACAGAAGGGACGAGCACTCTCTCTCTCTCTCTCTCTCTCTCTCTCTCTTCTGTTTTTTTCTTTCTCGAAAAGCGGATCTCGAGTGTCTTACCGAGGCTCGTGGACGTTCCATCTCCTCTCATGACACAGCTGGAGCATCAAAGTGCACTTTGTGATCCGCGTATCACGTTCGAAGAAACAGTGATTGGCCACTTGGTTGTCTACGAGAAGCGAAGCCACCGCCAACGATATTTGCGAAATTAAATATCGGTGGGCAAAAGAAAAAACTTTCTCGAGGTGCTAAAAAAGTTAGGACGTATTGTGGCATGACAAATTCGAAATTTTGCCAATTTGATGACAGAATGAAAATAATGGTTGGATTCGCATGACCCGAGGGAGCGTTATTGTGCCGATTGGCACAGTCATTGGCCACCGAGCGAAACGCAGTTTACTCGTGTACTTTTCTCTCCCGCGCTCTTTCTTTCTCTCTCTCTCTCTCTCTCGCGCTTTTTCGTCCTCGCTTCTTCGTGTTTCTCCAACGTCCACTTGGGCCTCCTGGCTCTCCGTACAGACCCAGGCTTGACTGATGCCTCCACGTTCACTCTCTCGCGCATAATCGACGTCGAGCACGCGATCCTCTCGGCTAACGGGAAAGGCAAGGTCTCCCGAAAAGTCTCTACCTCGCGTCTCACCCGTTCTCTCTCTCTCTCCCTCTCTCTTTGTCAAACCCCCTCCTGCTCCTGTCGCGTTGTTAATTATTATTTTCAATTTGTTTCCTCTTAGCATCAATCTCTCTTTTCAGCCGGAACGATCGATCTCCGATTCTCACTCAACGAATCTGCGATCTTTCAACAGCGTTCCATTCCTAATAATAAATCAATAAAAATTCACGATACTGGACGAGTAATAAAAAATAAATGTCCTTTGTATACGTCGTGCATTGCAACTGTTAAAAGACTTCATTTACGCGAACGACGAAAAAAAAAACGAAAAAAAATTGAAATTGTTAATGGAATCTTCGTTTTTTTCTCAATTTCTTCGCAAGCTTTGTAGTTGGTGCAGAAGTAAAGAGAGAGAGAGAGAAAGAGAGAGAGAGAGAGAGAGAGAGAGAGAGAGAGAGAGGGAGCGAGAAAAAGAGACAGAGAGATCAACAAAATCTACACGACTTATTGGCCTCCCAGAGTGGAGAGAGTTTGTGGTTTATTAAAAGTTTTATCCAGCCCCCCCCCCCCCCAAACTCTTGCGGCTTCCTCGGATTTGAGGCGAGAGCTTCGCACGAGTTAGAGCTGTCGTACATAAAAAAGCCAGTTTATGAAAAGTTTCAAATACACACACCCACACACACACACACATACATAGATTGAAGAAAACACACTGAGCGCGAGGAAAAAACAAGGGTTGAAATTAAAAATGTATATTTCACTTTACCTACTCTACATATTTTATTATTATTATTACCATATTTTAATTTTTATTACTATCATTTTAATTATTATTATGATCATTATTCTCATTATTATTACTACTAGTAATTTGAATAAAAGTTCACGTCTTCATTGTCCCCAAATTTATCCAAAAAATTCAGTGAACCGTAAAAATAGAACGAAAATAAAATAATCGCAATTTTATGATCAATCGAAAAGTGCTCAATTTTTTATTCCATTTGTACCTGACTATTCTGTGGAGAATACATTTTGATCTTATGACAATAATTTCGATGAGGATTTTTCATGATACGACAATGACGTGTTATGAGTGGTTCGACCACTTATCAACGTCATTGTCACTTTTTCTAGCAGCTTGATTAATTTCTTAAATTATTTTTTTTTCGTTTTTTTTTTTTTTTTCGTGGGACTGATTATTTTACCTACACACACACACACACACAGGCGCGCGCGCAAATGAACGCGTTGGTCTGTTGTCGACTCGCGTGTAAAATCGTTTTATTTTCATATAGCAAATACCATGAGAGCTGATGTGGCGCACACGGAGCAGCTGCTCTCGTTTATGCGGGGTTACTCTTCGTTGGAAAAGGAAACTTTTCAGTCCCGAGGGACCTTTGACGAACATGTGGATGTGTATATATGTGTGTGTACACGAGGGATGCTTAGGATATAAATAAAAGAAGAAAAAAAAAAAAAGAAGCGAGACCCACGGAGACGAGGAATACGCTTCTTGCAACGCCAATTTTGGACCGTTAGGAACATCTGTAGACGATGTGTTTTCTTTTCTTTCTATTAGCGCTCGATCCTCTCCCGTTCGCCGCCTGTTTTCGTTCTCCTCCCTTTGCTGTTTTGTTCCTATGACCTCTCTCGCTCTCTCTCTCTCTCTGTCTGTCGAAACCATTTTTCTGTTTTTTAATAGATACGAAATTCAGTAAAATGATTGTTTGGGGTTACTTGACTGTTGATTTTTACCTGCTTTGTTCACGTATTATTTTTGCAATTAGAGATTTTATTTATAATTCATAGTTATATTGTGTTTCGGTTATTTTAATATTTTCTTTGTTACTGTTGGTTCTATTTTTATGAAGGTTATTAATAATATTTATAATCTTACTTTTTTTTTGTTTATTGCTATAATGATATTAATTGTGCATTATTATTATTATTGTCTTTGCGTTTTATCGCCTCAAACTTGCACCAAGGCATAATAAACCAAATAAAAATTGAATCATTCTGTCTCTCGGAGGAGAAGGAGGGGTTCTTTAGGAGTTTTGGCAAAATTTTTAATTAATCGTTTTTCCACGAATTACTCAAAGATTCTGATATTTTTGTTTTTTTTTGAAATAATTTTTTTCGTTGTATTTTTTGTTACATACGACAATGAAATTGAACTTTTCCGTTTGTCTTCATTTGCTCTTTTTCGTCTTTCTTTCTCCTTTGTCTATCAATAAAACCGAGGACATAAGGTTTTCCCTCTTCCTCTCTTCTGTTTTTCTCTCGCATTGACGATCAGCTCGCGTAAAGCTTTATCTCTTATCGCGCGTTCGAATCTCAAATGAAGCCCGTTTTCGAATGCCGAACGACACTCGGATTTTTTTCCTTTCTTTCTTTTTTCATTTTTTTTTCGTCTGTGTCTCCCGGCCATCTCTCTCTCTCTTTCTCCCCCTCCCTCGCTCTCGACCCCGCGATACCTTCAAACTCGACTTCTGTTTCCGCTGCCGTCTCGTACGAGCTTTGAATACTTTAGTAACATCTCTAACAGAAGCAGAAACCGAGAGAGAGAGAGAGAGAGAGAGAGAGAGAGAGAGAGAGAGGGCGAAGAAAAAAGAGAATGAGCGGGAGAGTAAGACGGAGGGAGAATACGAGAAAGAAGCTACGTTGTTACAGTGATTGGCCTCCCTCAAAAATACGGAATGCTCCTATTGCGTGGATGTTTAATCGCTCGAGCTTTTGCTACAAGCTGCAAGTGGCCAATCACTGTATCTTCGGACTGCTTAGCCCTGAAAAATGTGCAAATATATATCCGTACAGTCGATATTCCCGTGCTCTTCAGTAATCAATAACTGTACCGATTGTATTTTGCATCGCCAATGGTTGTCCACTTGCGGATCTCGTTGATTCGGATCCTCCGTCAGAGCTGTAACGATTGTTGGCGCGGTGGCCAATAACTGTGCCAACGCGACTTTTGCATCATCTTCGACGATTCACGAGATTCGCACGGCCCTCGAAATCCTTGCTTACCCCTCTCTCTCTAGTCACCCTGTTTCGATGCTTAATCCTTTTTAGTTCTGTCGTTCTTTCTATTCTTCTCATTCTCCGTCTCCTTATTTTGCCTCAGTTACTCTTCCTAGACTCGCTCAATGAATAATTCACTCCGTCGATCCAGACGCGTTCGGGCAAGTGTTCATGCGCGCGTTCACCAATTCCTGATGTTGTTCACGCGGAATAGACAGACTTACTGTTCAGACGAAAAAAATACGGACGAGAGGACAAAAAGAATGAGGAGAGCGAAAGAGAGAGAGAGAGAGAGAGAGAGAGAGAGAGAGAGAGAGAGAGAGAGAAAGATAGAGCGAGTGAGAGAATCGGAGGGAGAGACGATAGGTAAGAAATATAAAATGAGCACCACGTTGGTATACAACACTAATACCGCAGAGTGCATCCACAGACGCGCGCGCACGCGGATTCTGTCCAGACGCGTCTAAACACGCGTCCACCTTCCGTTTGCTAAGTTTCCTTTTTTCTTCTGCGGAAGACATACAAATTTAATAATAATAACATCAACAGCAATAATAGTGTTAGTAGTGGTATTAACGATAGGAATAATTACAATATAGTTATAATAATAGTAACCCTCATAGCAGTTCTAGTAATAATAATAGAAATAATAATGTAGTATAATACACTACTCCAAAGAATTAAAGAAATAGAACATTTCTTCCCCTTTTTTAGTGTTTCTTGAAGCGCTGTATCTCTGTAAAAAATGGTCGTATCGAGATGAAAAAAAAAGCATTTTGAAGCTTCAAGTCTCTAGTTTTGTGATCTTTTCGCAAACATTTTTTGTGAGCTACGGTTACGTTGCAGAAATAGCGCAAGACAAAAATTTTCAATTTTTTTTTCTCTTTTTTTTCAAGTGTCCACGGTCTCGGTAAATTTTTTTTCAGTTTAATCAATGCATACGTCAGTTGGCTCGTTTATTCAGCTACAATTTCATTTTCTGTCAGTCTCTCTACGTCATTTTTTGCTGAGATATCCGACTTTGAATGAATAAGGATCCTTTTGTTTTCGATCATCGATATCTCAGCAACCAATAATCGCACATTTTGATGATGATGACACGATGTTCAGGAACACTTGTTACTTTAATTGTTTTATTAAACTTTGATCAATCGGTCCGGAAAAAACGGTTCAATGGATCAGTTCGAAAATTTATAGGCCTATTGGGGGTACATTAAATAGAAAAAAACCTGGCAACGTTAGTCTTCTCATGAATATTTGTAAAGTCGTGGTAGATTTACTGAAACACCAGAAAAAGTCATTTTTTTGTACTTTTTTCAAGTTGATGTTAAGGGTGAAAAAAAAATTGTTTCTCAATAATCAATGAAAGGGTCTCGTAGGAAATGTATTCAAGTTTTCAAAACTGCCCCTCAATTCCCTGTGCGATCATTGGTTGCTGAGATATCGATGATCAAAGACAAAGGGATCATTTTTCATTCAAAGTCCGGTATCTCAGCCAAAAATTGACGTAGAGATACTGACAAAAAACGAAATCGTAGCTGAATAAACAAGGTAACTGACCTATACATTGATTGAACTGAAAAAAAATTCCCGAGCCCGTGGAGCCTTGAAAAAAAAAAAACAATTGAAAATGTTTGTCTCGCGCTATTTCTTATGATAGCGAGATAACGATAGCTCATTAAAAAAAATGTTGTCAAAAGGTCTCAAAACTAGAGACTTGATGCTTCAAAATGCTTTTTTTTTCATCTCCACACGACCATTTTTCACCAAGATACAGCGCTCCAAAAAACACTTTAAAAAAAGGGAAGAAATGTGCTGTTCCTTCAATTCTTTGAAGTAGTGTAATAATAATAATAATAATACTTATATAAGTAATAGTTTAAGTAGCAATAATAATAAAGATACTAGCGGTGATAATAATGGGCAACGATAATGACAAAATTGAAAAATTACAAAATGAAGCAAAATAAAATTTGAGAAATTAAAAAAAATTGAAACATTGCAAAATAATATGAGTAATAACGGTAATAATAATAATAAAAATAAAGCGTGCATCCAGTTGACCTTTCTCCAATTTGCTTAGAGTCTAATTCTCTTTCTCCCATGTACTCTCGTCATGCGGTTACGTATGAATAGACAAGTATAAAATATCAACGTGTACACGGATACGTAATGAAGATAAAAAAGGTCGTCCACGATTTTTTTTTTTTTTCATGCCTATATTTTCTTTCGCAGCTGCAAACTTCGCGAGAACGAATTCATTATCGATAAATATTATTGTTTAATTATTGATTAATATATTATTCTCGATTTCACGCTGTTCGTTTGGTGCAGCCAAAGAAACGATTTCGTTTGATCTTTTTCTTGCTCTTTCTTGCTTCTGTGAAGAGCAGCAAAGTTCCCTCCCCTGCCCCTTCGAAGAGATGTGTTTTTTCCTTCGTCGTTCGCTCCAGGGCTATATCCCCACCCGCATTCTCATTCTTCAAACTTAACTCCGTTCTCGTCCATCTTCATTTTTCTTTTTATATCTTGAATTCTGCGAGAGCCATACTCCGGCAGAGCCATACTCCGGTCAGAAAGCGCGGTTGGCATTTTTTGTACGACTGTGTTTTTTTTTTTCGTCTTTACTGCTCCATCTTGCTCTCACTCACTTTTTAGGTTAAGATCTCCCACGAGAGATCTTCGAGTGCGCGAGGCCTGCCGCTCGTGAAACTCGCATACTTCCTCGCCCGACGTCGAGGAGAATACAATATATATATTAGATGAAGTAAAAAGTTCTGAGCGTTTTTTCGCTTTATTTCGACGATGAAATTAACATAGTTACAATTATCCGATTTAGATCAAATATGCGCCGTTTTGTTCGATAACTTTTGGCCATTTTGAAGGCAATTTCATAATTCCGCGATTGAAGAAGTCCTCGTCCCTATTCGTAAAAAAACTTGACCAGCTCATTTTCACAAGCCTCTCTTGAGGCCAGTTTTGTACCATCAAGAAAATTTTGCAAATGCTTGAAAAGGTGATATAATCGCTTGGTGCCAGGTCTGTACTATGCGGCGGGTGCGATAGAACCTCCCTCCAAGCTCTCGGAGCTTCTGGCGCGTCGTTAAAGATGTTTGCGGCCTGGCGTTGTCTTGATTGAACACAACACCCTTCCGATTGGTTAATTCTGGCCGCTTCTAGTCGATCGCCTGCTTCAATCTGGTCAGTTGTTAACAGTAGAGGTCCGAATTGAGTGTTTGGCCCGATGAGAGCAGCTCATAGTGGATGATTCCCTTCCAATCCCACCAAACACACAGCAAAACCTTCTTGGCCGTTAATCCAGGCTTGACGATCGTTTGGGCCGGATCACCGCGATTGGACCACGATCTTTTTCGGCTGTTGTTCTCGTATGTGACCCATTTTTCATCGCCAGTCGCCATCCGCTCCAAAAATGGGGTCGATTTCGTTACGTTTCAGCAAAGGATCGCAGGCATCAATTCGGTCCAAAAGGTTCTTTTGCGTCAATTCGTGTGGCACCCATACATCGAGCTTCTTCTTGAGGCCAGCCTTATGCAAATGGTCCCAAACGGTTTTCTGGCTAATCTTCAGTTCCTGGACAATGGAATAAGTGCTCACATGCCTGTCCGACTCGACGATTTCCATGATTTTATCGACATTTTCGACGATTGGCCTACCAGAGCGTGCCGCATCTCCGACGTCCATATTACCAGAACGGAATCGTTGGAACCACCGCCTTGCTGTTGCATTCGATACTGTATTGGGTCCATAAACAGGACAAATTTTGTTGGCCGCCTGCTCCGCCTTTTTACATTGGTCGTAGTGGTACTGAAGAATGAATCGAGTTTTCTCTTTTTTTATATCCATTTTGGAACGCTGTAACACACAACTGGCTTCACCAAACACAAAACTGTCAAAGAACTTTTTTTGAAGCGTAATGTCACCTTTAAATCGCCGTATAGTATGACCCGATGCGATGTATACATCGTGAGATATGGCTCACTAAAGACATCTAGCGGAAAACACTCAGAACTTTTCACTTCACCCAATATACCGGGTGGTCCAATAATTATTAGCCCCTTGGATATCTTCGAAACTATAAGGTTCACAGAAATATTTGCTGAAATGAAATTGCCCAGTACGAAAGGGGCCATCCGATAGCGATAATAGTTTTTTTGCAGGTGGAGGTACTTCGGACATTTGAAGGTCAACTCCATTTTTTTAAATGGATCGATATGTTTTTTTTCTGTATCATGAAAGAGGAGCTTAAAACGAGTTCAACGACGTATAACATAAGGTCATTGAAGGTCATAGAAAGTACAGAAAGGCGATAATACTTACAGTTTCGGTAGTAAATAAAATTACTACGTTTATAGTAAGATAAACGCCTTTCTGTACTTTCTATGACCTTCAATGACCTTATGTTATAGGTTGTTGAACTCGTTTTAAGCTCCTCTTTCGTGATACAGAAAAAAAAACATACCGATCCATTTAAAAAAATGGAGTTGACCTTCAAATGTCCGAAGTACCTCCACCTGCAAAAAAACTATTATCACTATCGGATGGCCCGTTTCATACTGTGCAATGTCATTTCAGCAAATATTTCTGTGAACCTTATAGTTTCGAAGATATCCAAGGTGCTAATAGTTATTGGACCACCCTGTATATATATATATATATATACATACATATATTGCCTGCCAATTTGAAAAGTGAAAAATCATCACCGCAATACAGTTTTATAAAACGCTTTAGACTTTGAGCGAGTTTTAATTTTGGGAAAAAAAAATGTTTGCGCTGTAACTTTCCCAATTTCATGTCTCGACCTATTTTAGTGAGCCAATGGAGTATCCTACGAGGTATTTTCGAATATAGAATTTTTCTAGAAATTCGTGAAGGAGTTCGGATTTTAAGTCGTTTAAATTTGTTATGGAATTGTTCATGGCACTGTACAAGTCGGGCGCAAAGTTCGGATTTCAGGAAGCCTAGAATTTTCAACGAAACACTTTCCCGATGACACTTTTTTTGAAACCTGAGATATAACGTGGAAAATGTGAGACAATTTTTCGCACATGGGTCAAGTTTTGAAGAGGAAATGTAGAAATCTCATTTAGCGGGGATTCTGCGGAAGAGTTTACATTTTAAGGGCTTTTTTTCATTTATTAATAATTCCGAATAGGAAAGAAAGTATAACGGTGAAAACATGCCATATATGAAAAAAAATGTTTAACTTTATTATAAAAAATATAATTGTGCTTGTTAGAAACTTCAACGTTGCTTTCTCATTAATTTTATTTCACGTCCAAGCCTGACCATGTGAGTAGGTTTTTTTTTACAGCTTGCTTCGTGTTAAACCGAAATTGAAAGTTCGAAGTATCTTATGGTAATGATGTACTAACTATTGAAATTCAGACTTTTATAGTAAGCTTTGGGAGCTTGAGGTAGTAGTCTCGCCACAGTCACGTTGAAAAGTTTATTCTCCGCTCAATCGATGAAAGCTTCGAAATATTGCGAAATATCCTTATAATGTAGGGTGTAAATCTTATCGAGATGTAAAAAACTTATAAAGTAATGATGAAAACGCCTAATATAATGTTTAGAGTTCGAAAAATAACGTTCCCTCCGAAACCTAACCCTCACTATGAGACTGAAGTTTGCATCGTTCGAATGCAACGAAAATTATTATTTTTCAATTGCTCGAATTTCTTGTGGCTGATCTTCGTTGAGAAAATCCATCAATTATTTTTTAAATCGTTTATTTAAATATATATAATTTTTTTTGTGCAAAAAAAAATCATTTGGAAAATAATTTAAACGAGGAAATAAAAATGAGTAAAAATTTTTCGTTGCATCCCAACGATGCAAATTTCAAGCTCATCCCTCACTTCTGTATCAGACTATCAATTCCGGCTACTAATACGTAGATACTTTGCGTATACGGATATGCACACACTACTGTGGTCTAGCGAGCGCGGAGATCGTGGCAACGTCGCAAACCCAGCGAATTTTTGTCGCGATATTTGGCGCTAGCGTCGATAGACATTGCTAAATTTAAATCGCTATATCTCTGCAACTAGACGGTCAAAATTCATGATTTTGCTTTACCCACCTCGTCATATGTTCCTCTGTAATTGAGAATTAAAAAAAAAATTGTAGCAAAGTTTCGAAGTTATTGCGTGAAATATGAAATTTTCCACTGCTCCCAATAAGAACACGTGTAAAACCGTGCAATCTTTGATTGCCAATATCTCGAATACACAACGATGAATTCTTTTGAAATTTTACAGGTAATCACTTTTAATACTGTCCTGAATGAGTCCTCAAAATAAATTTTTCAAAATCTATAGAAAAACGCCTTGTTGAGAATACTACCTTAATATAATTAATTAGCTTTCGCCCGCGTAGAATTTGACCCATAGAAACTAAACGCGCATTTTTATTTGTTTTATTATTTTTATTTCAAAACTTCCTTATTTTTTTCCAGTTCGATAATAAAATATATCGATGGCATACAAACAAAAATATAAATACGTTTCCTCAAACAATAAGAATATAGATAATAAAAAAAAGAGCCAAATAAAAATTGCACCGAGACGAGAAACGTGAATTTTCCTTGCTTCTTGCGGAAACGACCCGAGTTTTTCCAATCTTCGCATCGCCGACGTCTGCGAACGAGCGCAATATACTCGGGAAAATCTTTAGCGTTTTCTCAAGGACGTCATAGTCAACGGAGCTACGATTGTGCGCTAACCGCGAATCTTGTCCCGAGATCCGAGAGCGAGACGAACGCGTTCTCGCTTTTCCCGCCGCTGCTCCTCGTAACACGACGCCCGCAAATGAAAAGAAAAAAAAAAGAAGAACGTAACGAAATATGTAATATCGATGCAGATGAACATATACATTAGATGGAAAAAAGGTCTGTCCTTGATTCTCTTCGTATCAGATTCTCTTGGTTGCGCAAATTTCAAATTTGAAAACCTATGGAATTCATGACCGGCTATAATAAATAAAAAAATCGACAGATAAGTTTGTATTCTTATTGATAATTTTTCTACTTCTTTCATTACTACATGCGCAAAAGTAATAATAAAAAAATGAATGTTGTAAAAACAATAAGAGCAATAGTATATTATTGTTGTAAAACTGATTAAAAAAAAATGTATCGTCGTAAAAATAATGAGAACAATAATACACTATTGTTGTGAAAATAATGGGGAGAATAATTGTTGTCAATATAATACAACAATAACTGTTGTCAATATAAATACATAATTGTCGTCAATATAATTATATTAATATTGTTATTATTTAGAAATGTCGAACATAAAAAAATAGTATTGTTTTTTGTATTTTGCTATTACTATTATTATTATTATTATTATTATTATTATTATTATTATTGATTACAGGTTAAGGCTACGGAAATCATTCATACTTTTTGTTTTCAGAACCGCATCAGAAGTTACGTTTATTATGTTACCGAAATACATACGGGTAATATCTTCCCGGCCAAAACATTGATATTTCCTTAAAAAACCACGAATCATCTCCTTCGCACGAAGAGAATTAAATGTCAAAAATTACCGTGCAGTAACGATAACCAGATGGCAACCCTGAAACTTCGCTTATTATTACTGAGTAAAACACAGATTTTCACGAAAATAAAATAAAATTTCTTCTTCAGATAGAAAATTTTACCAGATTTTCTAGTAAATTTTGATGTGTAACAAAATACGCAAAACTTAAATTTAAAAAATATATAATACCAGCGAAATTTTACTTTGCATTTTATTATTTTATGCCTTTCAAAAATGTCTATAAAAAAGTATCGTCTTTATAACAGTTATTTTAAGATTTATTATAAAATTTAATGAGTGTTATAGGAAAATGTATTGTACTCTCGGTAAAAATTATCGTGCGCGCTACCCTTCTTGTATAGTAAAATTTTAGCTACGTATTTGAAATTTTCTGTAACGTGAGTTAAAAAAAACTTGTCGCATACGAATTATTATGCTTTTCTCACTTGTCACCACATTGAAATATATCACGGTAATTTTTACCGTGAAATTCACGACAGAAATTACTTTTTAATTCTCTCCGTGTGCTGGTCCGTCTTATCAAATAATTTGCTTATTCGTTGTGTTCAAATTATTACTTGTTGCAATATCATTCCCAGATAGACACATTTAGCTCATATTGGCATCATATGGGCATTATCTGTGATGCATAGAAATTAACACAGCTATGTGTCGCTTATGAGTGCTCACCTTCAGGCCATATTTGCATCACATGACGATTCATGATAATACATCCAATTAAAGCAAAGTTGCTCTCACGCGAGTATGCATACAATGAATTCATCAGCACTATCAAAATCGGATCACGAATATTCAACAATAAGGGAGTGCATATGGGGTTCATATTGGTGTCACAGGATGACGTAAATGTTGTATTCATATGGAGCTCATATGAGCGTCACGACGTGAAGAAATTTTAGTGCTCATATGGAGCTTATATGGGCGTCACGGCGTGACGCAACTACGTTGTGCTCATTTGGAGCTCATATGGGTTTCACGGCGTGACAAAATTGTAGTGCTCATATGAAGCTCATATTGGCGTCATGACATGATACAATTGTTGTGCTTATATGGACGCTAGAGGGCGTAACCCGTACTACGACACTGTACAGGCGGTCGGATCTGTGCCCAAAATGAAAAAATTAATAAGTCTTCAAATTATGAATAAAAAAAAATTCTGGTAGTATTTTTCGTTTCCATGTGCTTTACTTATATTGCTGCATATAGGATAATTGGATTAAAACGTGTTCTCTGCCTCACTCAAGTTTTTGTCTAGCCTCGGTTTCGAACCTACGTCTTCTAATTCTAGAGCTAAGCGCGCTACCTACCTAACCATCCTATCACTTGGGTAAATTTCCTTTTTTTCGCTCCTTACTTTTATCATTTGAAAAAATGTCAATAAGTGGGAAAACGTTGAAGTTTACATTGTTGCAATGCAACGAAAATTAATTCTTTTTGACTACGGAATTTTTTTTGCCCATTTAGGCAGTAAAAATAACACACGTTTTTACGTATTCTTTCTATAGTTTTACGACTTCAAAGCTTTTGATGATGATAAAAATAAACGAATAACTTCATTTATTATTACATGTATCATATAAAATGAATACCTTGTTGTCCTTGCTAAATATTTTAGTGATGTAAGAAAGCCATCCAGATGCATTAAAAGGAATGATGAAAAAATGTTCAATTTTTGAAGAAGGTACAATACATCCATTTGAATAAAAAAAAACACCAAATTCATAGAAATTAATTGTTATTGAAATTTTATTTCACTATATCGTACTTACTACCGCCGTTGTATAGCGCACATAGGAAGTATTACTGAAAAACATGCATATCGCCGTCATATTGCGCTCACCGAATGTATCACTGAGAAACATGCATATCGCCGTCATATTGCGCTCATCGAATGTATCACTGAGAAACATGCATATCGCCGTCATACAATGTATCACTGAGAAACACGCATAACGCCGTCATATTGCGCTCATGGGATGTGTCACGGAGAAATATGCATATTGCCGTCATATTGTGCTGATCGAATGTATCACTGAAAACATGCATATCGCCGTCATAGAATGTATCACTGAGAAACATGCATTTTACCGGAATATTGCGCTCATGGGGTGTATCACTGAGAAATATGCATATCGCCGTCATATTGCTTGCATGGCATGTCTACTACCAGTGCTAACCCAGTGAATACACCAACAAAAATCATTGGATCGCTACCATATGACGTCTATCTGCAAATATTCATTGCAGAATTTAAAATTGCCCCCTTATGAGTTCATCTTGTAGTCAATGGATGATGCATTTCGAAACGACAAATTTAAGTCTCGATGTATCTCAAATCCAAGGTACTGAATGAGCTCATGAAATGTATTCACCAACGTAAACGAAATTGCGTTCATGTAGAGTACAATTCATGAGAGCAATTGATGTTACCATAGTGAGTACACACCAAAATGTCTACACATGACTTCAACATGACGTAAAATTTGCGGATATTGATTGCGGACACTTGAGCACAGCGATATGAGTTCGACGTGCTCTAAACGCACGATGCATTTGTAAACGACATATTAAGATCAAAATGTTTTGTAAATGCATGATACTAAATGAGTTCATGGCTTTGCATCACAACATGTAGCCAATATGCTGTAAAATTTGCTTCATCAATTGTATGCACGCTGTGATAATCATGACTGTCTATCTGGGTTATTTATAATAAGCATTTTTATTCTCGTAGATTATCATCGTAAAAAAAAATGCTTATAATGGTGAATAAAATGACAACATATGTATTAATTTCATCCTAATCAATTACAAATGTCTTTGATGAGGTAAAAAGCAAAGTGGCATTATACAGTTTTTAAAAGCTTCACCTTTCTGGAAATGTCCATGTTCCAGCTGGATATACATTGCGTTAAAGTGTACTCGCTCGCAATGTATTATATCTAGAACATTGCAATTTCCAAATGTAGAGTGTAAGCCATAAAAAAAAAACGATTTTGTGATCTTTCTGGTCTGTTCCACGAAAAGGCCCGGTCAGGTGAATCGAACGAGGCAAGTCTGATCAAGGCCCGACGCAAAGTAGAGAATGCCCGGTCACATAACTGCGAGGGAAAAAAACCCAAAACAAAAATTGAACAAAAAAAATTCTTTTCGTTGCATTCCAGGAATTCAAACTTCAATATCACAATGTCGCCCTTTCTCTATCGCTCTCTCTTGTTCTCTCTAACTTCCTCACGTGCTCTTAGCTTCCTCCACTCATCTGAATTTTCGTGTATGCAACGGAATTTCCGTTTAAAGCTGCGTACAGTCTCTCTTGTCAGCATAACAACACACACACGCGCGCGCGCGCACACACACACACACACACACACACACACACACACACCAGGGGTTATATTGATTTCCCCCTCGAATTTGCGATTCTCTCTCTCTCCCGTCTGTTCCATCTTCCTCATCGGTCTCGTTCAACGCAAATACGCTTGATGTATGCATGCCTACGTGTACACGGGGATTCTCGGTGACAAAATGCAAACTCCCTCGGTCGCGCTCGAATTCGCTTGTTTATATAATTTTTCTCTTTTTTCCCCATTTTAATTTATTTAAATTCTTGATGGATTCTTCTCGCGAAAACTCCAAAGCGAGAGAGAGAGAGAGAGAGAGAGAGAGAGAGAGAGAGAGAGAGAGAGGGAGGGAAGGAGAGGAGAGAACAAGGAAATGCAAAAAAAATCGGTTTTTGGCCAAGTCTTTTCAGCCGATCTGTGACTATGTCGACGACGATCGTTAAAATTGTTTCGTGATTCGCAGTTTGCTCCGACGGCACATGTGCCAGGGACAGAGAGAGAGAGAGAGAGAGAGAGAGAGACAGAATGAGAGAGAGTGAGGGAGGCGTGGACGATCTTCCTCGCGCGTAGATCTCTTCGGGATGAGCCACGAATTACGCTCAATTAAGCCCACGGCGGCTCGATTCCAACGAGGCAAAAGCGAAACGTCCCCCACTCCAAACCCCCTGGCCTTCGCTCTCGCTCCCGTACCGCAGCCTCTCATGTGTATATACGACAAGCCACCACGGCCCACAATGTATCCTCACGGAGTGGCAGTAAAGAGAATACACTAGCTTTATTATTCTTGCACGTGCAAACGTTGCTCGCACTCTACCAGAAGCAACATAGACCGAGGGAGAGGGCGCGAGAGAGAGAGAGAGAGAGAGAGAGAGAGAGAGAGAGAGAGAGAGAGAGAGAGAGAATGTATATACAGACAAGGACCGAGAAGACAAAGACAGATTAGTCAAACCGGCCACAACGGAATTTCATAGCACATAAAACACCCTCGTAGGATTTTCGCACGCCTATAGTTAACTCGATGTAAAAATTCCATCTGTGCCCCCCCCCCCCCCCCCCCCCCCTCCTCCCTCCACACATTTTAGATCCAACAATTATTAGACATGTGGATGTATTTTTCGGAAAAGAAAAAAACGTTTTATTATTTTTTTAATATTCCTTTACCTGTGTTTTAAAGTATATCCTTGTGGGTTTTTACGTATTACCCTTCCCAATTGAACATTTTCCTATCGCTCTCTACCCGCACTTCACGAATCTAACCTAACGTTCCATTGCCCGCACAGCCGTCTACACTAGGATTGGGAGGGGCATGTTTAGCAAGTTTGGAATTATCGCCCTGTAATACCTTAACAGTATGCAGTATAAAAATGAAACCTACTTTGGTAAATAGGACATTTATCTGGGGGAAAAAACGTCTATAGACGAAATTCCTGTTATCCTTATTGCTTCACAGATAATCGCTCTCAAATGACTAAGGCCATATATGCTCAACCTGCCCCTATAGTGGGGTAAGTTGAGCATGGGTATGAAGTAAGTTTCTGCCAAAGTAAGAATTGCAGAATTGCATAAAAAAAAAAAATCAGACGTATGCAACATGATTTGGTACAATGGAGTAATAAACGAACAGTTGCTTGTCAATTAGTTAGATTTTGAAACATAAAAATTTATTGCAATGAACTTTGAAATATTTTTTCGCATACAATGGTAGAAGATAATCTTTCAATCACGTTTTTTTTAAAACTTTTGAGTGCAAAAATAATGAAACGTCCCGTGTTACGGTCTCGTGCGCCGCATGGCAACGGGCGATGGCGTGATGTGTTCTCCTTCTGCCATTTGATGCACCCGCGTGCGGTGCTTAATTTTTCAGATATTTCGATTGCCCAATTTACCCAACTGCTCAACATGACCCTCCCTACCCTATATCGCATTTGCCGAGGGGTACGGAGAAAACTGTGAAAAATCCTTACTATTCTTCAGATTCTCTCGTGCACATACTTTCGTATCTGCAACAAGGTATCAGAACTAATGGGTCTGAAGTTGGCAACGTTGCGACGCAACGAAAATTGAAAAAAATAAATACATTCGCGTGATTTACTACACAGACCGCTTCTATTTGATTATAAAAGGTCATACCCAAGATTTTCAGGGAGTTCGAAAAACAAAACCGATCATTAATAGGGGGTGAAAAGTGGAAAAAAAAATCGTATCTCCCAACCTATTGAGATAACCATTTTTTAAATATTTTTCGTGTCGGTAGTGTGACCGTACACAAGCCTAGGAAAAAAAAAAAATGGACGATTTTCATTAGCTGAAACTCACCCTTACGAGGGGGTGAAAAATAAAAAGATCGTAGCTCCCATGTTATTGAGATAACAATTTTTTTTTCTTCATTTTTCGTGTCAGTAGTGCGACCGTGCACGAGCCTAGGAAAAAAAAATGGACGATTTTCATTAGCTGGAACTCACCCTTAAGAGGGGGTGAAAAATAAAAAAATCGTAGCTCCCATGCTATTGAGATAAGCATTTCAAGTCTTCCGCTCGCTGTTTAATGCGTCAGCCGGTGCACGGCGAAATGGTCATCGCTTTGATTATTGGCCATGCACAACGCTGCTTAACTCGAAGCACCGCCGAAGCCGAATCCCGACCTGACATCTAACATTGTCGGCGAAAAACGTTTTATTATTATTATTTTTACTCATAACTGTATCGGGTTGCATCGACACGAAGGTTGATGCAAAAGTTTGTTCCATTTTAGCAACGCCATCTAGCGCCAAAAACTGGACGATTATTATGCTTTTTTGACAAACGCCAAATAATAGAGAATAATAATATTGTTTTTATTGTTTGATCAATTTCGTACCGTATGCCCATATTAGCCAAGTTACAATATTGAAAATAACTGCCATTATTATTCTTATTATTATATGACATTTAATATGCGTAAGTAATAGTAATAATTGTCGTAATGAAATAGAAGTGAGAATAACTAATAATAACAAATTGATCCAACCATATGTATACATATGTATAGGAATAATGTAATATTATTGGTTATTCGTATTTTTATTGCATAGTTATTATTAGTATTATTATTACTAATGCATATAAAATATCCGAATATAATAGTTATTCTTAATTCTAATATTGCTATTTGATCAATTCCCCCCGAAATGACCCATGTATGTGTATACATATAAAATACAGTGATTGGAATAAAGAAAAACATTGTGAGAGAATAACGCTCCAATCAATTATGCTCGGAATGTCATATATATGGACAAGCGCATACACAAGTAAAAGTGTATGTTGTGTTACACACGTATACGTATGAATGGTCCAGCTGGTCACACATACACGAACGCAGACACGGGAACGTTATACAGCAACGATTGAGATCGGTTGAAACGTTTCTCATCCTCGGTCAACAGTCGCGAGCAAAACCATCTCGTGCGTTTCGAACCTGCGTCACTATACGCGAGTGGTAAACTCGCTCGTGCCCTCGTTCCCGGCTATTCTGTCGCACCCGTCCTCTCTTCTCGTCCCTTCTCGTTCTCTCTCTCTCTATCTCCCTCTCTCTCTCTCTGTTTCTCTCTGCTGTCGCGCTCTCCCATTTTCCCTCCTTCCCTCCTTCCCCTTTCGCGGGTCCATGTCGTGTTGATGGTTTTTGATTGACCGGAAGTGTGACGTCAGGACACGCATCGAGAGAGAGATAGAGAGAGAGAAGCTCCGTGACTGCGTATCCCTTTCTCTTTCTCTCTCGCTGACCGGCTCGCTCCGCAATTCTCGTAGTATCCTTGTACGAAGTGTTACCGTACGATTGGGCAAGCTCTAATATACCGCACTATCTTCTATTTTATGTGTATATATATATATATATATATATGAATGCATAGACGGCTGTCCAGCTGAATTCCGCGCATCCGCTCGTCTCGCCCTCTCGATTTCCTTCGATCCTTTTCCCTTTTTTTTTATTTTGCCGTTTCTTTTTCTTTTTTTTTTTTATCGTTTCAAGCTTTTTTTCTTTCCTCTTTTTTTTTTTTACAAAAATAATGCCAACACGCCTCGGATTTCTTTCGAGGGCACGGAAAAATGGGTATGGCGCTCGGATCGGGAAATATTAAATGACTGCATAATAGCGAATAGTTAATGGTTTGTTTAATTCTCTAGGACCGGAAGATAGTCTCGTTTTTCGCAATTTTCTTACTCGGGAAAATTATTACTTCTTTTTGTTCTTTTCATTCGTAAGGTTGTTTTTTACGTAGATAAAAATTGTTAGTACTACTACTATTATTATTATTGCTTACTGCCATAATAATAACGGTGATGATGATGATGATGAGAATAATATCGATAATAATTATTATTATATTTTTATAATCATAATAATAATTATGATTACAATTAATTTATCGTGTTTCCAGCATTTTATTTTTTTGTATCAGTCACTCGACGCCTCTTTTTATTTTTCCACGCACATTTTTTTCTTTTACCCTCATCTCGATAGACTAGACTGTTCTTCCGGTCCAGCCGCATGCAGCATCGACCGGATGGCTGAACCGCGCTTTCTTTTTTTTTTTCGATGTCAGGCAACGCGAATTACGCTCGTTCGATTGGTGGTCGCTCGTAACGTGTATGTGTGTGTGTGTGTGTGTGTGTGCATGTATATATATATATATATATATAGATGTACAAATATATACATATAGACACATGTGACTCAGAGACCTTTGTGCTAGCCTGATGGCTTCTTGCCAAAATCTCTCTTCCGCTGGCCGGCAAAGGGTGGCGGAAGAGCGGAATAACGCGCGGTGAAGGGCGAAGGCGAGAGCAAGAGAGACATTCACCATCCCCGTTTATCCTTCAATTCCAACGAGCCAGGGTTGCTACTAACCGGAGCGAAAAACGAGATCCCCCGAACAACTGAATAACTCGTTCTCACCGCGAGTGTTCCGACGAGAACATACCGTTCGGAAGAATTTGAAAAAAAAAAATGTGTTCGTGATCTCTCTCTCTCTCTCTCTCTCTCTCTCTCTCCCCCTCTCTCTCTCTCTAGATAGGATAAAACTAGTCATAGGTTTAAGATATATGTATTATTATTGTTGAATTTTGTGCCCATGTACTTCATGCATTGTAACAAATTTCTGCACGGTGCTCTTAGGGGGCTTTCGTCCCAGAGCACGGAATAAACGAACGTTCTCTCTCTCTCTCTCTCTCTCTCCCTCCCTCCCCCCCCCCCCCCCCCCCTCTCTCTCTCGTTCGACGCTCCCTCTAATTGTATTCGTGGCGAAAAGAGAAATCAACGTGCAAAAGTGAATGTTTATTTTGCCAGTTTGTTTTCTCTTGTTCGGCTTTTCCTTAACGTTGGTCCGTAAGGAAATAAATTATTTCAAGCGTATGGAGAGGAAATTGTTGATACGTATGAACGTTGTAAAAATTCACGCCCGAAAGACAAACACGCGTACCGGGATTCGGAAGAACCAACCCCCCTCCCCCCAAATTCCATTACGATGAGCGAAGCACCTCTCAACGAGAAAATTATATTTAGAGCGAACGTTGGGCAGGACACGAGGGACACAGATATAACGCGTTCGTCAGACACGCAAGTCTACGAGGAGATTCTTCGTTAAGTCACGGTACTTTTTTATTATTATCTTCATCATCATTATTATTTCTTATTTATTATTATTAGCTTTATTATTTTTTTTATTGTCATCGACATCGTTATTTTCTATTGTTTTTCATCGACATTGTTAATTTTATTTTTTTTATCGTCATCGTAATTCTTATTATTATTATTATTATTAGTTTCATCACTTTTTAATTGTCTTCGTCATCGATGTTATTTTTCATTGTAATTATTGTCGTTTTTGATCTCCATTATTATCAATATTCTATTATTATTATTGATATTTACATGATCATTGATATTACAATGAAGCAATAATATAATTGTTATTATTGTTATGATTAGTACATTCACACATGCCGTACATTTACATTTTTTTCTTTCTTTCATTTTTTTTTTTATATGACGATTTTTAATAGTTAACATGCGCGAGCCTTAAGTGGAATCCTCATTTTATTTTCTCTCCCTCGAGTCTTGTCGACCCTTTACTCTACCCCCGCCCCCGCCCTTCCCCGTTCGAGCATTCTGCGACGCGGCCCCCTTTCACGGCCATCCCTTTCCGCTTCTTTTAATTCTTTACCGGTGGCGCATGCGCTTTCGGGCTTGCCAGCGTGAGTCCCGGACAAAGGGAACCCGTTAGAATTGCGTTTACCGCCCTCTCGCGCTATCCCCTTCGCCTCCCTTTCATCCCTCGGTAGCAAGGAACGAAAGGGGGACAGGGAAAAAGTGAGGGGGGGGGGGGAGAATAACAACACAGCGAAAAGGAACGAGAGTAGCAGAGAGAGAGAGAGAGAGAGGATTTTGCACACGTACTTTTCGTCACGACTTGTCTTTTTTCTTTTCCCTTCTTCGCATCGGTTTATTTTTCTTTCTTTTATTTTTTCGTTTGGTTCAATGCGGTGCGATGTCATCGTACGCAGCCAACGGAAAACCAACGGTAAGACTTTTTTGCAACTTGGTTACAATGCTTCGAGATGGAATGAATCCCCTCGAACCTTCCCATTACCCCCTCAGGGGTTCTCACTCGAAAATTGTCTCTTCTTTCCGCCCTTTTTTTTTTGGCGAACAGTTACAACCGGGCTTTTTATTCGAAAAATCGTCTCAAAATTTGTTTCCATGCCATACCGCCCCTTATCATTGTAAGTACGCATATTTTTCAGGGGCAAACACATTCAACCGAAAGAAAAAAAAAATCGAACAATCGAGAAAAATTGTCGATGGCCATTTTTCGGCAAACCCAAACAATATGTCGTTATTGATATTTTTCCTGAATATTCGCGTTCAATTATTTCTAGATCTGAAGAAAGAAGCGTTTTCTACTAAACTTTTTTCACATTTTACTCACGTATTATTATTTTTTTATCTTTGTATATTTTGTTTTTCTTTTCGTCGGTACAAAAAAAAAAAAAAAATGGCGCGCGCGAGAGGCCTCATTAAATATTCATGGTTCGGGAGAGTGTCCTCCCGGCAATTCGGCCCAAGTCGAGCTTGGCGACCTCGTTGATTTACAGAATGGAAAATCCATCCAAGTTTTCTCATTATCCGCGTTGTGTGAGTGAGAGAAAAAAAGAGATGCGCGGCCGAGGGATGAGGACAATCTCGGGCGAAGAAAGTAAAGGGGAAATATTTTGTGCTTATGTACATTTGTATGTTTATATTATATATATATATATATATGTATATGTATATCGTGCGAAAGGTTGAACGAGAGGGAGACGGGCAAATTTTTCTTCTCGCACTTTCTCGTTTCCCTAACCAGCTTAATATTTTTTTTAACCCTCGACGCCTCGTCCGCGGTTTCGCTAAATTACTTTCGGTTCGATATTCCACAAGTTCGTCCTCATTTTCCTTCTGCCTCGTTTCCGGATCATCCCCGCGTGTACGAGGATCGTTATATGATTTTTTTTTAATGCATTTTTCAGCTGCAGGTCGGCCGAAAAAAAAACATAGTAAATTCTTTGCTTCTCGTCTTGTCAAAGACATTTGATGGATGGTTCTTTGGTGAAAAAAAAAATCTTTGGTCAAGGTTTTTTCTTCTTCTCGGTGTTCGTGTTTTTTTTTTCTTTTTCAAATTATGGGGTTGCGTGGGTTTCGAAGTAAAAAAAAAGCATATTTTCTCTATTTTTTTTCAATATAATATATAAATTATTTTATTCAAAATGTTAAGCACATAAAAGAGCAACATTTCGACAATATTTTTTAAAAAAATTGGGAAATTCAGCCGGTGGAACCGGGTTTCCGGAGACCCCTAAAAAAAAGTGTCGTCGTGGTGGTCAGGATAACTCATGATAGCTTTATCTGAAATTAAAAAACCAAACTTTTTCTGTTAGTAGATAAGTATAGCTCGTGATTGAACGAAGGATTTAAAAAAAAATTGAAATTTGAATTTTTGGCACAGTTGTATGCAAAATAGTTCAATTTTTGGTACAATTTACACTACGTATAGCCTTGTAAAATTAGTTGTAATCGAAAAAAAAACCTTCGTTCAATCACTAGTCAATGCTATTTCGAAGAAGTGTGCAAAATTTCAATAAGATCGGTGCATTAGTTTTTGAGAAATCGTGTCCACCGACTTCAAAAATAGTGTTTTGAGAAAAATGCGTATACCTGCGTCACTCCCGGCCGGTCTTTCCCAACGGGGGGAATTCCCAAAGGCTCTCTCTCTCTCTCTCTCTCTCTCTCTCTCTCCTAGACTTTTACTCCGATTGACTTAAAACTTTGGGCGAATATTCTAGATATATTGCACTATTAGATAATAAAATTTAAAAAAAAATGGATTTTTCGAAAATTTTCAAACCCACGTAACCCCTTAATATTGAAAATTAAAAATATTCGTCGAAATTCTGCGATTTATTATTTGGCGCGTTTTTTTTTTATTTTTACAAAATCCGAGATATTTTTCAGACCTGATTCGTCGATTTGCAATCGGTGCAGCTTTTTGTTTTTTTTTTTTCTTTCTTCTTTGCGCCGCCACAACGATTGACTCGAGGTATAAAATTACAAGGGTATTTCGTTCTTTTTTTTTTTGTAGTTTTTTTTTTCTTCACGCGAGCGAGAAGCGCCCACGAGCTCTTTTCGATAAGGCTTCCCTCGAGCTGACCCTTTGTGTACACATATCCCTCCCCATGCAAACTTGTATTATACGATAGCTACTACTATTATACGATAGCCGACGTTGTACCTGTAACACAAAGTACCTCGAGAAACATAGCCGATCGTCGAACATCGCGTGTGTCTGTGTACTTTGAATTCTCTCAAGGGAGACCCCTCTGACCTGTGACAAATACCGCTCAACTTTTGCTTCACAATATTATGAATATTCTTTCGCGTATGTGTCGTATTCGTAAATTGTTCTGGATCATCGAAAAGCCAAGACAGTTTAGCCTTTCATAGGGCTGAAGCTTTTATCGTTGGAATAAAAGCCAAATTCTTTTTCATTTCTTATTTTCATTATTATCGCAAAATCATTATTTGCACATGTGCTGTAGATCGTTAAGAATCCGAAAAAAATTGCGCGATTCTCGTAGCTCAAATCTACGGAAGAAAATGTATGGAAATGGAAGTGAAACAAAATTCACTTTCGTTGCATTCCAATGATGCAAACTTCACCGTCATAGCCCTTTAGCATAAGAATATTAACCATTACAATAATAAGAGCATCAACAACAATAGCTACGATAACTGACACTGGTGGTTGGGTGGTCCCATCCACGATCTGTACAAACCCGCAAGGCTTGCACGGAGAGAATTAAATATTAAAAATTACCGTGCAGTAACGGTAACCAGATGACAACCCTGAAACTTCGCTTATTATCACTGAGTAAAACACAGATTTTCACGAAAATAAAATAAAATTTCTTCTTCCGATAGAAAATTTTACCAGATTTTCTAGTAAATTGTGATGTGTAACAAAATACGCAAAACTTAAATTTAAAAAATATATAATATCAGCAAAATTTTACTGTGCATTTTATTATTTTATGCCTTTCAAAAATGTCTATAAAAAAGTATCGTCTTTATAACAGTTATTTTAAGATTTATTATAAAATTTAATGAGTGTTATAGGAAAATGTATTGTGCTCTCGGTAAAAATTATCGTGCGCGCTACCCTTCTTGTATAGTAAAATGTTACCTACGTATTTGAAATTTTCTGTAACGTGAGTTAAAAAAAACTTGTCGCTTACGAATTATTATGCTTTTCTCACTTTTCACCACATTGAAATATATTACGGTAATTTTTACCGTGAAATTCACGAGAAAAATTACTTTTTAATTCTCTCCGTGTATATACGTTGGAAAAGTCAGGAAATAATAATTACCAATTGATCATAATAATGCAATATGATATAACAATAATAATAATAGAAAAAGTTAATAATAGTTATATAATTGGATAAGAACAACAAATGAAAATATAGGAAATGAATAATAATAGGACAGCGCACCCGTCTAAACCGCTGAAAATAGAAACATGACATTTGAACGATATGTTCCTTAGAAGGTGTGGAGGTGTACTAAAAAGGGATTTTTCGAAAATTAACTCTTAGGGGGTGAAATAGGGGGTAAAGGTTTGTATGGAAATAGTAATTTTTCGTGAATCAATGCGGTAAAGTGAGCTATAAATAGATTTTTTTCCGCACTAGCGCGGGAAAGTCTCGCATTCCCGCACTAGTGCGAGAAAGTAAGCATCGTTGAGAAATAAGCCACTTTCCGCACGCTAAACACCAATCGAAAATCGCACTTTCGGGGCAGGCATTGCAAAAATTATATTCCTTGTGTGTATAAATTTGAAACTTGGAAGATATGTTCCTTAGAAGATGTTGAGGTCCACTAAGAAGGGATTTTTCGACAATCAACTCTTAGGGGGGTGAAATTGGATGTAAAGGTCGCCTCAAAGTAACCTGACATTTTTTATTGCGCGCCATTTATTTTTTTGTGGCGAACATAGAGTACTAATGTTTGACAACCGGCATCAGGAAGTATTGAGGTTTAGTCATGGAGAATTACACGATCGAGCTACGCATGGAAATTGTGAAAATTCACTACGAAACAATGCAATTATTTCAGACGAGGTTAATCGGCCACCAAGATCGTACGATTTGATGCCATTGGACTTCTTTATTTGGGGTTTTCTGAAAGGAAAAGTGTATGCCAATTATCCACAGACCATTCCAGAGCTCAAGAAAGCAATTGGACGCACCATTAATGAAATTAGTCCGCAATTATACCAAAATGTTATTGAAAATTTCGTCAAAAAAGTGAACTTCTGCAAACAGGGACGGAGGCGGCCATTTATCGGATATTGTGCTCCACACATAACCTCCATGTTTGTACCTTACATTCAAATAAAAATATTCGTACTTTTCAAATAAATAATGCGTTTTATTAATAAATAAAAATGTCAGGTCACTTTGAAGACAACCTGTAGAAGTTTCCATGGAAAATTGTATTTCTTCCGTGTATCAACTTGTAACTCGGTATAAATATTCGTCGAAACAAACAGTAAATCGCATGATTTAGGGATTTTTTAAAAACAACTTCTAATAAGGGGTGCAACTGCGGTAATGAAGTTTTTCTATGGGCCAAATTACACGCTGGCAAAGTTGCGGACGAAACCTACTTATAAATATAATTTCTGATGTAAGGAAATCAAAGATTTCTGATACAAAAAAAAAAAATAATTATAGATGTATTTAAGACTTGAAAAAAAAAATAGTCCAGCAATTTGCCATGAAACGTTAATTTTTCCAGCCATTAAAATGCTTTTGCATAGTAATAAGTAGATGAAAAATTTGTGCTTAAAAAATCCTGATATATAAGTTTTTTTTTAAATTCTATTTGCTCATTGTATTAATTTCTTCCTCTCTTGCTTTTTAATTCCCTTGAGGATCTTCTCGTCTATGAGCGATGACCCCGTATACCGAAGCCCAAGGAAATCGCTGATTGAGAATTCAAGTCGTGATTGAAATGGAGAGAGATTTCTCGGACCCGATTCAGCCGTACCTAGTAAAAGAACGAGAGACCGGAGAAATATTATCCCCCGCACAGGGAGGAAAAGAAGCGAGAGAAAAATGAGAAAGAGAGAGAGAGAGGGAGAGAGAGAGAGAAGTTCATTTGAATCGAAACGATTTTAGAAACACCACACGCGTTGCATTCTTCTATTCGTCTCGTTCCGTTGGTCGTGCAACGCAGAGGAAAAGCCTGACGACTCCATGCGAATCTTAAAGAAACGTCATCGCAAGTGACTTCGAAAAAGAATGACAATAATTATCGACCTCATATTAATAATGATTATTTACGAAAATGTCTAATCGTGTGACTATTTTAAGATTAATTGTGGCCCAATTGAATCCAAACTGACGTACAGTTATAAAATCCATCGTTTAATCTTGAAAAAGAATCGAAGCCCGTCGATAAATTTAGTAAATTTTCCAATTGTAATTGGCTTTTCATCAGTTCATCAAATTTTTTCGTCATTTCATTATTGCTCTACATTTATTCGTTATAAATTCATAATCTTTCGAGAAATCGTTAAAAGCTAAATATACGACGTAGCTCGAATTATGAAAGTTCGAAATTACGATGTCACGTGAATACACGTCGCGTCTCTGCTGAACTTCCACTTGACTAATATATAAGCCCCTCGAGGCCATTACACGCGTGCGCTTGTAACGCAACGCACACCCGTGTGCTCGGTGCGTAACACGAATGAATGGATGTTGAAATGGAAGAGAACATTTGAGAGCCGAGTTTCCTCATCCCGCTCCCTTTTTCGACCGGCGTGTTCTCTCTCTCTCTCTCTCTCTCTCTCTCTCTCTCTCTCTCTCTCTCTCTCTCTCTGGCACTCGCGTTCGAGGCTGTGGCAGCCCTCGTTCGTCATTAATACGAATTAAGACATTTAACCGAGCTGGGAATTCAGCTGAGTCTGGAGAACGAGACGAGATGTACAAGGGGCAGATCAAACTCGCGTATAAAAGATACACAGGAATAAGTCGAAATGCTATATCGATGTTTTTTTTTTTCCTTTTTTCCAACAAGAACGAAAACACGCGAAGGAGGTGGTAGTAACTTTGTCGCGTGTCTCCCTCGCTCCGCTCACGGACCGTTGAGCACACGTTTTTTCTCGTTATCGGGACAGATATCTCGATCAGTGCCCCCTGTACCCCCCCCTCCCTGCCCTGTATGACATGTTCAAACGCACACGTGTATCCGGCTGGTCGCTGGCCAATCAATTATTCACTTGTAATAATTCATCGTGTTCACGTATACACTCTATTATGCATATACACATTTGTACGTTCGTATACCGGCGGGGGGAGGTTATTGTATATGAATATATAGCTCGCGAGGGTGTTAGAAAGCAAAGTCCACTTCCTCCTATATTTCCTCGATTAATGCCGCCGTATTTTCGTAAATGTGGGGCAATATGGAGCCCTTTAAAAAATAAAACGAAATTTCCTTCGTTGATGGGACTATATTCCAGCTAAGGTGGAACGAAATGAAACGCTATAAAAAAGAAATTCTTCGAGCAATGGTGCCATATTCGAGTGAATGCGGAGGGCAATATGGACCTCTGGGGGAAAAAAAAAATGGTCTCGATCAATGCTGCCTTATTCGAGTGAATGCGGGGCAATATGGACTCCTGTGAAAAACGTTAAATTTTCACGGTGGAAAAATTACTTCGTCGATTCTCAGCGCAGTGATTAATTTTACTCCGTTCTTGTTTTTTCACTGTGTTTGTGGACGTTAGATGGAATAATATCGAACGCAGGTTGGTTTATGGACGCGTTTCATTTTGCAACGTGTATACGAACTCAATTTCGTTGCTACGTCAATCCCGGCGGGTGTGCATAAGCGACAGCATCCTGCCGCTATATTTTCTTCATCAAATTTTTTTCATGGCGTAGAACGGGGCTAAACGAACCGGAACTTCAAAACAGTCATTACGCCTGTATGCATATTTTTTTTTTCCTGTGTACATAAAGGTAAATAAAAACTGAGTTATTTTCGGATATATATATATATATATGTATATTCACAATAAGTTAACATATTTTTGTATTTTTATTAACATGAAAATATTTTATTTTTAAATATATTATAAAATGAAAAATATATATATTAAAAATTTCGAATATATATATATATATATATATATATATATATGCAGGAACACGTAATAATAATAATAATAATAATAAATAATTGAACCTGTCGTTTTTTTAAAGCGGTACATAGCAATTTTCGATCGTCCTGCGATTTTCAGTGAGTCGCCCATTTTTACCCACTCTCCACTTATCGGTTTAAAACGCGGCGCGTGAATAAAAATGACTCGTATCACTCTGGTCTTTGATCGACGAACGAGATTTGACGGGGGACGAAAGATCTCAAGTAAAATTTCCAAGTTCATATCCATTTTTAATGAATTTCGGTATAGGTGGTCCATATTGCCCCACTTTTTGTCGACTATCCCTACAAGGGGTTACGTGGCTTTCGAAGCCAAAAAAAGCATGTTTTCTCTATTTTTTTTATATAATATATAAATTATTTTATTCAAAATGTTAAGCACATAAAAGAGCAACATTTCAACAATATTTAAAAAAAATTTCATCCAAAAATTTGGGAAATTCAGCCGGTGGGATCTAGTTTCCGGAGACTCCTCAAAAAAAAAAGTGTCCTCGTGGTGGTCAGGATAACTCATGACAGCTTTATCTGAAATTAAAAAACCAAGTTTTTGTCTGTTAGTAAATAAGTATAGCTCGCGATTGGACGAAGGATTAAAAAAAAAATTGAAATTTCAATTTTTGGCAAAGTTGTATGCAAAATAGTTCAATTTTCGGTACAATTTACACTACGTACAGCCTTGTAAAATTAGTTGTAATCGAAAAAAAAATATTCGTTCAATCACTAGTCAATGCTATTTTGAAGAAGTGTGCAAAATTTCAATAAGATCGGTGCATTAGTTTTTGAGAAATCGTGTCCACCGGCTTCAAAAATAGTGTTTTGAGAAAAATGCGTATACCTGCGTCGCTCCTGGCCGGTCTTTCCCAACGGCGGGAATTCCCAAAGGCTCTCTCTCTCTCTCCTAGACTTTTACGCCGATTGACTTAAAACTTTGGGAGAATATTCTAGACATATTGTACTATTAGATAATAAAATTAAATAAAAAAATGGATTTTTTGAAATTTTCAAACCCACGTAACCCCTTAAAACATTCGCCAACGGGCATAATTCCGTTGGCGAAGGTTTTAAGGGATATTCGACGAAAAGTGGGGCAATATGGACCACCTGCCGTATACTGAAATTCATTAAAAATGCATATGAACTTAGAAATTTTACTTGAGATCTTTTGTCCCCCGTTAAATCTTTTTTGTTTGGGTTTATTGAAGATACGAAAAATATGCTCGTTTACGTACAAGTATGTGTATTATTGAAAATGTTTTTTTGTTGTTTACACTCTGAATAATACAGAGCGTGATGCGGTGTGGTGTACGTTGCTCGCTCGAGCCGGCCACGCGTAAATCGCGCTTTACTCGTTGAAGCGCGAGGGGACAATCGTCCACGTACCCCGCGTCATTCTTCTTTTTTGTTCTCTCATTCTTTACGCCTCCTCCTCCTCTCCTCTCCTCTCCTTTTTTTTTTCTTCCCTCGTCACGAAAGCTAACGTCACGGAGTGGCAATAGCGCTGCGAGAGCCACCACGCCGGATGGCAACTCCGAATAGACAATGAAAATAATATGTAACGTGTGGGTACGTGCGTCTTCCTTTTTTCTTTTTTTTTTTCACGGAGCCACACGATTTTTCCCATTGCAAGTCTCTCTGCACTCGTACGACTCACGTACATGTGTACAAGTTTATATATATATATAAATATATATCCCTCATTTTCTTTGTCTCTCTTCAGAGGGTCTTTGATCTCACTATCGGCCTCGATAATGTCGACCCGAATCTTTGTCTTTCTCCTTCCGCCAGATAAATCTCGTACATTGCGACGATCAAAAAACGAAAAAAGATAAAAAATAAACACGTGTCGTCGAGATGCTACACCAAACGAAATACGTATGAAAAAAAAAAGAAACAACTATCGAGTCTAAAATATTTTTGTTTTTTTTTTAATTATTTCTCCCACGTGATTTTTTTCTTCTCGCGTATAGACGTATACGTGAAACGAGAATTTTTATATCCAAGTCGTGACTCCCCGCTGTTTCTCAAGCTGCTTTCATAATTTACACTCGTGAAGTTTCCACGCTCTCCTTGCATTATAATCGTGTTTCAAATGACGCTTCTACGGCTCTCTTGCTTGCCAATTATAATCAATTTTCGGTTAATTGAATTGTCCCGGTAGCGAGAGCCAACCTTCTGTCGCAAAGTGGCTGCTTTTATAGTAGTGGAAAAATTCACTTCCGCTCACTTTTATTTTCTTGACAATGGATTATTATTATTATTAATAATACTACTATTATGACGGAATAATATCGTTGGAAGCTCTGCGACAAATATTCGTCAATATTCGTAATACGAATATCAAGAATATTTCTTCGTATTCATATTATTATTAATATAATTATCAGTTATCAAACACGGAGAGAATTAAATGTTAAAAATTACCGTGCAGTAACGATAACCAGATGACAACCCTGAAACTTCGCTTATTATTACTGAGTAAAACACAGATTTTCACGAAAATAAAATAAAATTTCTTCTTCAGATAGAAAATTTTACCAGATTTTCTAGTAAATTTTTATGTGTAACAAAATACGCAAAACTTAAATTTAAAAAGTATATAATATCAGCGAAATTTTACTGTGCATTTTATTATTTTATGCCTTTCAAAAATGTCTATAAAAAAGTATCGTCTTTATAACAGTTATTTTAAGATTTATTATAAAATTTAATGAGTGTTATAGGAAAATGTATTGTGCTCTCGGTAAAAAATATCGTGCGCGCTACCCTTCTTGTATAGTAACATTTTAGCTACGTATTTGAAATTTTCTGTAACGTGAGTTAAAAAAAACTTGTCGCATACGAATTATTATGCTTTTCTCACTTGTCACCACGTTGAAATATATCACGGTCATTTTTACCGTGAAATTCACGACAAAAATTACTTTTTAATTCTCTCCGTGAAGGTATAATCGTTATCATTACTAATATTACTATTATTATTATCGTATTATAAATATCCAAACAATTTTATGCATTTTTTACACGTTTAAAGAATAATAACTATTATTATAGAAACTATAACATCGATGATTAATATAATTAGCAATAACAATTGTCACAATTATCAGTGCTATTGACAATTTTATTAATTTTATGTTTAATGTTTAAATTATTTGAGATTTACCCCGAAATAAAAATAAACCTTCCCTCAACTTGGAGAATCGTAAAAAGATAAACTCGTTGAAGGATGTTTTCTTTTTTTTTGTTTATTTTCCTTTTCGTGGAAATGTATTTTTCTCGTAGTTGCGATAAAACAAGAACGATCGTGTAAATCACCTAGTCATGAATAATCATGATCAGTGAATCATATTATCCAATTGTCGACAAGTACAAGACACTTATCCGTTATCGTTCTTTCTCCCTCTCTCTCTCTCTCTCTCTCTCTCTCTCTCTCTCTCTCTCTCTCTTCGAACAATACAGGGTATAATGAAGAATCTAAAAGCCACAATCCCCCCATTCCGGGTCCCCGGAGGGACCCCCCGACGGATGACCGAAATGATAATTATATGGTTCTGGCGCGAGTGACGTAGTCAGCAATGATATATGTTTACGTGTATAGTTGGCGTAATATTCAAGAGTCAATATACAATCTCGCGCGAGGGATACACGCACCCGAAGAAAACGGGAGATTGTATCCCCGGGAGGTCGCGCACGGGTCGTTTGATTAACAATTTAAAACGTAATTAGCGATTCATAGAACGGGCAGCCTCCTTCTCGTCCTCCTCCTTCAACCCCTCCCGCGTGTTTACTGATCCAAGAGGATTGCCCTGTTCGTGCCACACTTTGATAATCGTGTCGTGAGAATTCACTTTTTTCCCTATCGTCGTGAATTTTTTTTTCGTTCCTCAGAAAAAAAAAACGATCGTTCTTCTATACTTAACATTTTCGGCTTTTTGTTGCGATATTTTTTTGTCGTTTTTCAATTTATGAAAATCGATTTTATCTTATTTTGAACGGGGGTGTGTAAATATTTATGAAAAGAGATTTCATCTTATTTAGTGCAAGTGGGGGGAGGGGGTGTGGGATATATGTAAATATTTATGAAAATGTATTTTCTTTTATTTTGGGCTAAGTGGAAGGGAAAATAGAATGCAGCTGAAACGAGGTTTCCGTTTCGATCTGAAAAACGGCCTCATACATGCTCGTAATTTACACCGGCAAGGAGCCCGGCTGACCAATCACTATATCATTGGCCATTGAACGTGCACTCACTCCCTCTTTCTTTCTCTTTCTCCCTTGATATATATTATATACCCGTGCCCATTGAACGTATATATCGCGCTCTCTCTCCCTCTCTCTCTATCTCTCTCTCTCTCTGCCTTGATATCTCACCCCACGTAGCGTTAACTGCTCGAAATACTGGCTCTATTACGTCCGAACGAGTTACTCTCTACACGTAGCGCCCTCCGATATCTCCGACACCGTCGAGCTTATCGGGAGACTGATTTAGAATTTATACATTCCTTATTATTATTTTTATTTTATATATATATATATATATATATATATATATATATATATATATATATATATATATATATGCATATAGCGAGGGATGTATAAACTCGACGTGTATATTACGCTTGAAAATATCTCGAATGAATTTTCACGCTTGTCTCTCATTATCTCAAAGTTAGCATCGTTCGAACGCAATGAATATTCTTTTTCAATTTTTTTATTTATTCATTTTTATTCGTATCCAACCTTTTTTTCCGCACATCTACGTTACGGGTCCTCAATAAAATTCTCAAAAATAAAATAGATTGATTTTTCTATTTTAAATCCGTAAAAAAAGAAATTCGAACGTGCATTGGGAAGAAAAGTATTACCATTGCGTTCCAATGACGTAAGCTTCAACATTATAGTCTCTGTGCCATTTTCGATCGGACAAAAAGTTTCTTAGGGTTATTGGTCCGACGAAGAAGACGATTATTTTGGAACTTCGTTGATGGGAATTAAACATTTTTTGTTTATAATAATGTACGAAACAGTCTACTTTAATTCACTCGCAATTACGTAATAATGAGGATACTCTATTTATTATAAATAATCACATATTGTGATAGGATATATGCGTTTTTTTTTTATCCTTCGATCGAGGTGTGCTTGATAAATATTGTCGCGATTTTTTTCCTATTCGATATTTTATTATTATAAACAAAAAAAATTGTTTGCCGTAACGAGCATTCTTCTTCCATTATTGTTTCCTTTAACAAAAAAAAAACAATGTTCCGTTACAAAAAAACTATTTTTTGTACGAATTAAATCTGTCTGTCTGTTAAAAAAAAAAAAAATCAAAAGTAAGAAAAGCGACCGCGATAATTAATTGTCGTCAGTGAAGAGAGAGTGAAGAGAGGATGAGGAAGTGATCCGAGGGCAAGGAAAATAACGTTGTTTTTGTGTCTTGTTCTCGGCTTGTCGCAGCACATGGTGCAGACAGGAATGGCTGCGCCTTACGGTGGGGGTGTATTTCCACCGCCGGTGAACGGCGTTACCGGTGTCGTCGGGGCGACCGGTGGTGGCGGTGAGGTCAAACCGCCCCCGCCCTCACAGGTCAAGGAGGACAACAGCGTTGCACAACAGCAGCAGCCTCCCGGTGGTCCGCAGGTACAAACTGGCTCCGGTGCGTCACATCAGGCCGGTGCACCTGGGGCACCGGCGAGCGCGAGCTTCAGCCCGCCACCACCACCCAACGGGGTCGATCAACAGGCCATCGTGAGTATATCCATTTTTTTTTTTTTTTCTCGTTGTTGCTACTTCACGCTGTTGCGAATTGCGTGAGTGAATCCATTGTTTCATTTTTTTCTTTAGCATACAATGATTCGTTGGGCGAGTTCATTTTTTACCTCCTCTACGCTGCAATTTATTGGATTAAATCCATTGCTGCTATTCTCGTCGATACGAATCGATTATTTTGCCTCAATATTACGATTTGATCGATCAAATCCATTCGCTTTTTTTTTTCTTATCGCAGAGAGTCGCGTGAGTAAATCCATTACCATTTTTCACGACGCAGTGAGTCGCGTGAGTGAATCCACTATTCTTTTTCTCGTCGCATCGATTCGCGCGAGTAAATCCATTAACTCTTTTCTCGTCGCAGCGATTCGCGCAAGTAAATTCATTTGCTCTTTTTTTCTCTCTCGTTACAATGATTCGTGAGGGTAAATCCATTTCATTTTTTTTTTATCGTGGGGATTCGCACGAGCCAATCCTCTAGCTTTTTTTTTGCTCATTGCAGTGATTCGTGTGAGTAAAGCGACTGTTTTCTTCTGCTGTTACGATTTGTGCGGGCAAATCCATTACCTTTCTGCTCATAGCAGTGATTTACATGAGTAAATCCACTTTTTTTTATAATTACGATTTACGCGGATAAATCCATTACCTTTCTGTCCATCGAAGTCATTTACGTGAGTAAATCCATTACCTTATTGCTCATCGTAGTGCTTTACATAAGCAAATCCATAACAGTTTTTGTACTACGCTGATTCGCGGGAGTGAATTCATTCCATCCGATCGTTACAATTTTCGACGGCGAGTCCAACAATTTATACGGCGATTATTGTTTACGCGAGTAAATCTATTATTTTGTCCTCATTGCAATGATTCGCCTGAGCGTTTCCACTGTTTTTCGTCATGGGCTTGAAGTTTGCATCGTTGAAATGCAACGATTTTTTTTTTACCTTCTTCCTTTCGTTAGTATCGAAAATTGTATTTTGCAGATTTGTGTTGTAAATGGCTAAAGGAGCCTCAAAAATTATCACGGAATTTTTATAGCTTAATTCTGCCGAACAAAATTTGGGAAATTGAGTAAAAAAAAATATTTCGTTGCATTCCAACGATGCAAATTTCAACATCAATTTTCCTCGCAATTATGAGTTTCGCGATACTTTCGACAAATTCATTATGAATCAATGAATCCACAACGAATACTTTCACTTTTCGACAAGTCCATTACGCTTTGTTGCTCATAACGATAATCTACGTGACAAATCCATCCGTTTGTTCGCATTACCGTTATTTGCGTGAATAAATCTCGTGCTTTTTTTCTATTACAATTCGCGCGAGGAAATCCATTATATTATAACTCATCACAATGATTTACGTGAAAAAATCCATTGCCTTCACTTATCAGGGTGAATTCCGTGAGTAATTGTTTTCTATTGTTTCTATTTCGTTGCTATTGTCATTTAGACGAATAAATCCACTAGCCTTTTTTTCATCGCAATGATTTACGCGAGTAAATCCATTACATTTTTTTCCACCGCAGGGATTTGCGTGAGTAAATCCATTTTTTCTCACCCTTAGTCGTTTTTTTCTTCGATTTACGTCGATAAATCCATCGTTCCGTATCGCCATTACTTTTTTTCCCCATTATAATGATTCGTGCAATACATTGTGTTTAGATGAATCCGTTATTTTTTTCACGTGTGTACACTACCACACGCTCACGCATAGGCATACCAGGACATTTTGTGTACAATTCCGTGTACCTTGGCAATACACCGCGATATGCCTGACCATTGAGGAACACGTGGATTTTTCTACTGCTATAGCGCTCATACACTGTCGCAGTGGTGCAGCACCTCGTGTGATCAGACAGTGGCAAAAGTGTATCGTCGTAAATTCGTTCCCTTTTTTTCTCGGACACACTCGTTTGTACACATGGACGTTGTATCAATTCCTTTATACAAACGTCTTTTATATCTCGATCGAAGTCGTTGCTACATAATTTCCATTGACTTATGGCTTTTTTCCTATCCTTCTTTTATCTCGTTAATGATTTTTTTTGTCTATTTTCCTTCTTTATCTTTCATTGCCCGACATTGCTTTTCTACCATTTTTGAATTTTCCATTTGTCTTTGGTTCCCGTTCCAATTTTTCACCTTTTCCTCTTAATTTTTTTTCCTTCAGCTTTCGCCATGCCCACTCCGTTTTTTTTTCCACTTTTTCCTTTCGTCCTTGTTTCTTTTTTTTCTCTGACCATTTTTCCTTTTTAGACCTTTTTTCTTTAATACTTTTCTTCTCCACCGTTTCTCTCTGATAGCACGCATCGACCCCCTCTCGCAATGGGCACATACCTTTGATTTTTTTGTTTATCTCGTTGTTTTTTTTTTTTTTTTTCGTTTTCGACCGTACAGTCGGAAGTGTTTCAGGCGGCAGTGGCTGCTGCCGCAGCGGCGGCTGCGGCCGGTGGGAACGCCGGCCAACAGGCCGCTCCGACGACGGTCGGCAACGAGACGAGTCCCGAAGGCGTCGGCGAGAGCACGGCCCTGGTACCAGTCACCTCGGGCGCGACGACACCCGCAACCGCCGTCACCCAAGGCACCGATCTCAAGGGACAACCCAAGCGGCTCCACGTCAGCAATATACCATTCAGATTCCGGGATCCCGATTTAAGGGCGATGTTCGGGGTAAGTCGCTACCCGCACTTTGTTATTCTTTTATTTGTTATTTCATTATGTATTTATTTATTTATTTATTTTTATTTTTTAATTCAATTTCGGTATATATTCAATTTCTTCATTCATTTATTATTCTATTATGAATTTATTTTCTTCTTCATTCATTTATTTATTTCGTCATGTGTGTATTCTTTTTTTAATTGAATTATTCATCTTTTTGTTCCTTCATTTGTTAAATGTCGACAAGATGGGCTTTTTTCGGAAAAAAATAAATAAAAAGCTGGAAATTCGTTCTCCGTAGATCGTTCTCTCAAAATTGATCCATTTATAAAGAAGTTTTGCAGCGAATATGCACGATAAAACAGCTTCAACTTCACTCATAATCTGACTCGATTAAATTTATTTTTTTCCGATTATGGGATTACGAGTATCAATTAAACTGTTCAGAAAACAAGTTTATTTAAAGGGTTACGTGGGTTTCGAAGCCAAAAAAAGCATATTTTCTCTGTTTTTTTTAAATATAATATATAAATTATTTTATTCAAAGTGTTAAGCACATAAAAGAGCAACATTTCAACAATATTTTTTTCAAAATTTCATCCGATAATTTGGGAAATTCTGCCGGTGGGACCTGGTTTCCGGAGACCCCAAAAAAAAAAGTGTTCTCATGGTGGTCAAGATAACTCATGATAGCTTTATCGGAAATTAAAAAACCAAGTTTTTGTCCGTTGGTAGATAAGTATAGCGCGTGATTGAAAGAAGGATTCAAAAAAAAATTGAAATTGAATTTTTGCCAGAGTTCTATGCAAAATAGTTCAATCTTTGGTACAATTCACACTTCGTACAACTTGTAAAATTAGTTGTAATCGAAGAAAAAACCTTCGTTTAATCACTAGTCAATGCTATTTTGAAGAAGTGTGCAAAATTTCAATAAGATCGGTGGATTAGTTTTTGAAAAATCGTGTCCACCGACATCAAATATATAGTGGTTTGAGAAAAATGCGTATACCTGCGTCGCTTCCGGCCTGTCTTTTCCAACGGGGGGAATTCCCAAAGGCTCTCTCTCCTAGACTTTTATTTTGATTGACTTAAAACTTTGGGAGAATATTCTAGACATATTGTACTATTAGATACTAAAAGTAAAAAAAAATGGATTTTTTGAAATTTTTCAAACCCACGTAACCCCTTAAGTCTAGCAACCGCGCCCTTTTTTTTATACGTAGAAAATTTGTTTTCCATAATTTTTTTTCTTAAATTTTCTACAATTATATTTTTATTTTTTTCCACAATAACTTTTCCATAATTATGAGCTTGATTGGAGATACACCCGAGTGAATCCGCGGGCAACGACTAATTGTGGATAGTTCCAACGTTTTTAGGATCTTGTTCGAGTTGGCGAACAAAAAAATCTCTCTGTGTATTAAAAAAAAAGCCTGTCTTCGAAATATGTACCGTTAATTTCTTTTTATCTCTTCTATTTCTCATTTTCCTCCAAAATTCGAATACGAAAATGGTCGTTATTTCCATTCCTGTATTTCCTGTTGCAGCAATTCGGGCCGATCCTCGATGTAGAGATAATTTTCAACGAGAGGGGCAGCAAGGTAAGCTCACCCGACCGGACGCGGTCGCTAGTGATATATTCGAAAATTAAAAACAATAACAACAAAAATCGATGACAACGATAACTCGTTCCTCACGAATCTCCTGTTTATATATATATATATATATATATATATATATATATATATATATATATATATATATATATATATATACATAGTCGAAATGGAAGAAAAAAAAACATAAAAAAAAAGCTCTCCAAGATGTCGTCAAGTGGACAAACCGCGCCTGCACCCAAGTTACCGAGATCCCCGATTCTTTATTCTTGTTGAGATTCTTCCTTCTCCTACGATTCTTATCTACCCACTTTTAATTCGATGATATCGATTCTCTAAAAAAGTATCAAGTTTTATCGTGTTCCTACGTTACTCCCCCTCGTCGCTCATCAGTTTCCAGTCGATCTCGATTTTTGTACCGTTTTATTCTCGTACGTATCGCGATGCGCGAAAACCCGATAACAGCGCCAAGCGGGAAGGGAGGACGCCCCTTGTCCTTTCCATCGTCATGTCTTGGCGCGACGGGACGGCTTTATTGGAAAACTTTGCTCTCATTTTGTGTCCTTTTTCATTTCTTTTTCCCTCGTCATTCACGTTTGTTTCGTCATTTTTCTTGTCTCTACGTGCTTTTTTTTTATTTCCCGTTACTATCGGCTTTCGCGCCGCTCGTCGCTTAACGAAATAACGACATCCTGGAGAGGAGGAGGAAAAAAGTACGGGAGGCGAGGAACGAGTTTTCATCGTTTTGGAAAAGACATCCTTGACCGTGACGCGAGTAATAATAATAATAATTGCAAGTTGAGGAAGTGCGTTGTCCGGAGCAATAAAAACTAGCATCGATAATAAATAATGATAATAATGAAAATAATGAGGCAACAAAAAAATTATGTGCAAACAATAAATCAATAATTCGATAATTCTGACCAGACGATGAATCGCTTTAAAAAAAAACTATATGCAGTGCAAAATGTGCAACGAGCGAACAAAATCACAATTCCTCGATGTCTTTTCCACCGCGATCTTATTTTCTCTCTTGTGTTTTGTCTTCGATTTATTTATTCATATTAAAATTTTGTTTCTTTTTTTCTTTCCTTTCTTTCACGTGAATTGTCTTCCAGCAAACGTCGGCAATGCACACACGCGCGAAAGTCAATTGACAGCAATGAAAAAAAAAAAACAAATAATAATAACGAGAAAAAAAATGAAAGCTTAAGGAGAAGAGGATCGATCGATTTTCCTTGGTAGAATAAACGGGGATGTAAGACAGGAAAGCAATGGGACAGGAAAGGAAGTTTAAAATGCAAACGCACCCTTACGCCCGCTCCAACCCCGATAGCATGTATGACGAGTGGTTTTTTTCTCGATCGGATATCATACACACACACACACACACATGTGTACACACCATGTCGTAATTTATCCATGTGTGACACTTCGCTATCCGGCGATAAGGGGGCGGGGGGCTCCGGAAGACTCGAATGACGTGGGAACAAGAGGGGGAGGGGATTACGGAAATCCAAGAGACTAGACTAGGCTAGTTAGGATCCAGAAGCGGGGGAGACACAGAGGCACGAGAAAGGGTACGATGGTGGGCGCGGCGGGGGTGAGGGGGGAACTGTCTCGTGAGATTCCTGCAGTAATACATCGTACCTTCATGTCGCATCCGGAGTTGAGCTTGCATATTCAGAACTACCGCCCGCCCTCTATAGTCAGCTTTGTCTGCTATGAATATCTACACACACACACACACACACATTTATATAAAGAAATATATACATATACGCGGTGGCCCATTTTAATTGAAATGATAAAATGTCGTGAGAACGATCAATCTAAGGGGACCTTAGCTTCTTGAAGGGACGCATATGTTGGTACGTTATTAGAATGGGATTAGGGAAAAGTATAACGAAACAAAAATTCTGTAGCTGTGAAATTACCGAAGCGGCGATACTTCAAACGTATAACGAGAATATATGTCGATAATTAACTTTGCAACGTTGAAATTCAACGGGAAATAATTATTTTCAATTGCTCAAAAGTTTTTTTTTAGCGGATTTGGAGTATGAAAATTACTCAAACGCTTTTGTGTATTCTTATTAGAGATTTACGATCTTAATTTGCAAAGCAATAACGCTTTGGATTGAAAACAAATTGAAGAAATAATAAATGCGAAAAGTAGTCGTTGCATCCCAACGATGTTCCAACTTCAACGTCGTAATATTATGAGATTGAGAGTTTGCATCGTTGGAATGCAATGAGTATTATTATCTTTCAACTGCTCGATTTTCTTTTGGAAAATCTTCGTTACGAAAATCCCACAACCATTTCTCGAGTCGCTCATTCAATAATCTAGAATTTAAATGGGCAAAAAATGATTTTGTAAATAAAAATGAGGGAACAAAAGTGTAAAAAAAAAAGAATTTTCGTTGCGTTGCAAAGATTCAAACTTCGCGACCATGCGCGCAAAGCTGCCTCTCGTCAATGTAATTAGAATGGGTCTTCATTCATTAGAGGCCTTCGTTAATGGATCTTTCATTCATTGAAACTTCATTATTAGAGGCACACCTCTAATAATGAAGTGCAGCGTTTTGAATGGATCGAGAGAGCAACCATAGTACGAAAAAAAAATCACATTACTACGAGAATTCAACAGAGAACGTTTTTTTTCCATTTATTTATTTTTGTTCAAGGAAAGACAAAAAAAAATGATAGAGGTGGCCTATCGAATAGTTTGAAAATCACACGGTCACTGGCATTGTGCACTGACTTCTTTTCTTTTTTCTTCTCTTTCAACTCGACAACGTTGGTTAATGTTTTTTTAAACAGAGGCAACATTGTTAAAGCGCTCGTTTATTATATTTTTTCTTTACATGAAAATCGAGTAAGAATAAATATTTTGCACTGGAAATTCTATAGCATTTTTTTTTGAGAAAAAAAAATATCAAAAAATTACACTCACCTCTTTCGAAATGCAAAAATATTCGCAACGTGAATTTTTTCAAATAAAAAATCGATAATTCAAATATTTTAGTTATAATAATTCAACAGTGTGTGTGTGTGTGTACACTAGAAAAAAAGTTCTACGAACTAATTCCTCGCTCACGGGCATGCAGGACATTTTTGCTTCGTGCAAAAAAAAAATATAAGATTCTTCAAACACTTTTTCCCCACTCAGGCCCAAACGAATGGTGATATTAACGAAAAACGATAGCATCTTGGCCAAAAGAGTTGCAGGTCCGCGACCTCCGATTGACAGCCCGTTACAACGTTTTTTGTTTCGTTCGGTGCATGTATGCCAATAATCTTCATTTCTCGAATCAGCGTAGAGTCATTGGCTAAGCTCATTCGTAAATCTCTTCGCGCTGCTGTCTGGCGGTACGGCGGCTTCCCGTCTCTTCGACGATGCCCTCTGTCACCGGAAGTCGACGTTGCGTGTCAATCTTTCTTTTCTCTGTCTGTCTCTCTCTCTCTCTCTCTCTCTCTCTCTCTCTCTCTCTCTCTCTTTTTCTTCTGCTCCTTCTCTCACTCGCTTGTACGCATACATGGCACACCTACACGCAGAGAGACAAGGCAGCTCACAAAGAAAGAAAGAGAGAGAGAGAGAGAGAGAGAGAGAGAGAGAGAGAGAGAGAGAGAGAGAGAGAGCGGAGGCCATTCATTGTTCCCTCGGCAGCTAAGGTATCGGCTCTAAGTGGTCTCTTGACCCGATCCGGACACGTTTACGAGATGGCGCTTTTCCCACCAGGATTTTCAGCTTCCGGTCTTCATAACCCAAACAAACCTATGCATACATACCCACACATACACACACACGTACAAATTTATATTCACATATAAGCCTCAATCAAAACTAAACAGTTTGTACCCGCTTAAGGCAGTATTTTAGTCTAGAGGCCTGAATGTTGGGCTTGATTTAAAAAAAAAAAGATCTTCAATATTCATTTTTTACAGAATTTTTAATGGTTTCAAGACCTTACAAAAAAAGTTTTGTGCAAAAAGAAATTAAATTGATATAGTTATGGGCTCCTAAATATCGTCGTGAAAAAAAAAGGCTTGAGGGGGTGGTCACAATTTCGAATTTGGTGAAATTTGGTGTGTTTATTTATTTTTAGTTCCTCAATAAAGTTCTGGGAAAAAAATGGCGGTCTTATTAATAAAACTGGAGGTGACCTTGAAAATTTAGAAGCGCCTCCACCTGGATGAATCTTAAACTATGCAACTTTTGTAGGAAAAGTTTTCACCTAAGTCTGATATGTTAGAAAATATTTTGATTACTAATATTTGTTGCCTAACCCCTGTATATATCGGACTTTTCCGATCGGCCTTGTTCTCATATCCGTATGGCGAGAAAAGGTGAAAGACGATCTCTCCACCTCGACGTGTTCCTGTGCACGTATACCTATACGATCTTCTCGTTCCTTCCGAGGTTTTCTTGTTGATTATGCAAAAATTTAAGGGGTTGCAAGGGGCTTGCAGTAGCAAGGGACTTTCACAGGAGTCGAAGTGGTTGGTAGGTCGCGACGCCGTTTGCAAAACGTGAGAAATCGATCGATCCTTGGAACGAGGCAATTTATACATATATATATATATATATATATATATATGTATAGACATGTGTGTATTTTTGCCGGATCGCCAACTAGAATTGTTTATACGCGAGAAGGGGGGGGAGGGTGAAGAAAGGGCAGGGGTATGGTTGGGAGGGTTGCTTGGGCGGAAGAGGGTGGTATATTAACGATCTACGGAAGTGCATTGATTATCGCGTCCCCGGCGTAGCGCGGCCGGGAGGGAAAAGCGTGTGTTGCCGACGTTTCCGATTCACCGCGGGTTACGCGTCGTTTACAAGCCGAGAAAGCCCCGGCCGAGACCGGATAACGAAGGATCGATACTAGATCCTCTGGAGAGAGAAAGAGAGAGACCGTGACGCGATATGTACTTTCCGCTTACCGCCCCCCGCGATCTTCACGCCTCAAGGATCGAGCCTGTCTCACCGATGAATCCCAAAGGATACACTGATTTTTATTTTTGTACCTAGGACGTATCCTTCAACGTTCGTTGGTGAAATGCTTGATCCTTAATTGAGTGTTTTTTTTTAATGTCTGTCACACATCACGTTTGGAGTAAAATTAGAGCAAGAAAATTTCGACTGCTTTTTTAGAGATGAAGAATTTGGTAAAGAAATTCAGTTGGTAAAATTAGCTAGCGATGCAAAATTTAGGAAGTAAAATTTGAATTGTTCTTCATAGTTTTTACTCTTTCGAAAAATTAGTTTTTTTTTCTTACTATGTCTCAAAATGAGAAGAAGATTTTGTTTTTTTTTTCTAGTGAAATCATTTTTAGCAAATCAAATCCAGTTTTTTTTCAGTGAATCAAAATATAACAAAGACATGCTTTGTTTTTTTTAGCGGAATTTAATTTGCTACATTTAATTTAGTGTGTTCTTGAAGAAAATAAAATTTTTTGAATAAAATTTAGTATGTTCGTCGATGAAATAGAAAGCTTCAGATGGAACGTACGTTTTTTTTTGTACAAAATGAAAATGGCTACATAATGTTTAGTATATTTTTTAAAAGATATAACAGTATCGAAATAAAAGTTTACTTCTCGCTATAGCAAATGAAATTTTTACAAATAAGAGCTAGTTCGTTTTTTTTTCTTTTGTAGCGAAAAGAAACTTACTGCATAAAGTTTCTTCTTTTATTTAGCGAAATAAAGACCAATTCGTTTCCCGTTTAAGAAAGAAATAAATAACTCTTATCTCTCGAAATTTATCCAGTCTCGGCGTCACGGATTTCTCGGCGTTTTCGATTAGCCTCCCTTCGAAAGTCACGAAACAAGGCGGGTCATTATCGCTGGAGGATTACTCGCGCACGCGTACGCGAAACTTGATGAGAATTATTATCATATTTTCCCGAAAACGTTTCGACTTATTGCGAGATTTATTGCGTCTGTTTTTTGATGACATTAAAGTTTGCATCGTTGGAACGCCACGAAAGTTTAGCAGCCCGGTTTTTTTTTTTGGCACATCTGAGTAACGGAAAACCCTCAATAAAAAAAACACATTTTTTTATTCTCGTTGCATTCCAACGATGCGAACTTCAACGTAGTGTTTTCTGTTTCTATTTTCATTTTCAATATTTCTTTTCTCGATATTTAATCCCGCCTCGTCTCGTTTCTCTGACCATTTCAGTCTCATCGTACACTTGCTTTTTCGCAAATATTATCTTCGTAAATTCATATATATATATATATATGCATATTCACAATTGCAAATGTGAATCATTGTCACACACACACACACACACGCACACGCATACCCGTACACAAACTCACTCACACAGGCGTAATCACAAAAAATTGCAATATATGTATTGCAAATCGCCACGCTAGACTGCGGCGGGTAGAATACTTTCTTCTTTTTTTTTTGTGGATTTTGTAAAAAACACTGTGCTTTAGCCGTCATTAATTATTGACAAATTATATTTATACATTTTGTCTGTATATATGTATAAATATAATTTGACGTGAGGCCTGTGATTATTATACCACCGCGTGCAAAGCTGCTTTTCGTCAATGTAATTGGAATGTGGCATCCCTCTAATAATGAAGTGCAGCATTTTGAATGAATCGAGAGACGGCAACCGAAGAACGAAAACAAAAAAAAAATCAAATTACAATGAGAATTCAACTGAGAACGTTGTATATTTTATTTATTTATTGTTGTTTATCGAACGACAAAAAAAATAATGATTGATGTGGACTGTCTAATAGATTGAAAAGCATACGGTCACCCATTGCTCACTTACTTCTTGTTTTTTTCTCCTTTTGATACAAATAATGCTAGTTCATTTTTCAATAGCAGACGAAATTTTAAAAACCCTTGTTTATTATATTCCTTAAAAATAAAAAAGACGGGAAGAAATATTCGCAATAGAAATTGTATGAACATTTTGTTGTTGTGAAAAAAAATTAAAAAGGTATTCTGACGCTTTTTTCAAGATGTTAAGTCAATTATTTAATTATAGCAGTTCAACTATTGCTTTTTCGTGTACTTTTCAAACGTTTACTCGCGTCTCCAATTCACACCCACCCCTCGAGGCCAAAAATAATTAAAAAAAAAAAAAACAATACGTATTTCGCACTGCATTACGTGGCGAGAACAACTATTCACAATTGTTCATTGCGTACCACAAGACCTATCCTTTTTTTCACTTCTTTTCTCTTCTTATTTTTATAATTATTATTGCAACACAAATAATAATAATATCATTAATATAACCGATGGTGTTAGTCCTCGTAGTTGTTAGACGAGTTGTTGCATTTTTCTATATAGCTAGAAAGCGTTCCGCATCTCTCGCGTTTTACACACACATATCATCATAAGATGATCCACGAATTATTTATTCAATTTTCGGCACTTTTGGGGCTGTCAGACGTATCGAAAAGAACGGAAAAAAATCGATTTATGATACTAAAAAAAATAGAAAGGAAACAAGCACGTACATTATTACACACGAACACACACACACACACACACACACACACACACACACACACGATATCCATGCCTAAGATATTGGACGATAAAGGCAATGCAGAACATTCTTTTTTTTTTTATTTTCATTTGTATTTCTATTTTTTTTTTCTACAATATTCACACGTTTATTAACACACGTAATATTTGATTTAATTGAGGGTATGTTTAATCGGGCACAGACTCACGATCCCGGTCTTGTATATATACATATATATGTATATTATATGTATATGTATATTTTCGAACGTTTTTATTTTTATTTTTATATTGTATTATTCACTCTTGTATAACGACACCTCGTGTAAACATATTTGTTTAGAACGCTTTTACTTAACGTTGTTTGCAGCTTCGGTCACTAATCCGATCACGATCTTCGCTCGCCTCTTTTTTTCTTCAATTACTATTTCCATTTTTTTTTTTTCTACACTGAAACGACACAAATGTTTTCAATACATACTTTATTTCAATTTCAATTTTTCTTATTACGAACACGTGTTTTTGCAATCTCGTTTATTCTCATTCTTCATCGATGATGCGTGGTTTTCTTTTTCGATCTAGTATTTGTTTTTTTTTTTTTTAGTGATAAGGAGGTCTTCCTTTCTCGCTTGTCTCCCTTCATGTCCCTCACTTGTTTTTATTTATAAAAAAAAACAACTGTCCAGATCGGGAGGAAATAATCCAAATTTATTTTCCACGTTTTTTTTTTGCTCCGAGCCACTTTTCCGTACGAACGAGAGGGTGGTAGAGGGCTGGTGGGAGGAAAAATTCTACGGGCGTGTCGAGCTCAGCGAAAAAATCGTGGCACGCAGAGATCGCGTGTTTGGATAATACCTCGTATAGGGATCTACGAGCAGGCATAATAATTATCCGTGTCTTTCTTTCTCCAAAGCGTGGCAAATACACACAACACGCGCGCTTTTTCTCTCTCTCTCTCACACACATTCTTTCTCTCTCTTTGTCTTTATCTTGAGCTCATTAAAGAAAATAGTAGGGGAAAAAGGCGTTTACAGCGAAGAGCACGACGAAAGAAACCGTAAAGTGCAACTTGAAAGGGTCGTTTAGAAAAGCTCCAGTAGTTAATATCGAGTCATGAGAGCCTGCAATAATTGGCCGATTTTTTTTTTTTTTTAATGTTATCAATTGAGGGCACTTGTGAAAAATTTATTTACGTATATTTATCAATTTATTTACCTTACAATGAAAATTCGTTATTATTATGGTTATCACTATCACAATTATAACCACTGTCAAAACTCAAAAATGTTTGATATAATTTTATTCCGGAACAAAAGTTCAACGAATCATCGGAATTAAAATGAGTTTGATTTTTTTAACATCTTGTCTTGAATTAATAATAATGTTCTGTCACAGTCGCTTCATTTCGATCCGAGCAAAAGAGCGCGCTGCATGCGTGCAAGCCACGAGCATTTTCATCACATCATCGGATAAGGAAAAAATAGAATGAGAGAGAGAGGGAGAGAGTCCAATGGGGTGAAAAAGTTGCGAAGGATTAACGAAGCAAGATACACTTTCAATTTTTGGTCGCGTTTTTTCTTTTTTTTTTTCAAATTTTAGTTGCAATAACTTGTTTTATTTTCTGTTTATTATTGTTATTAGTATTATTGCTATTGTTCTTACGAGGCGAGATACATTATTGTTGTTGTTATTATTATTACTTATTACTATTGAATATAATGATAACAATCTTATTATTATTTAATGTAGTACAATATTAACACCAACAATTATTATTATCATGTCGCGTCCCTTATTAATATTTTACCATTACTATTAATATTATCATTATTGAAATCGGGTTATTTTTAATTTGTGTCCTAAATTCGGATTATCAAATTATCTCTTTGATTTTTTTTATTTCTTCAGTTTTCCCTTTAACGAGATTTGTTTCCCGTAACTTTTTTTTTTTTCTCTAAATATCGAGTTCGCAAAAATCATGCTCCCAATCGATTTCACGAGCGAAATAACATCTCCTCCGAGAATAAAGTGCCAATTATAATCGCGTTTCGCCCTCCAACCCTGGCGGTAAAAGAAAAATTACAAAAGGAGAAAAAAAAACGTGTTCTTTTTTATCGAAACTTTCTATCCGCCAAAGTTTCGCCATTAAAAATTGTGGAGAGTATACGGTTTTTCCTCGATCACGGATACTCGGGATCAATAACAATGTCGTCTTTTTTTTTTTTTTTTCGCCTTTCTTCGCCCGCCACCCTCACCATCCCAATCCGTTTTATATCTCTATTTATATTACGTTTTTTTTCCGCTTTCAAAGCCTCTTTTCTCGTTAAGAGCCTCGTGACTCTTCCGTCAAATCGAACTTCCAATCAAACTTCTACCGTTCAATTGTGTATTTTCGCGCGGTAGTGGGGCAAGGGAGGCATTCTTGTTCAACTTATTGCCAAACTATCCTCGAGCATTTTCGATAGCTGGCGAAATATCGGTGCCATGGCATTTCTCCAATTTCTCGGATTCTGGACAATAGAAATATAATTTCTATGCTCATACTTCATTATTATTATTATTGTTATCACTATCGTCATCGTCGTATTTTTATCTGTTGTTTCTGCTCTCTTACAGCTCATTTTCCAATCCTATTGCTAATTGATTTAAAAAATACATTTTATACTAACAAAAAAATTAAACATTTTTCATTTCGTTCGTCACAATTGAATGATCGAGAGCCTCGAAATTTAAAAATAAAATCGTAATTTTTTTATTCGTATGCTGTAATGTTGATAAAGAGAAGAAATGTTATCATTTTCGCCCCTCTAAATCCGCCACCCCTCTTCGCACCAACCTCCAAAAAAAAAAAAGGAAAAAGAAAACGAAAAACTCACGAAGAAGAAAGAAAAGCGAGCAACGAAAGTGTGAGCCGATTACAGAAATTTTATAATTGTGCAATCCTCACAAAAACATCGAAACACAGTCAATAAAAAAAATTCACTCAACTGTTCAACTATCTCCATATTTATGATTGATATTATCATTATTATTTGATTTTATTTTGTGAAATTTGCCAAGAAAGATGTGACGCGATGATGAGGTTGCCGAATTACCGTTATTATTTTTATGATCATTGCGTTATCAATATTTATATTATTTATTATTATCGTATTTATCATTACTATCGTTATTATTATTATTATTGTTATCAATGTATATTTATCGATCATCATGAAATCGTGATCGAGGGCACGATCTGGACCGCGTCTCGTGCGCACCGATCGCGATGAAATTTCGGCAGGGCGCATTATTCATATGTGTATATATATATGTACACACACACACACACACACACACGCTCGCTCATTAATGTGTACACACAAGCATTGGTACAGGAATAAAAAACGAAGAAAAAACAAATACACAACGTTCGTTATGAAAAATATAATTTTTTATAATATAAATTATAAAACATTTCGAATTTTCTTGATAATTTCAAACGCACACATGCGTATATACATATATATTGTGTTGTTCGGAAATTAATTGCGTTTTTTTTCACAAGTGTCGTTGGTAGAAACGAAATTATTTTCCAAACAATCCAATGGATGAACAAAAAAATATTTACAAAGCAGTACGTACACGCTTGTGTGTGCACATTAATATATATTCACATACATAAGTACGCACAGACGCATACACACACACACACATATATATACATATACATATATAGCCTGGCCCCGCCGAGCGTGGCAGTCTGTAAGTTGAGTTTATAATGCATGTTGTTTTGTCTGTCCTTGCATGCAGGGATTCGGTTTTGTAACATTCGCAAATAGTGCTGACGCGGACCGGGCACGTGAGAGGCTACACGGCACCGTGGTTGAGGGCAGAAAGATTGAGGTGTGCATGAACTTTCTTATACTTATATATAAATATACAAATTATGTATATATATGTATATATATACACATATGTATATGTTTATGCATACATATATACATATATATATATATTTATATGGATATATATATAGATACACATTAATATATATATATATATATATTCTATACGTAACGATGTACTGCGAAAAAAAGAGCAATTAATGTCGAAAGCGGATGAGACACATATAGATTTTTATTGTCCATGTGTCGAAAACACCGTCGTTCTTTTTCCGTTTACATTTTTCTTTTATTTCACAATCTAATCTAACAATGTACGCATCTATCATCGTTCATTTTTTTTTTCTTCAATATTTTCAGGAACACTTTTTGTTTTTTCTTTTTCTGCAGTTTTCGAACGCACGGCCATTTTGGGAAAATTCACCGTGTGCTCGAAAACTTACGTTTCAGGTCTACGGTTTGCTCTTCGGACGCCATTTTTTTTTTCAATTGAGTTTCTTCCTTTGGAAGGAGATTGAAAGAAATTTTCAAAATATAAGACGCTCGAGGCTCGCGGATAAATGGACGATCCTCGTGACACTTTGGGGGCATAGGGCACATTCTATATCCGCATCTCAAGCATCCGATTTTAATCATAATCATAAATTAATCGTCATAATGATAATGTTTTCATGTTTGCACACGAGTCGTATGAGTAAACAGCCTTAATTCAACACATACGAAAGCATATATTCGCACACACACACACACACACACATATACCCAACCTGCATTGTTGCATCGATATATACACGATCATGCTGTAGTTTATCGCCATTGCCGAAACTTCCCTTTCTGGTACTGATAACGCCGAGGGTAACGAGGATCGTCGATTTTTTTTTGTTTCTCTTTTTCTTCGGCTTTCGAATTTAAATTGCAATAAAAATGACGGGATTTCTGTTTATTTATTTATTTTGCCAAAAGTGGCATCTTGAGAAAAAAAAAATGGCGAACGAGCGAGAGACGTTCATCGCATACGTCGAAGAAAATTCACGATATTAAAAAACGAAACGTATCTCTTGTCCCTTGTAGAGCAACTCGCGCGGTCATTGATAAGAAAAAAAAAAAAAAGAATGAAAAAGCGAAGCAACGAATGAAAGAACAAAAAAAATCAAAACAAAAAAGATAGCCAGAAAGAAAAAAAGAACAGGAACGATCGTCGTACACGAGATTAAAAATGCGAGAGCGCAACGGAGCAAAAGAGAGAAAAAAAAAAAAAAGAACGAACACAAATGACAAAATAACGGACACAGAGCGAGATCGCGAAACGAAGGGAAAAAAAACAGTCGAGAGACGAGGCAAGCGAAAATAGAGCGGTGACGATTCAAAAGATACGAAACGAAAAACAAAATGAAAAAAAATAATAATCGTCTATCGATTACTCTGTAGAGACAGAGAGAGAGAGAGAGAGCGAGAGAGAGCGAGAGCAAGAGAAAAAGAGTGAGAGAGAAAGAGAGCGTAAGGGCAATTCTGGGACACTGGGGCGAGGAGCCCTTTTGAAACCTCACGTCCAAAGTGTCCAAAAAGGTAAGATAAACAAAACGACAAGGCTGCAAAAAAACAAACAAAAATCGCACGAAAAAAAACAAAATCGTATAAAAATGGCAGGAAAAAAAACCAACAATGAAAAACAAAAAACATGTAACAATCGAACAACCGCAAAAACAATCATCGATTGCAGGATCGATAATGCACGGTTGCGGTAAATTTAAGAAAAAAAAATCAACAAACAACAACAACAAACAAAAAAGTCGCACTTGCCCGCTCTCTCACACGAGATCTTCGCTGACACGTTGATCTCCGCTAATAATTAATTCCCGTTGCTACCCTGATACACCCCATTTTATTTTTCCCTTTTCACTTTTTCTCATACTTTTTGGTGCCCTGCCGTCTCTGTCTTCTCATTCGTGAATCACCACGTTCCATTTTTGTTTTACGCTTTTATTATTTATTAATTTGGCTTTGTTTACGCGGCTCCTTAGCCATCGATTCCTTTTTTTTTAAAATCCTTATAAGTCTACAAAATCGTTGATAATGTTTTTTTTTTTCGCGCGAATTTTCTTTTTATTTTGTTTCATATATTCCGATTATTTCAAAAGATAAACAACATCGAAAATGGATCGAAAAATTATAATAGATCGAGCGCTCGAATGAAAAAAATATTTTAAATTCATAAGTCGTCACGTGATACTTGCGGTCGATCCTAATTTTCTCCCCTTCGCAACTACATCGAGCACATCGAGCACAGCAAAAGACATAAAATAAAATAAAAAAAAGAAAAATCATTTTCCACGCGACGATTATTTTTCGTTTGCCGATTATCTCTACGCATCCTACGCACGCTGATGAATTTCGCCCTATCTTTTTTCTCCCTACTCTCTCCTGCGCCGTGACGTATGCCGCTTTCGTTATTGACTCTTCAATTTGTTTGTTCATTCAATTTATTCATTCATCCGTTTATTTACTCTGTGCTCTGTTACTGCATAAAGAAAAGACCTCTTGCTCTTACCGTGTGACATGTGTACTCCCAATCGTACCTACCTCAACGCTTTAGTGTAACTTTTTTTTTTGTAACAGGCCCGCGACGGAATCACGATCACGTGCAGCACGTGAATAAACGATCCGCTTATACGATAATGAATAGAACTCGCTCGCGGTTCCAGATAAACCCGAGTACTCGTATACATTTTATATACAAATGCACACATATGTGTATGTACATGTATATATTATTAGACGAAAATAAATCGACGATGTGGATATAGTTATTATTAAGAAGAATACGTATTTGTAAAGATTCGTCTGTGTGATGAACACTCGAGGAGACATATGCAGGATGACTGACAACTTTCCTTGGTGATCATCTGTCATTGCGAGCAAAATGCTTTTTTTTCCTCAAAATGTGTGACGAAAATTCGTAGAGATATTCGTGGTCAAAGTTCAATTAGCAAACAATGGTTCAGTAGTCGCTCACGCGCGGATACTGTTGAAGTTTCCATCGTTGGAACGCAACGAAAGCTCTTTTTTTACATTATTTTTCTTAGTATAGATTTTTTTTTAATGGATTTATATCATAGATTGCCTAAATGAGTACCGTAAAAAAATTGTTGAGAGATTTTTTAGGCAAAATTTACCAATATAAATTAACGGAATTCAGAAAGAATTTGTATTGCATTCCAACGATGCAAACCTCAACCTCATACGCGGGAAACGTGCACGCCGGGGATCAAGCGCGGCTTCGAATTCACCTTCGAACATGTGAATTTTTTTTTTCACTAAAAAAAATCACGAACGCAGACTCGCTTAACAAATCAATAATATGATTCGATAATTTTCGTTTATTATTTAATACTTGAATAAAAAAAAAAAACAATTTGCGCGTGAGCTACTTCTGTGTTATTGTTTACTCAGCGTCGAACTTTGATCGCGATTCGCGATCGAGGCTAATCTTTCGTCGCACGAAATTTAAAAGAAAAAGTGTTTTGCTCGCAAGGACATTCTCCATATGATCGCCAAAGGAACCTCAATAGTTGCGAATCACCTTAAGTATATATATATTCATTTTTTGTCCACCGGAAACGTTTGAACGTTCATATTTGCGCGTTCACTCGGCGGTCAATTTTCTCACAGTCGTCACAGACACGAAACTTTTTGCTTTAGCGAGCACCTGAGCACCTTTCGATCGACGTCTCGCGGATAAAAGAATGGAGTTGTGGGGGGGAAAAAAAGACGAAAAAAAAAAGAAAGAATAAAGCGATATTATTATCCGGTGGCCCGGATTATGCAGATTCGGTTGTTCGCAGAGAGCGCCCCAGAGCTCGAGCGTGAGAAAACACATAGAGTCGAGGGTGAGAGTCCCGCGATAAGACTCCGAAACCCCCACCCGAAACCTCTTATTTTCTCGCCGCACTGGCGAAAAGCCCCCTCATTACAAATTTTTCACTCGATCTTAGAGAGAATAGCTCTTTTTTTTCTCCTTTCTTCCGTCTTACAATGTATCGTTGATTCGTGGTTGCGTTGGAAATGTGCGGAAAAAATTGCAAAAAAAAAAATGAGAAAATAAATTGCTAGGTAAAGTGTAGTGAAAATAAAAATGGAAAGTAGATTGCTAGAACAAAAAAAGTAGTGGCAAAAGGCGGAAGATTTATTGCTAGAAAAAAAATATAGTGAAAATAGGTGGATAATGAGTTTTGAAAAAGTAGGGAGGTGGAGTCAATGGAGGTAGTGCAAGCGTGTATTTAATTGCCAGATCGCTGGTGAATCTTTTTTATATGCTACATATAATGCACATGGGCGTACTCGTTTAAAGACACACAGGCAAGCTTACTAGGTATTTAGGCTAAACAATCGAGTAGAAAGTCGGAAGATTTAGCGTGATTTCTTGTGAAAAAGATGTCACGAACGTGTTCTCATTCAGTTTTTAATCGAATTTCGCAATTGGATGAATATCGAAACAAAAAGCGAAAACGTTTTCCAGAGATTTTCGAGAATCGATCGATTTTTTATATATATATTTTTTTAATGAGAGTATTAGGATGACGGGGTCGAGATTTTACACACAATTAATACATAGTCTTGCCAAGTTTGAGTATTTTATCATCGAAAAATATGAATAAACAATGGAGTTATGATTATGATAATCTGTAATGAAAAATAGACAAAGGGTACTTTTTGTAAAATAATAAAACTTTCGTACGACTGGATAATTTTTTGACATTTTTTAAATTATATAAATAGAGAGGAACTCCATGCAGTTTGAGCTTTCGTAATTCAAAATCTTGAAAATAGAATCGAATACAATAGAAATATAGGATAATAATATTCTATATAGAATAATGAGAAAAAAATAGAATAAAATAAGAAAAGGTATAGAAAAAAAAGTTCGATTTTCGACTAGAAACAGAATTAATTATTTGTTGGCAACAAATGGATAAACCTATAAAAAAAAAATCATCCGATCATGCGATAGAAAATGTTATGAACTATGCTCTGTCTGAATTTCAAGTGAATCGTTCAAATAGATTTTGAGACACGATTTATTACACCCTATCATAAAACACAGTTTCGAGAAAAACGCAAAAGAAAAAAAAGGGTAAATCGTTGCGGTTCGCCGTAGCGCAGTGGGTGATCTGGCCCTTCGCAAAAATCGTCATAACTCGGTAATTATTTGAAATTTTTCAAAATCATTGTTGGAAATTCAACTTAAGACCTTAGGCGATAAAGCTATGCAATACAAAAAATCGTGTTTCTTCAATTTCAAGCTCATACAGATCCCTTGAAATGGCATTGAAAAAGATAGCAGGTTTTCGAATGTTTCAATGAGGATTCTGCAGTTAACGGCAGCGATTAATCCGCGAGCATAGGTCTGAACCATGTGACGGTGTGAATTTGGGAGCACTGATCCTATTAGTCATGCTAAGCCGTTGCGCGAGAACGACAGCCCAAAATCACAGTGAAATTCATGAAATTCGTGCAATTATAAATCATTTGCAAATTTTCTAGTCGATCGTAAAATTATAGCCAGCACATTTGCCACGTTCGAATATATTTTCCCCGTTAACGTGTCAAAATTTTCTCTCAGTCAATCAATGCGAGTGAAAACTGATGCTGGCTCAATATTTCACAGATTTCAAAGCAAAAAATCGAGTAATTTTATTAACTCGATTTGTGTTACGATTATACTTGATCATATTACGAGTTTGGTCGTTATTGAAATAGGGCTATTCGAACATTTTCATAGGGAAACTCTCTTTTGCTTCGTTGACCTATAGAGATTTCGTGCATTGATCCTTGTCGTGTTCCGGACCCTTCCACGTGAAATTTGTGGATTTCCATCCCTCCCTCTCGCTCCCTCGCTTTCTCTTCCTCTCTTCGCGTCTGTTCTCTTCTCTCCTTTTCCGCTCTGATCTTCTCTATCCTCTCATGTCCTCGACCCGATGATACGAGGACCCAATGAGTTTTCTCGTGTGTGCACATCGCCCCGTTGCACTCGCATTGCTCTCGCGCGCCCTACCGTGCCTCGGTTCTTCGATGCCGTGCGCACAGCCCGCGTTCGATGCTCCATTATCCTAATGAACGCCCTTTGTGCCATTCTCGAGTATATACCCCTACGTGTAAACGTATATTTACATCTACAGGGTGTACACGCGCATCGATAGACGATTATACACCCAGACGAACATATATGATTTTTGATTTTACGAAGAGAAGCAAAACTTGGCAAAAATAAAGTCGTAAAAAAAAGAAAAAAAAAAACTCGTTCTATTGATGTAGAATTTTTTTATTTTGTCCAAAAAAATTAATTGAGTAGATTTCAGGAAAGAAAGGAATTGGAAAAAAATCAATAATGATAAGAACAGCGAATTTATCGATGTTAAAATATCTTGCATTCTCGTTTACTTTTCCCTTTTTCTTTTTTTTAACAGAAGTATCGAAATACTTTTGTTTTCAACGCTCCAGCACAAAAGAACGCGGGAACATTTTATCGAAAATATCGTTGAAAAAAATAAGCACGCTGAGAATATCGATTTAAAAAAAAAACAAGTTTTTCTATAAAATTTTCACTGGTAAAAGTTTTTAAAAATGCATTGAAATACTTTTTTTTTGTTACGCTCCAACGCGACAGAACGTGCGAACGATTTTTTAAAATACAAATTGTTGAAAATTGATAGGCAAGTTGAGTCTGTCGAATTGCAAAAAAACAAATATTGTATCGTGGTTTGCTTTCGCCTTTTTTTTTACGGAGCTTCGGGATACTTAAAGATATGTTACCATTTGATTCAAATTTATACAGTAAATTCTTTGTCACTGAATGTAACCTCCAAATTTTAAATCGATCGTCTACACCGTTTCTATAAAATTTACAATTGAAGAGAAACACTTTTCAACATAGAGCACTTTTAACATTACGACACTGATGACGAATTTGTCATGTACTGAGTGATTTGACAGCTTTTCATAACATCTCAAACATTTTTTTACACTATTTCGTGCGTAAAACTGCCATACAGCGATGAGCGTAGGCAGTTTAAATATCTCTTTATATTAGAAAGGGTTTTTTTAATTGTAAATTTTATAGTAACGGTGTAGACGAGCGATTAAAAATTTGGCAGATGCATTCAGTATATGAGAAAGAATTTACTGTATAAACTTAAATCAAATAGTAACACCACCAATTGTCCCGAAACTCCTTAAACGCACGATTTTCGAAACACTTCTGGCTGTTCGTTTTTCAATGCTCCGACACGGAAGTATTTATTGTTGGATTTTTAACGAGTCGACGATACAAAACCTCGCTCCAATTAGGGTCAAGATCATCGAGGCGGGGCTTTTGAATACGTGATTCCGGAGAGATTCCTCCGAGTCTATTAATCATTCGAGAAGAAAGAAAGGAAAATAACGAGAATGCCGGTTTTCACATTACCTAGGTCTTCGAGGGACCCGGAGAGGTACGGGGACAAGGGCAGGGTAGACGTTTATACCGCGTGTGTTTGTATTTTGATCGATGCAACGTTATTCATGCATGCCTCGCTAATGGAGAAAAGCTCCGAGTCTCGTACGGAAAGCGAAATGGAACGAAGATGAACGGAGGGAATCCGCATTCGCGTTCTCAGGATTCTCGAGTTTTATCCATACCCGCTAGGCCGAAGTTGTACAGGGAATTTCATTGCGACTCGATCGTGTTAAAACCCTACAATTATTCATACGATTTATTTTTCTTTTTTTTTCGCGCTTCACAATCATTTTTATCGATGATCATTTTTAATCGCTGTTTTCATTTTTCCGGGCATATATTCGTTAATTGGAATTCTCTTGATCGTGAGACACTTAATTGGACGTGAAATTTATTCTCCCCGGCATTCAAAAACAGATTAGATTAGTGATGACGTTTTTTTTCTTCTATCGAGTAGAAAGAAAAATTAATTCTGTGATGCATATGTTGTTGAGCAAAAGAAGTGAAATTCGGAGCTATGTTTATTCAGGTATAACTTTGTTTTTTTTGTCGAGTGAAAGATGTAATTGCCGGGACAATTTTTTTACAACATAAAAAAAAGTGAAGTTGGAAGTCATCTCGAATTAGAAATTTGTCTCTGTGAGGAAAGAAAACACAAATCATTTTGAAATGCATACTCCGGTGAAAAAAGAAATAGTAGAATTTCGAAGTTGCTAAAAAAAAATGATACAATTCTGCAGTTGGAAAAATCCTACAATAACTGAAATCCTACAATTGGTAAAATTGGTGAAACTAATAAAATTGGCAAAATTAGTCAAATTAATTGTTTTAAATTTTAACCGGTAAAAATGGTTAAATTGATTAAATTCATAAAATTGCTAAAATAAAAGTAGTAAAACTGATAAAATTGTCATTTTGTCCTCTACCTTCAGGACTGAGATTCTCGTACGTACTTTTGAAAACGTTTCTCAAGCAGCGTGAATTTTTACCTTCGCCCTATTTGGTTTTCCTTACTTCGTTTTCGGAAAAAATTCCTCTCGCCGCAAAATGTTATTCAAACAATTTTCAACTTTTTCCTAATAAAATCGATTTTACACCTGCAATGAAAAAAAAACCACCATATTAGGGAAATTTTCGGCGCGTTTCTTTCTTATTTTTTTTTCTACACGCAGCTCGAGTAATCCAGCAAACTTCTCGATTCTGTCGAGTTTACGGGAGCTTTTCCGTCGGATTATCTCAACGATGTGCAAGCCTCGCGAGATCGAGTTTCGGGAATTGTGCCCCCGTGAGTACACGACGCGTATACATGTATTCGTGTATGTCAGGATGAGGAAGGGAGAGAGTTGTCGGACTTTCGGCTTAGCAAGTCAAATTTATGGAAATAGACAAGGGAAGCCGCAGATATATATATATATATATATATATATATATATATATATATATATATATATATATATATATGTGTGTGTAGAACGAGAAAGCAGCGCGACCTTCTCGCTCGGTACTCGTGTACGAAGATATTTGCAAAATCCACCCCTTCGGTGTACCCGCTTCGTGCCTCGTTTACATCCGAAATTAGAATGACCCGAGCTGTATCCGTTTCCGCCATTTCTTCATTTATTTTTCTCGTCCGTCGACTTCCGTGGTCTGTGTGTGTGCGATCTTCGTTCAGTCGATATTTCGAAACGTGTTATTTTACGATCAATAATTATCGATCGATCCAGTACCGCGACCATTCGAGTCGCGCTGAAACGGGCCAATACTCGGTTGGGTGACCGCTCGAGCGCAGCGCACTAGCTTGCGGACCGGCTGCCGAACGGGTTCGATGATGAACGCTACTGGATCGTAGCCTCCGTAGAGCTGTGCACAGTAATATTGGAATGTCATCGATCGATCGTAACGTTATCGATCAGGTGCAAAGGTGCTCGCAATACTGTGCACGCGTCGAAAAAAAAGTCGATACCTATATACATGTACATACGTATTGCAATATTGATTTGATGTGCATTAACAAAAAAAAATTTTTTCAACGAGTGGAGAGCCGCGTGAAAATTTGTCGATGAATATGTTCACTTCTTCTGGTTATTAAATTTGATCGTAGCTATTCGATGGATCGATGTTTGTTTTAATCAATTTTTTCACCGAGGCGCAAATTTTTTTTATTTATTTTTTACCGTGATTTTATCGTGGATTTTTTGAAATTATTATTCGTTGATTTTCTCGTTACTCTCCGCTCAGTCTCTTTCCAGGAGTCCAGGCGAACGCACAGCTAGCTGGAATGGCGATTCGCGATGAAAAATGAAGTTTTATCGACTCGATAGAAAATGTAAAAAAAAATACTTCTCTTCATTCATTCAAACGAACGTCTGAAAGTAGAATTTGAGAAGAAATCGGTAATTCAATTGGAACATGCCTGGCTGGGATGACAAAATCGGAATAAAAGCTCAATCGATAGAGTCATGAATAAAATAATTCATTTGAATATTTAATTGAATCAATTTCGCTGATTGTGACACGGGCTATTGGGACATTTGAAAATTACATTCCTAATGAACAAAAATACATTTCGATTTTTGCCACAACGCGAATCGTCAATCGCCAGCTGTGCGTAAATATATATATATATATATATATATATTACAAATGTTAAAACCATATAGGAGCGTATAAAAAATAAATTCCGCTCATATTTAAAATCAAATTTAATTAAACCGAGTCGATCGATGAGGCTAAAAAGTAATTGATTAAATTTGATACGAAAAAAATAATATAACGCTTATTACAAACGTTGATTAAATCCATGATTAATCGCTCATCATTAAAAACAAATGTTATATTCAAGCGAATCGATCGAAAAAGCTAAGAAGTTGATCGATTTAATTTAATTTGTGAAAAAAAATACCATAATTTACGCACAATCGTAATTTCCGAATTTTTTTCACTCACAAAATTCAATAATATGTGAAATAAAAAATATTTCTGTCGAACGCTGAGATCAGTCGTGCAACGTCAATTGTCACTCGGACACTCACACGAGGGCCGGGAACGTTTGATTGCATTTGGAAATGTATCGTTTCTGTGCGTAAATTAATTACTTTCTATAAATAAACGTATACGAAGTGGCTAGCAATCATGCAATATGCGAACAGGGATAAATTCGCGCGTGGCTGCGCGAGCGAGAGATTTTTGAGCGTTGAAAGCTTACGACGTAACTTCAATTTTCAGCAGCTTAATTAAATCACGTGGTATGTGCGCGTGTACACAAGAGGCGGGAGCATACCCCCTTCATTGTCAGTTCAATTTCAAAGCTCTTTCTCTCTCTCTATCTCTCGTTTGACACGCGAATTCGGTGAGTGCGCGGAAATAAATGATTCAACGTTACAATTTGTCATATGCACCTGAGATATCGATTCGTACGATTAATACGAGGAAAAATGCAAGTCGAATAGTTATTGATGAGAAAAGAGATAGAGATTTTATTGACAGAATGAACGAAGCGTACAAAAAAAGTGGATGGAAAGAATTGAACGTTTGAGAATTGTTTCGATAAATAAAAATTAAACATTATTAGAGGATTGAAAAAAGCTTGGGCAAAAAAAAATATCTTTGAATATATGTATTGGGTCTATGCATAATTCCGTAGCGAAATTCCGACAGATGTCGTTTGCAGTGATTTCTCCGCTCGCGCATGCATCGAGGCAAAAGGTAATTTCATCGTGCGATCAAATGACAAACGAGACAAGAAAATGATTAAAAACAAAAAAATAGTATTGCCGATTATAGGAAAAAATAAATACCCACCGAATTCGTAGAGAGAGCATCCACGTGAGAATTTTGACGGCCCCATAGTCGCGAAAAAAAAAATGAGCGAACCATCGTGAAATGAAATTTATTATGCTCGTCAGTCGTTCAATTTTCTCTGTGAATTAATCGTTTATTCGTTGTATCGACAGGTGAACAACGCAACGGCGAGGGTACAGACGAAAAAGCCGCCAACAGTTCCGAACGGTAGGTTCATCCGAAAAACAAAATTGTCTCATTTCGTTTACGTCACTACGTACACACACGCACACACACACGCACGCGCGGGCATTTTATTCTCGTTGATCGTCATCGCGTACGAGGGGACCGAAATTTCGATCAAAACTTCATTCACACAATTCGTCCATCTCGTTTGGCCAATTTTCGGTTAAATCAAGGCAGCGCGAAGAGAGAAAGTTCGGATGGCGAAGGGAGCGGGGTCAGGATGATGAGAAGCCATCGTCGACAAATTCGAGCGCGATTAGCAAACGTCACATCGAGAGAGAAAGAGAGAGAGAGAGAGAGAGAGAGAGAGAGAGAGAGAGAGAGAGAGGAGAGAGAGAGAGACAGAGAGAGAGAGAGAGACTGAGAGAGAGAGAGAGAGAGAGAGAGAGAGAGAGAGAGAGACCGAGAGAGAGAGAGAGAGAGAGAGAACACGCCAATCCGATCCTAATCTCGTTTTAATTGTGTCGGAATTTGAGCGCACGGCTATGCGGACTCGATCTGAATTAACGCCCGAGTCTCGGTCATCAGCTGCATTAGCCGATTCGCAGCTGCGCAAAAATATTCTTCTCGATTAAACAGCCTCGAGGCTCCCTCAATATAAATTATTTTCTATGAATATCAAGCTAATAAAAATACTCTGTAACGCTCGCGAAGATTATACAAGGCTACTGGTTACATTGGTCACGATCTGGTAAAAGGGTTGGGGTGACTGCCTTTTTGGGTATTTATTGATAATAAGATGATTTGAACGTTTGAATTAAATAAAAAAACTGAGAATTTTTTTCGTTGGTCAGTTGAAACACATGTACAGTCACTGACAAAATCCCAGTCAAGCACACGCCAATATCGCCGGATTTGACTTGAACTATTATTAATAGTAGAAAATTAACATTTCTAAGTGTTAATTGTGTATTAAATTAGCTATTTGTAAGGCTAAACATGTACGACATGATATAGACTTGTAAATCCACGATTCGCCCATTTGGACGAACTTTTTGCGCGACTGTCCATACAGTCATACTTTTTAAAAAAGTAATGAAAATATCTCAAAAATGGTTCACTTTTGCATGAAGAATTACTTGGTGATAGCGGAAAATATGTCCTATAACCCTATTACGTGATCGTGATCAATAACCAATAACTCTGTATAAATATTACAACATATTTCCAATCGTGAATATTATTCTTTTGTAATGAATATAATAAACAATCAAATTAGCACTTCTGTTATTTACAATCACATTCAATTCTTTTGAATTGAATGCAATGAAGGTAGTGGATATTAAATTTGTATTGTTGCATATTACTTTTCATTATAATATTTATTATTATTCAGCAGTTTAATTTGAGGAAAATTATCACTGATTTTTCGTTGTGAAAAATATTTTTTCAACATTAATATTATTTGATTTTATCATGGGAGAGAAAAAAGACTGACTCATTTTGCTGCCTCAAAATATTCTCCGTGCAGAGAAAAAGAAATCCTCATCCGGTCGATACAAGAGAGCGTTATAAATAAATGAGGAAAGATTCGGTCAAGCGGACGACAATAATAAGCGATCGGTGATTGGTGCCAAAGGTTTCCCAACGTAAGCCCACACGACCAAAATTCCCTGCTCTATATTTCTCTCTCTCTCTCTCTCTCTCTCTCTCTCTCTCTCTCTCTCTCTCTCTCTCTCTTTCCCTGACCCCTCATTTTCCCTGCCCCTGTATCTTTATCGTTCCTACTCAATCTGTCCATCGTGGTGGTCGAATGCCCGGTGAACGATGCATCGAGCACCAATTCATCATTAGTGCTCTCATTGTACGAAAGACGAGGCCAAAGTCGCACGTTTCAACGTTCCGTCTCTAATTATAAATGAGATTGAAGTTTGCACCGTTGGAATTCAAGGAAAAGTCATTTTTCTCTATTCCATAAATTTTTTTTGGCAAATTGTGCTCGCAAAAATACCTCAATCATTTCTTGAAATGCTTGCTTAGAGACCAACAATTTAAGGCAGTATTCTAGTCTAGAGGCCTAATACCGGGCGTTCTTTTTTTGCTCGTTAAAAAAAAAAACAAAAAATATTTTTGGTATCCATTTTTTACAGTCACTTTATTGATGTTTCAAGAACTTACAAAAAAATATTTGTGCCAAAAAAAAATGAAAATGAAAAAGTTATGGGCCTCTAAATATGGCCGTGAAAAAAAAGATCCAGGCGATTGACATGATTCCAAAGCTCCTATTCATCCGAAACTGAAATAAAACCATTTTTCTTAAACAATAAGAATGTCATTGTAGCAGATAGCAAAGAGAAAAGCAATTAATCAAAACATAATATAAAAGCATATCTTAGTTGCATCCCAACGATGCAAAGTTCAACACCGTAATTATGACGAAATTAATACGGGTCCCGTATTCTAATATAATCGCTACTATTTCCTTTTCACCCGATCTTTGAAAATATTCATAAATTTTGAATGCGCGTATATAGTATTTGAAGAATAAGGAAAACAAGCGGAAACAAGTATTAATTTATAGCAAAAAAGATACGATTTTGTATATTCATTATGAATTAATAAGGTAACAAAGGTGGTTGGAAAAAAAATGCCTGTGCGTGTATTAAGGAAATACGGGAAATAATAAAAGTATCCTAGTAATCTCCAAAACCCCAAATGTTCAAATATTAATTGTAAATTGTTGAGGTAAAATAAAAGAAATAAGGATAATGTGAAATTAAAATTAAGTAAGAAAGTTAAAAATCCTAAAGAGCTTAAAGACTTGAAAATTAAAAAAAAAATGGTAATAAGAAAGATAAAATCCACGTGATTTAAATACGTGTCCGTTTTTTCACGATCTGTGTCCAATTTGACCAAACCGCTGTGCTTCTTTTATCCCCCTCCCCGGTCCTCAAAATTCATTCGAGTCTCTCGTCTGTTGGTACTCCGTGTAGGCGAGGATGGCTCAGTGCCCTTGAAAAATAAAAAACTCTCATCAAGAAGCGTTCTCCGCCAACTTTGCGTTTCGTTATTCCCTCCTTCGTTTTTTACCCTCGGGTCTCATCAAAGGAATGAAGTTCGTGCGAGTGCGGAGAAAATCTCTTTCTCTCTCTGTACCTCTATTCCAGCGATACGTCGGGATGCCGCATTTTTTTTTCTTCTTTCTTCCTCATCGAAAACGCTGACGAGTTTCACGTCAAAGGATCTGCACCTCTCATCCATCCTTACAGCTCTTCTCCGTCACAAATGCACCCCCTCTACATTTGCGCGAGAGGGCTCCAAAGATTTTTTTTCGCACTCCCGAGCGCGTGCTTGAAGATAAAAACTCTCTTCTATCTGACGCATACGCACGTACACGTACATTTTCGTAAAATCAAATGTGTACTCTACGCTTGCAGTGTAGGTATAAAAAAAAAACGTGAAAAATTATCAATTTCAATTATCGGCGCGTAATATCTTGTCATTTGAAAGAAAAAAAATCCACCAACAATCTCCACGTCCCGAAAAAACTTCAAAGAATTATTTAATAGAGCGAGAGATATTTGGAATTCACAAAAATTCATTTCGAATACCCAAAAAATGTTTTAATTAACAGTAATTAATTTCACATTCTCTAGAAATGTTTTAATTAATAATAATGTTAATGATGATAATGATAATAACTTGTACAACAGCAGCAATAATAATAATCGGGATCCTGCTAGTCCAACCAACGATCAGAGTTGTCCAAAATCTGTATCGGGCGTTACTTTTTGCTTGATACAAATGTATCGAGTATCGAAAAACTTTTCGTTACTCCATACAAAAGTATCAAGCCAGTATTGGTGATCGCGAATTTTGTATCGAGGAGCGAAAATTCATTTGATACTCGATACTTTTATATCGAGTAATGAAAAATTCTTCGATACTCGATCGAAGTCGCTTTTTTAATATTGTTATTTGTTTAAATTTCGATCGACTCGCGATCGACTCGCTTTTATAATATTGTTATTTATTTTAAATTTGTATAAAATTGTTTTTTGTTATTTGAAATGAAATTGTTAAGTTTTCCGAATGCATATAAATTTTTCAAGAATTTTTTCATCGTTTTGATATTTTTTTTACAAATTTTAAAAAATTGACAAAAAGTCGGAAATTCTTTACTTTCCCTCGAGTAAGGGTTCTGTATCAACCGTGAGAAATTACAAAACTGTTAACAGAATAGCTTCGTATTTTGAAGCTTTGGAATGGCACAAGTATCGAGTAACGAAAGGCTTTTCGTTACTCAATACTTGTGTAACGAGTAACGAAAATTTATTTATTTATATCGAGTAACGAAGAACTTTTCGTTACTCGATACTCAAGTATCGAGCGATTGTTGGAGCTCGCTACTTTTGTAGCAAAGTATCGATCGAATTCTTGTTGATCGATACATTTGTATCGGGTATCTTTAATCGAATTCTATACTGAAGTAACTAGTTGCTGTCAACTCTGCCAGCGATGTTATTTCGCCACGCTAATAATAATGATAATTGAAATAATACGATTTTATGATAATAATAATGATAATGAAACAAAGAAGAACGTAATATCGAATAAGAACAAGCTTAACCCGTCGGGGTAGGCGAATCCTTCCCAGTGCATACTGAGGAAGTATATTTCTCCTAATAATAAAATTGGATAATAAAAGCGACGGAATATTATGAAAAAAATGTAATAATAATAATAACAATATTATTTAGAATATTAATAGCACGAAAACATGACTAATTTCAATGAATTACCAAACTATGAATCAATTCGTAAATTTTTGCAAACTGTTCCTTCATTTTATTCCTTTCATATCGTTTTTTTCTGTTCACGTGCCACCTTAAGAAGGATTTTTCTATCATCTTAAAGATTTAAAACTTTCTGAATTTCGTCATATTTTCTAGGACAAAAGATTTGTGAAAAAAAAGGGGTTGCGTTTTTTTTTCGATGCAGGTATTATAATTTGAGACGGGTGAGTTTTTTTTTTGTTCCCAATATTGGAGAATATTGCGGCAAAAGAGAGTGGGGGCGGGGGGAATTAATCGCTAGGAAGCTCGTGGGTCGTGCACAAAGAAATAAAGCTCGCGGTCATTGTTCCTCTCGCTTTCTCGCTCGCGCCCATTTTCCTCATTCTGTCGCGAGGTTTCTCGGGTGCTTTGTAAAACCATCCCCTGGAGCTCTTCATTCTGTATACCAGGGTTAGGAGCGAGACAAGTTTCTAGACGAGGCTTAATTAATTTTCTTCGACAGTTTCTCTTCCCCCCCCCCCCCCTGCCTTGGCCGGTAAAGCGCGTCAAATTTTTCCTCACGCTAACACGCTGCATCGACTTTTTTTCTTCTCATCCTTTTTTCTCCTCCACTGCATCTGTTTTCCGATCTTCTTATTTTTTTTCCATCGGTCCAAAGTTCTTGAAAAACATAATAATAATACGCAATTCGACGTTGAAATCGATTTTGACAAATCCACGACAATTTCCCGTTTCGGAGATATAACCCTCGAGAGTTAACAAATATCAATTCGAGCGTTTCGAAGAAGAGGTGGAAAAAGAAAATTGATATTCGATACAACGTGGGGCGAGAAAAAAAAAATTGTACGAAGATTCGGAGTAGAAGAAGAAGTTTTCGCGGTTTGCGTAGTTCAGTGCATTTTCCATGCTAGACGCGTTATTTACGGTTGCATTAATGAGGGAGAGGAGGATGCAAGGGAGTAAACGAGAAGCGTTGCATAAATTACGATGGCTCGTAAGGGTCGCTGGGGAGAAAAGCATGTGAAAGGGAAAAGAAGAAGTGCGAGAGAGATGGAAGAGAGAAAGGGAACGCTGGAGAAAGAGGAAAAAAGAGGGAGAGTTAAAAATATACGTGTATGCAAAAGGATAAACGAGTACGGAAAAATGTATACACTTTCCTCTCACTAACGAGCTGTCGTTCCTCTTTTTTAACCCTCTCTCTCTATATATATATTTCTCTCTTGCTTGCGCCCTCCCTTTCTCTCTGTGGTCGAAGATTCTTTCAGTTTTATTTTATCACCCTCGAGAACCTTAGAGAGAGAGAGAGTATATTTCGCGTCTCTTTATCGCCATGACGTGACAAGAAGTCACAGGGGTGATACAAGAATTTAAAAAAATTTGCATTCACGTTGACGTTGAGAATTCAACACTTCGCATTCGCGTTGACGTTGAGAATTCAACACTTTGAACTGTCGAACCGCGCGCTCTTCTTTTCTTTCGAAACAGTCGCTGCCATGCGAGCCTTTACTTCTGAAAAAATCAATTAATAAAAAAAAACATCCATTTTTGTTCTACGAAGTCGTGACTCTACGCATTCTTGCGGCTCTAATTTTTTGTATCTCGCGTTTTAACCCAAACACACCCAAACAGCGCTGCAAATATCGAAGATACGAGAGAAAAAGGATTTCATTTTTGTACCGTAAATTTATGTGTGAATTTTCGAAAGATTAGTTTCGAAATGAAAAGATAAGACAGGTGTCCAGATGACTCGGAAAAAAAAATCGGTACAATAAATTGCCGAGTCAAAATAGATAAATGTACAAAAAAAAAAAAGAGAGTTGAAATTGACGGATAAAACCGATAAAAGAAAGAAGAAAGAAAAAACGTTGCAATGGGAATCGAAGAATCGGCGAAACGATCCGGATAAGTCGTTAAAAATGTGTGACGGGGCGGAAATTTCGTGGTGGCGAATCGCGGGCATGTACGGTGATAAATCTTTTTTTTTTTTCCTTTTTCTGGCTGCAACTCGAATCGCGTATACACTTTTCTCGGAAAATTTCGATGAAATATGAGCCGCGGGGGTGCAAAGAGCAATAAAGAGAAGAAAAAAAATTATGACGCGGGAAGGGGCGGAGGGGAGGCTGAAGAAAAGAACGAATAAACAAAAGGGAGCGAACGATAAATTTTTCACGAAATGCGATCAGCCAGCGAAGCTTCATATACACACGTCGTGCAACGCGTGTGAAAAATTTCCCGGGATCGTTTCGACTCCCCCACACACCCCTCCCGACCCGCATATCCTCCCTCTGCCTCTGGATTGAGATCGAGAGGAACGTCGCTCCGGGGCAATACTCCGTAGGGAAAAGGTACCGAGCCCGTGTGAAAAATGCGAGAATGGCCATCGGGTAGATAGAAAAATGGAAAGGGTCCGATGAGGCGGAGGACCGGGCGCGGCGGGGGGGGGGGGGGGGGGGGGGGGGGGGGGGGTTACTAGGAGAGAGGAGTGCTTTTTCCGGCTTCGATGGAGAAAGGAGAGGAAGACGTTCGGGGAAAAAAGGAACGAAGTGCGAAGCTTTCTTATCGAATGTCAAATCGATCGACCCGTTTTCCTCGAACCCCGTCTTGGCTTCCCGATTTTTAAACATTTTTTTTTTTACCTTTTGTTGTTTATGGCTTCGAACATATCTGCCAAGCGACTTTTGGGAGGGATAAAATTCAATTTGGAATTTTCCAACTCAAAAAAACGTGAAGGAATCCAGAAAAATTCCAAACAAACCCGAACAAACTTAAGTTCCAGTTGAAGCCTCTTCGCCCAGCATTGTTATTTTTGTTATTAATATCATCAATATCATTATCATTGATATTATTAATACTGGGATTATTATCCATATTAATATTCACATTTTAACGATTGAACCCAAACAAACTCGAGTTCCATTTTAAGCCTTTTCACCCAGGATTATTATTTTTATTATTAATGTCCTTAATATAATTAATACTGAGATCATTATTAATAGTTATATTCGCATTTTAACGATTGAACCCAAACAACCGTAAATAAACCCAAACAAACTCAAGTTTTAGTTGAAGCCCCTTCAACGCATTATTATTTTTGTTATTGAAATAATTAATGTTATTATCAAATTAACATTAATTTTATTATTCAAATTTTTATTCAAATCAAAATTTGTATTATTCAAATCAAAATAGAATCTTTTTTTAATTACTGATATTTTTTATTACCCAAGCAAAAAAGGATGAGCAAAGATAATTTTTCCATCGAAATGAAAGACGTGTAAAAAAAAAACCGCGTCAACCAATAAATTATGCATCATAGAGGGAGGAATTGGGGGATGTCGTGAAACGTTTTCGAGTCCACACGCGAAGCATCGATCAATCCTCTTGTCTAGGATCCCCGGAGCATTCTCGTTTCCGTTCAGATCTATGCGGGGCTCGAATCGTGTATGGGATGCTTTTTTCTTTCTCTCTATTTTTCGAAACCGTTTCCACCATTAGCCGCACGTGAAGTGCGCGGCAACTCGTTTGAGCTTTGAGTTCGTGGCTCGATCAGATAGGAGGGAGCAACCCCACCCCTCTGTCCCATCGCGAGAATAGGAAAAGCCACGAAAATTGCCGAAAAGCAAAAAATCCTTCTTTCACGTTGCAAAAAAATGCTCGGAACGAGATAAATGAAGGACACGCAAGTGTCTACGAGGAAAGGTGTTTTCCCGGAGGGTTTTTTTTTTAAGGATCTTGCTCCCTTCTTCGGGATGAATTTTCTCGAAGAGTACGAAAAATATTTTCGGGTGTTTTTCGTTCTCCGAACGAAAAAAAAAGTCGCAAGTTCCCGTGGGAAAAGCCTGCACGGCGGGAGTGGCGGGGGGGGGGGGGTGCAAGAAAACGGAGCAAGAAAAGTTCAAGAAAACAGGTTGGGGAAAAAGCGTAAGACGAAAACGAGCCCGAGCGATTGAGTCACGCGAGAGCGCCGATGGGTGGATGGGAATTTACCGGCGAGAGTGGAATGGACAAGAGTGGAAAAGAAGCCTCGCATATCGGATCGTTCTAATGGCGATTTTGTTTTTTTTTTTATCACGTGCCTTTCTTTCACATTCCATCACGGAACTTCGTATCTCTCGTGGATCTTGAAGGAATAATAAACGTCGATAGATGACTCGACGAATTTCCGCCCCATTTCCTTTTCTTTTTTCGTTTGCCCTTTCCACGCACCACACATTGCCCTACACCCTTGTCTATACTTCGACGATAGTTTTCCCGCATGGGGGGGAGGGGGGGGGCAAAATTTTGATGGATTAAGTATAGCTATGAATTATGATGGTGGAGGGTCGATTTTTTTTGTTCCTTGAACACCGAGCTCAACGAGAAAATAACACTTCATTTCATTGTTTCGTGTACCTATTTTGCCTAGAGTTTGTTCAATGATTGGAAAAAAATGTCTAAAGCCTATGGCTTATATATAGGGTGGCTCAAAAAGTGACGTCCAAACGAAAAATCCAGATGCCTCGTATCGATCTGCTTTAATTTTCGAGCAAAAAGTGTTAACATTTTTTTTTTTTTTAATTATTCCTTTAGCTTTTTGTTTTTTCTCCTCTTTTGTTTATGTACTTTCCTCTAAGCAATTTTTAAAAGCAATTGGCAGTCGTTTAGACTAGTGTATTTTTTTTTTTTCATTATCTGACCTTTAGTGACTGATCCTCAGATATAATTTTTTAACACTTCATAACGATAACACGAGTAAAAAAAATTCCGAGGAGAGTACATAGACAAAAGAGAAAAAAAATGCCTTTTTCTCGAAAACTAAAAAAGAAACTAGATTTTTTCCTTTCGGTCGTCACTGCATGTGTCAAAATGTATCATCAAAAAGGTAAATAATTTATTCGGGCGCATGATACGTTCCGAAAAAAAATCGACATTTATCGACAGATCTTCCGAACAGCTAAACCAGTAGCTGAATAAAACAAAATTGAAGTAAAACGTCATGTACCATTGTGTGTTGACACGCAGAAAGCCCCGTAGTATTCCCGATAGACACGGCGTCGCGGCGAATTCATAAGGAGGAGAGTTTTCTTTTTTTTTTCATTCCCATACGATAGGAAACGTTACGGCGGTGCCGAGAGTTTTCATCCCTAGCGCCCTCACCCCCCCCCCCCCCCCCCCCCCCCCGCCGCCGTGGCGGTTACCACTCCGTCCCCGTAGCCCCCCGAAGACCTCTATCGATCGATCCTCGACTCTGGGCCAATTTCCTCGCTTCCTCGTACGTTCAATTTCGCGGGACAGCTCGATTATCCCTCGGGGCATGTAACTTCATTTCCAGGGCCCGCTGACTCTCATCGTTTCACACGCGCACTCAAGACCCCCTCCCCCATTGAGCTATCCTTGAGCTCTCCACCTCGACTCTGCAATCTTGCAACCCTATCCGCGCTTTTTTTTTTTCACTTCCGCTTGTTGCCTCTGATGCCACCGTCCGATAATTCTTGACCCTGTGACGAGGGAGCAATGAAGAGCATCGGAAAAACAACCGTTAAAGAGAAATAATTTATGAACTTCCGCTCGTCAAAATCGATTTTTCTCAATTTCCCCTTGCCGAGTTTTTCCATCTTGTTGCTTCTGACGGAATTTTAGAATTTTTTTTCTCCTCGTTTCTACGATGTTTTCTTGATTATACGTCGCGATCTTTGCTCGCTGGTGTTACGCGCGCGTGTCTCCTGACAAAATGGCGGAGCGGACGCGACATGGCGCTCGCGCATGCGCGCCACTCTAGCTCTCCGCGTATTCCCACGTGAGTGTACGAGCTTGATCTCCGTTCAATCTTGTGAATTCGCTATCATAATTGCCGCATCGTTTTTCTTTCGCGAACAACCCGAAACTAGGCAAAAAATAAAATTGACAATGCCTGGAAATGATTTTTCACGGTGGGCTCTTTTCGAGCGAACATTAGCAATGACAGTTTGTGCACCGTTCGCTCGTTAGAACGAACCGGAAATGAGCAGAAAAATCCCGCGTCACTCACCTCTGCCTAGCCTTGGAAATCTGGTACCAAGATATCCGCACGTTTTGCTCATTAGAATCAACCGGAAGCGGCTAGAAACATTGGTATTCCCTAAAAAAAAAAAAAAAAAAAAAAGCGCGAGAATTCATCATCGTGGCTTCTGTTGAGCGTTAGAAATCCACCGCTGCGACTTCTCAGTTATATTCCCCAGGGAATGAACCGGAAAAGGGCTGTCAGATCGTCTCAATCTAATCTCGCGCCCATCCATCCAATCCAAACCCCATCTTCAACCGCTTACCCACTCCCGGCTCCCGTCTCTCCTCGCCGCGATTCCACCGTTTACCCCACCGACCCCGCCCTTCATTCCAGCCACCGTCACCAACAGTTTCGACCAATTTAACTCCCTAATCACTTGGCCTAATAACCAGTCATGGGCAGGATAGTACACGGGCGAACAGCACGTAATTGCAGCAACCCCTCCATGTCTAATTGTAATTACCCCCACCTACCCTCTGTCACCCCGTCCCCACCTTAACAATTTACACACGACCAATTATATTCCCGATTATTAATTATCCGTCTCTCGCGTCCCGTTCAGCGAACCGTTGAAAATGCACGGTAAATGTTTCGATCATCCTCCTTGAGCCGCTCTTCACTTGCCCCTGATCAGGTCAATCGTCGCCAATTCTAGTAACAGCCTACCGACGATGATGGACGAATCTTCATTTTTTCAATTCGCCATCTCATATTTTGTTGGTCCCTCTCGCGAGTGTCTTATATTCATACACACAAGCACACACGCACGATTTACTTTACCTATATGTTAATTTATATGTTTACGTATTTACATATCTATATTTGATGACGTTGAAGTTTGCATCGTTGGAATGGAAGGATTTTCTTTTATTTTCGGGATTCCCTTTGACAAATTTGACCTATGTAAATCACACGAACATTTGTTTATGATCCTTATTTATCGATCTACAACTTGAATCTCGAAAAAATGATTTAGGATGATGATAAAAATAAGGAGTTGAATGAATTTTCGTTTTATTCCAACGATGTTAACGTCAAACTTCGTGACGTTTGCTGGTCGTCAGCTCATCTATGTTTGCGTTCATCTATGTATATATAATATATATATGTATATAATATAAATATTTATATAAATAATACATACCTATATAATAATAATATATAGATAATACTTAATAAATGTATACCAACATACACGAACACATATTTTACATAGCTATAGCTGCAAAGAATTTTTTTTAGACGCGAATACGCATTTATGTATTTATACGATGATGTGCACACGCGAATTTAAACAAAATCTCGTTTTCGCGATCTTTCAAAAAAATTTACGATAAAAATTCGTGCGCAATACAAAACGTAAATGTTTTTTTTTTCCCCTTTTCAACTCACGAATATTTCTTTTTACTTCGTTTATCCATTCCAAGTTGTATTTCAATTTATATTCTCAATTATTGTTCAATCTTTTTGTTGCTCCATCGTTTTATTTTATTTCTCATTTTGGATATATTTTCGAATAAGCTTTCTTCTTCACGGTGCGCTTCCGTCCACTTTGTTTTCCTTTTTTTACCTCCCTCTTTTCGTCTTGATCCATTATTTTTACAATGCACTGATGAAAAAATGTCAAACCATTGCGATATTTGCATTTTTTTCAACGCCCTTCTTTTTTAACGCTCGTACAAAACCGATTCCTATTTTTGAATATTTTTTCAACATTCAAATCGGTTCAATATTCGAATCTTAAATGTTTCATTTTTTTTTCTTAGTAATCTTCGTATAATCACATTCTTTATCGTTTTATGGTAATTTTTTTTATTTATTTTAAACAATTTCAATAGTGACTGTTTTTATTTTTATTTTGTAAATCGAAAACAACCAACGCTCCCCGCGGATGACTTTGATCGCTGATCTCAGACGCTCTTGTCCCGTTCTTCTCTTGTTGCAGTTTGCGTGCAGTGGCCAGAGGGTAGGTGCATCCACGACGTGCCCGAGGAGGCTCTTCTAACTCTATACTCCGAGATACGGGATAACTGCCAGGGTTTCTCGTGATGACGGTGAATAATAACGACCAAGGCGACGGCAAATGATTTTACGAGACATTTTTAAAAATTCCTCAAACATATATATTTATATATATATATATATTAAATTAAACGAAAAAAAAATGAAACAGAGGCGCGCAAAAAAAACAACAAAGACGAAGAACGAGCATTTGCGCAACGGTGGCAAAAAAATCGCAAACTTCGTCTGTTATCTTTTTTTTTTTTTTTTTCCGCGAAGACCGCGGGAAAAAAGTGCCGTTTCGAGTCACGGGACGGAGAACCTAAAAAAAAAAAAAGACAAAAAGAGCGAACGTACTCGAGCTTTCTTAAGAAACGCGAAATAAAAATTATTGCGCATTCCCAGATTTAAAACAACCGACCACAGCCGCCACACCACGACCAAGCAAGCATTTGAGAAATATATATATATATATACATATATACACAACGAATGTCTATATATGTATATAATATATATCTATACATGACTATGTATGCATACATAAGCGTAATTAATTTTAATATATTTATACATATTTTTTTTTGTGATACACAAGTACGAAAAAATGAACGAAATGATAGAGCACAATTTTGATCCCGAAAATGAGTCACAAAATGCAGAAAAATTGGTGAACTTATATCTCTTTAAATACCGAATTATTTTATTCTTTTGCATTTTGTGGTTCTTTTCGAAAAATGTGCGTGTGCCTGAGAGTGCTGAGTGAGCGAATCCTCTAACACTGCACCCGGTACAGGCGATCGTTGATTTTTTTTCTTTTTGTTTAAGATATTTTGATTTCTCGGATTTTTTTTCATTTCGTAGGCCTAGGTCAGTGAGATATTAAAACTCCAGCCAAGGTGGGTTCATTTTGTTTCAACAGGTGACTCTCACAATCAAGAAACTTTGACGAATTTCTTTTTAATTATCAGTATTATTATTTATTACTGTTTTTCTGTATCAGAGAATGAAGCTTGATTTTCAATTCACAATTTTTCGTTCGTCAACATTTAAAATGGACGATGATTTTTCCTTTACCGTCGTTCTGTGTTGGGGGATTGGCTAGATTCGCGATTTTTCATTTTGCGAATGAGGGATCGATTAGTTAGACAGGAATACGAACGGATTTACACACGAGGAGGGAGAAACTATTATCGATTTATTTTTAATGCTCCGTTTTCTTTACGAAACGGCTACAGGGTTTTACAGTGATTTTTTTTTTACGATTTGACAAAAAAATGTATGCATCAATCTTTCTTTTTGACACTTTTAAGTCAATCATTTTAAAAAGTCAAAAAAATATAATTGTAGAAGAAAAGATCGAATAATTCGATACGTCCGAGAGACACAGAGAACAAGACAAATATTTATTATTACACACGTGCCATTATTTCGTTTTTACGAAAATTACATTGCAATTTCCTCGTCCTCGAGTAAAATCATTCCAAAGTACTCAAAATAAGTTTTCAACTTTTCTTCTTTTATTATTATTTTTTTTTCAGTATTTATATCGAATTTATGGGCGACGATCCCACTTCTATTTTTCTACAAATTCTTCGTTTTCGTAGGTTAATAAAATTTACGGTGAAACAGGGTAAACAGAGACCGAGTGATACGTAAATTTAGAAATTAGATTAAGATGAAACAATTACTTTGCGGTCACATTATTGCAGGATTAGCTCGCGGAAGCTCGAGCAGCTTTCAATTGACAAGTCGAAACGCACAAGAAAGAAACTTCTAAAAGTTCCACACCCAGAAAAAAATATAGAAGCAAAAACATAAAGTGCGAAGAAAAAGTAGAGAATGAACTTATGAAAAATGCCTTTTTTCGCATCATTGTCAAACTCGAGAAGCATCAAATGATCGAACACTAACGAGGAATAATAGCGGATAATGTTTAAGTAAACGAGAGGACAGACTGCGTCGATTGTTTCTTGTATTTCGCGTTATGTCCCAACGAACTCTTATAACACGAAGTATATACACATATATATATATATATATATATATATATATCTACCTGATGAACAATAAAGTGAGCCTGCTGGAAAATCGGTACGGCGAATTTTTTTTACCAAAAAAACGACAGAGAAAAGAATTTACGTGACGAAAGAATCTTTGCAAGAATAGAATGAAAAGAATTTTGAGAGCAAAAAGAAAACCAATGAAAAGAAGAGGACGAAAAAGACAAAACAAAACAAAAAAAGAGAATGCAATGTCCAGATCGATCGCAGTACGAGAGATCACTTTTGAATCTAGCATGCATCTGCATCGTCAGTCAGTGTTCGTGTGTTACCAATAATCTGTCTGTCTCTCAGAAGATTTTTTACTGCTGAATGCACAAAATTCTCCATATCTCCTCTTTTGCTCTCTTTCTCTCCCTCTGCCTCTCTCTCTCTCTCTCTATCTCTGTCTCACTCACTCACTCTCTATGTCTCGCGATCGATAAAAAACGATTTACAATGTTTTGCAGTTTCACATACACATGTTTAATATTCATATGTATATATATACATATTTATTTGCATATGTGTGAGTGTGAGAGTGTGTTTGAACGTGTGTGTGTGTGTGTATGTGTCTGTACGTATATCGTACAAATTAATTTCTCGCTTTTTTTGTTAATATTAAAATTTTATTTGATCCAGAAGAAAGATTTTCATTTGTAAAATAGTCGCCATCATTTTCAATGTTATCGAATATGATTATATATTATTCATTAAAACCTTTCTTTTACTTTCATTAATTAATTTTGAATTTTAAACGCGAAAAATTAATCTCTACGTTATATATATATATATATATATATACACTACCGGCGAAAAGTTTCCGCACAAAAATTTAAAAAAGTTCTGGAACGATTTTTTATGCTATTTCGCCGATATTTGACATAAATGAATTTAATAAACGGCATTTTGAAGGGGAGGAATTCAGCTTCATTACGATTTTGTTTGAAATTTTTTTACTATTTTTTTTACGACTAGTACCCTTTTTCGAAAACAACCATTTTTCGGCTTTTTTTTTGTTCCTTTCCTGGGGACCCCGTTTACAGACAAAAAAATTTTTATACATTTCTTTGACCGGAACCATAATGGGGGAAGCTCAGGCTTCATTTTTTTTTCAAAGCTTCGCATGATTTTTTTTTTCTAAAGATATTTTGATTTAAAAAAAAAGAGACATTTTGAAAAATAACGTGTAACGCGAAAACGACAAGGATTCAAGAAAAACCTCAAGATAGTAAAAAGTTGAATCGGTTTTCGTTGAGTACGCGAGAATTTTTTCAGATTTTTATTTCGAAATTTTTTTCACTTATTTTCGGTAAAAAAAAATCATATGATTTAATTATCGTAACTCGAGAACTAAGGGGTTTGTGGTAAAATTTAAAGACAGAATTTTTTTTTTATTTTTCTATTTTCAACGCAATATAATTATTTCAGATTTTTTTTGACATTTTTTCTCGAGTTATGGTAATTTAATCATCTAATTTTTTTTTTTACCGAAAAGAGGTGAAAAAAAAATTTCGTAAAAAAATCTGAAAAAATTCTCGCGCGAATTCAACGAAAACCGATTTAACTTTTTACTATCTTGAGGTTTTCCTTGAATCCTTGTCATTTTCGCCTTACACGTTATTTTCCAAATTGTCTCTTTTTTTTTAATCCTACGAGGCTGGAAAAAAAAAAAACAAAATTGAAGCTTGAGCTTCCCCTTCTATGATTCTGGTCAAATAAATGTATAAAAAAAATTTTGTCTGTAAACAGGGTCCACCAGAGAAGGAACAAAAAAAAGACGAAAAATTGTCGTTTTCGAAAAGGGTTTTACTAGTCGTAAAAAAAATAACAAAAAACGGAATAAAGGTGAATTCCTCCCCCTTCAAAATGCCGGTTATTAAGTTCATTTATGTCAACTATCGGCGAAATGGCATAAAAAATCGTTCCGGAACTTATTTGAATTTTTGTCCGGAAACTTTTCGCCGGTAGAGTATATATATATTATATCTATATATATATATATATACAGGCACAAACACATATAGCTAGGTTGCATCAGTTCTCAAAGGTGCTTCGCATTTGGCACATTCGTTCCGACAAGACGATCCCCAACACATATTTTCACGTCTATCCGGACTTTTCTAACGAGAATACGCAGACGTTGGTTCACGCGTTTTTATTTTCTGTCCCTTTTTTTTTGCCTTCGTTTTTCATGCTCCTCCAGAAATAACACGACGGACAGTGGTAGTCGAGAAAAATAAGAGAGTCTTTGCCGGTGACTTTAACAGGACACGGGGTTCCGAGGAAAAAGAAAATTGGAAGTGTCGTTGGAGCACGGAGGAAAGAAGTGGCGGGAGACGGGTAGAAATTCTCGTCGCGAGTACCCCAAGTCCGACGTGTGCGAGACGAGAGGATTTTCGCCTTCGCCTATTTTTCTAACGGGCTCTCCTAAGTGCCGGACCTCTTGACACTTCCGTTTTACGACAAGAATTTTTTCGCCCTTTCATATCACTTACACTTGGGTCTACCGTGCGACAATTTCGACCCTGAACCATTACAGTTTTTTTCGTTATTTCCGCCATCTCAGCCATTATTCGTATTTTTTAAGCGTTTTTCGCTTGTTTGGATTTTCTAACTTCTCTTTTTCAATTCGGGTGATTTTTCACTTTACGAAAAGCCGTTTTGGCCCCGTTACACTTCTTCGTAGTACCTTGTGCCATTTCGCGTGAAGAAAAAATCGTATTATTTTCTATAAATATTAATCGGTGGCTCGAAATTATTTGCACGTGAGAACTTGAAAGAAGACAAAAAAAAATATTTCTCTCAACTATCCCCCCCCCCCCCCCCGCCGCCGCCGCTTCAACGAACGACTTTCGATAACCCCTTGCGACACAGTGACGTCACCGGCCAGATAAGAAAAGTCCCGTTATGGCGGAATAATATTTCTCAAAGACTCTCGTATATCGGGTTCAATATTCGGGACGATGCACTCGACCGTTCAGTGGAATTTTTATTTTCCTCTCGTCTTCGCGAACGCCCACGAAAAAAAATGGCACCACCGTCCTTTTCCGGTCTTGCGAAAGCAAGAAGGAAATCGCCAGTGCAAAAAAAAAAACAGCAGGCGAGAAGGGAAGTTTGTGAAAGAGAATACGAGAGATGTGTGCTTGTTTTTTTCTTTTTATTTTTCTTTAAAATCAAACGGAAGAAGAGAGAGAGAGAGAGAGAGAGAGAGAGAGAGAGAGAGAGAGAGAGAGAGAGAGAGCGAGAGAGAGAGGAAGAGAGTAAGAGAGAGGAGAGAGAGATGCAAAAGTTTCAACGTCACCCTGGCGGCTGCAGACTCAGCTATTGGCCATATAATAAGAGCTTTTTGTTAACGTACACACACGCACACAAAAACACACATACACACACACACGCACACACACACATATATATATATATATACATACATATATACATATGTATCTATTTAAAAAAAAAGAACGATTCTCGCCTAGTAGCTAGTCTAGGGCTCTCTATCCAGTGGTAAACGCATGAGGTATTTTTCGTACATAATATATTTACAACTCGTACTTATTTTATTTTTATTCCTTTTTTTTACATAATTTATTATTGTAAATTAATGATTTATTAACGCAACTTCGACTATCCATGAAACCAAATTTGCCTATTGTTTTCTTTTCTACCCAACTCCACTACTGAGATCTCCCTCTCCCCCTTTAGTACACAATTCGAAAAAATAAAACAATTGCTCTTTCAAGTATCAAAAACGCTTTAAACTTTGATGAGCGTCGATTTTTGTCGTTGATAAAGAAAAAATTGTTTAAATCTTACGTCCGCAAGAAAATCCACCCAGTATTGACGATTGTTATGTTATGAGATTGTTATGAGTGATCCTAAAGATGAAATTATTATAGAATTTTTTCGTCGACGCTCACTTTTAATTCGCTAGAAAGTTTCGAAAGAATAAATTTTGTCTGAAAACAAACAAAAATCAATTAGAAAGAAAAAGAGTAATTGAACAACTGCTTTTCGAACGTTAACCCCCCCATGTTTCCTTGTCGAAATCCACCTTTTTGAAAGTTACCGATTAACTGTATCCGAATGGCATTTTTTTCCATTTTTGTCGACCTTGTTTTTTTTTTTTCTTTTTTTAATGCAACTGTTAATATTAAATCACGCCATATTCATTGAATTGACTTGAGATTGAACACTGGTTATTACTACGTATTTTTATTTATATTTATTTATTGTTATCTCATATATATATATATATATATATATATATATATACACACATATATATATATGTATGTATATATTTACTATATTATATAAAATAATCACGGTAATGCGCCACATTCACTGGTTAATGACTGTCTCGTTGACAAAGGCCCGTACCTTGCCTGTGGTTGTGCTTGGTTGTGGTTGGAGCGGTTTTGGGAGAGAATTTTTTTAATTGCTTTTTTAATATATTATTATTATTATCGTTATTTATTATTCTTATTATTACCTTTTTTAATTTGCACGTCTCATGTCGTGGCCTTGGCTTGCCTTCATATGAGATTCACCTGTGAACATTCTGTATATATATTTATATATATATCTCCACATATACATATATATATATATATATACATTAGATTAGCGATTACATTTTTATTTCTCACCTTGTTCCGTCCGTCCTTGGGCCTGCTGGCATTTGATAACAAAAAAACCTGTATGTTTGAATCGAAAAAGTACCTTCGATGTTTATTATTATAATCGTTATTATGATGTATAATATTATGATAATTATTATTTAGAAACACGTGCGATTGTGCAAGTGCGATGAAGCTATTGTAATAATTTGTCGTTTAATAACATTGTTTTTTTAGTAACGACACGCGAGTGCAAGGCACCAGAGACGGACACGGTAATTCATGAAAGACAGGATTTTTTTTTTTCACTACTTTTGAGAATTTTTTTATCTTTCTTTGGATACCGTTTAATTATACATACATATATATATATATATATATATATATATATATATATATATATATATATATATATGTCTGTATGTATATATTTGTTTTATTGAATTTAATGTTTAATGATCGTGGCACGGTGTGTTAGTTGGCGAGAGAGAAAATGGCCGGGCGAGGTTGCTGCATGCTCCAAACTGACGCCTTGATTGTGGTAACTAATTACGAAAGGGATGATATACGTATATTTATTCATTCTTATTTTTTCCCTTTTTTTGAAGAACAAAGAATACATATATATATTTCAAAGTAAATCTATTCGCGGAGAATGATCGCTATATATATATATATATATATATATATATATATATATTTATATATCATATGTATACACGTCGTGCATAATAACTATTTTCGTATGTCGCACGAGCATCAAAGTACCCATTGCTATATAGTACGATGACAAAAAAAAGCCATGTGCACGTTTTCTCTTTTTTTTTTCTTTCATTTTTTATCTCTTTTGTTGTTTCTTGATCGAGTAAACTTGCAAACGATCGTGTAATTTTTCAGCCTCTGTGATTTTTTTTGACGAACGAAAGACAAAATATTTCTGCAGCATTTGCCGTATTCGCATTTCTATATTTAGTTTAACACGATATATATATATATATATATATATATATATATATATATATATGTACATATACATATATTGGCATTTGCGTAGAGAGACAATTAGTTACCGCTAAGCGTGCAAGCACCAACCATGCAAAATATAGTCACGTTTTTTTAAAACCCTGCCCCCTCCCCCCTCCCCCCAAATCTGTTCCTACAGAGTTCGCTGACTCGTACTTCCGTTTCATTCATAAGAACAAAAAAAAACAAAGCTAAAAAAATCAGTATTGTCATTGAAGTAAGAAGAGAACGTGTTGAGGCGTAATCGATCTCGCTGTGTACCACGACGACGCGGCAATCGAGCATCGTACAAGTCGAATTCTGTTTTGTCCCTTCATGCTTCTTCCGGGAACTTCCCTCCTCTGCTCCCCTTCGAAAACAGGGAAAAAAGCTGTCGGTCGCTGCCGAACAAAAAACATATAGATTAATGAACAGATTGTGGTTTTTACGTCCGTCTGGGAAATGAGTGGATCGTTTGGTTTTCGAGTACGCGGTGATTTCATGGTTGGAAATACGACGGCGTTCGAAGTCTCCGAAGGTATTTACGATTTTCGGAAGTTTGGATTTTTTTTCGGGGTGCTTACACGGGTGCGCGAAACGGCGATGATTTTTGTTGTTGTTATAATTCATGAACTGAGCGACTCGCTTCGCTGCCTCAGTGAACCCTCAACCCTTGCCGGATGGGGCCACGGGGTGGTTTATCATCGTTAACTCGGCCCCAATGATTTTCCTTCTTCTTTAATTATTCGTCGAAATTTCGCGTTTCCCGCGATCCCCGGATCTTCATTGTCTTTGGGAGAAAACCTCTCTCTATCTCTCTCTCTCTCTCTCTCTCTCTCTCTCTCTCTCTCTCTCTCTCTCTCTCTCCCCCTCCCTCTCTCTCTCTCTCTCTCTCTCTCTCTCTCTCTCTCTCTCTCTCTCTCTCTCTCTGCCTCGCTCTTCAAGCATCGCTATTTTTAGGACAGAATCAATCCCGTTGAATTTTTAATTTTCTCCGTCTCGCGATGCAGGAATTTACCGAAGAGTGAAAATTCCTAGCAAATTATTATTCGTTTTTTTTCACAAAATTCACAAATAACGGAAAGGGCAAACCTTGATATCAATTAGCGGAAAAAAAAAATTGGCGAGTCTACAAATGTACGTGAGAGAAGTAATCTTTCGCGCACACTTAATAGCAAATAAACGTAATCAATGATCCCGAAGTCAAACAATTCCCGGATATATTTCTCTCATTAAGCTAGCAAGAAAAAAAAACGACAAAAATTCCATCAAAGTAATAAGTCTCTTTCTCTGTCTCGCTGTCTCTCTCTCTCTCTCTCTCTCTCTCTCTCTCTCTCTCTCTCTCTCTCTCTCTCTCTCTCTCTCTCTCTTTCTTTGTCGTAACTATTATTTCGCCTGGAGTACTCGACTGAAGAACATTTTCACGAATGCTCGGTAGCATAGACGTTTCAATCACGTTTCGCGATCTCCGAAGTCAAGAGGGGGTTGGGGACGGTTCAGTTCGAAGGATGAAAAGTTGGAAATGCGGGGATCGCGGGAGGAGAGAATCCGTGGAGGGGTGAGAATTTGCAGTCGTGTAAGAAAGAAATGGAAGTTGGAACACTGGGGTAGAGAAGAGAAAGAGAACGAGAGAGAGACAGAGAGCGAGCGAGAGAGAGAGAGAGAGAGAGAGAGAGAGAGAGAGAGAGAGAGAGAGAGAGAGAGAGAGAGAGAGAGAGAGAGAGAGAGAGAGAGAGAGAGAGAGAGAGAGAGAGAGAGAGAGAGAGAAGAAAGTGCAGAGCAGAGATGCTGGTTTTGCGAGGGAGTCGTGTTAGAAGAGGGATGAAAGTGGTCCAGGGGAGGCTCTGCTGGCAACGCCAGCATTTATTGATCGTTCGAAGCAAGCCTGCCCGCATATTCACCCCCAGAATCCACCCCCGTTTTCACCGTGCTCTTCAACTCGCCCCCACTACCCCGCCTAGCCGCTTCCCCTGCGCCGCCGCAACCCTCGGTCTGTTTCCTCACCCCCTCGCAGCCAGAGCCCGCGTTTCTGCGTTCTCCGTACGACCGGTCGTGCTAGACTCGATCCTCGAACACCACTTTCCGAGCCCCAAAGCCCCGTATCGAAAGCTCTATCGAGCAAAATACCCCGCTCTACGTCGTCAGCCACCGCACACCAGCCTGTCTAACCCTCTTAGTAGAACGCGGGGTTCAATCATATTAATTACTCCCAACACCCTCTGACGACTTTTGTCGCCCTCCCTGTCTCTCTGTCTCCCTCTCTCTCTCCTTCATATCATACTCTCACCATGCAATATTCCGGAAAGCTCGTCAGCTTTGAACCCTCCGGAACGAGATTTGTGATAATAATAATGTTAAAAAAAAAGCAAATATCCATTATTTTGGTAATGAGTAACGGAGGAGCCACGATTGCCGTGACTTCAATGAGTCGTACTAGATATGGATCACGGAAAATTTAAGCAATCGTTCACAGAGAATTTAATCCCTTGGATCAACCAAATTGTTCATTCACACTTGATCCACAGAATATCGAAATGAAACACTAAAATATTTACTATTTTCGGGCTCTAGTTAATTCTATGGAATAAATCAATTTTAAAATAACCTAATACTCCATTGTTTTCAATAAATAATTCACTAGCATCTTCTCATGACCGATTTAATAGGCCCAAATAATTTCTTTCTCCAATCCTCATTGCTTCTCTAATGTGGCAATGGAAACTTATACAATTATCCATTTCCATTACTCCTTGAAATAATGGATAATAGTTCTGGTGTGGATAATTATTGGAGTTAGATAATGGTGAAACGCCAGCCGTTATTTCGATGATGAGTAGCGAAATCGTAAGACATTGTCTACCACTTTGCCAATGGACAATGGTTTCCAATACGATCTATTGGAATAACGGACAAGGCGTTGGGCTTCCGTCGCTAATTGCTAAAGTTTCCATTGCCAGTTACCGAAATAATGGACAAACCGGTGACTTTCTATCGGTGTATGTCCAAGTAAGGATTTATGACATCGAATACAGTGAAGTTAATGAATCATCAGTGTCCAAGTCCTTTCCTCCAGACTCCCTTCAGATTATTTTCTTTTCGCGATCGTTGCACATTTTGAGGAATCGATCAACGCCATATGTTTGAGGAAAAGGGAGAACCGTGATATCCTGTTTACCTCGTTTCCCTCCAACCTTGTAGCGATCCTCGAAGTCCTTGGAACTACGAGCTAAGGGACTCGTGTTTGGGGTTTAACGAAAATGCAGCGATCGAGTCATCAGCGTCAGCTCCGCCAGACTAACGACCACCGTTTCGCTAACAGAATATATTAAAAAAAAAAAAAAAAGAGAGCATAAGAAAATTAAAAACAAATCCGAACAAACGGAAGAAACGCAAATGAATTTGCGAGTAAAAGTTAAGAAAAATGTGCCGAGAACTGTGGGAATCTAATACGGGTAAAGGAGCGGGAGGGAAGGCGGGCAATTGCGAGCCGGAGGGCACTAATTCTTTTGACAGGATACAGGTTGCCGGCGATGCCATGGAGTTGGCTTGGGGCAGCGGCACCATCGGCAGCCGCAGCAGCCGCTGTAGCAGCAGCCGCAGTAACGCCATCACCGGCAGCAACGCCCCTCGTTCTCGCCCCAAGGGCAGCCGCGAGACGGAGGTACCGTCCAATTTTACAAACGAAACATCTTTCCTCCCAACCCCCATCCTCTCTCTCTCTCTCTCTCTCTCTATTTCTCTCTGTCTCTCTAACTCGTTACACACCGTACAACCACCTCAATTTTTTCCCCAGTTTTTTTGCGCTCCGCTCGATCACTCTAACGGAAAAGATTTTTTTTACGAGCGTGAAAATCGGGCGGTTCAAGTCTGGCCACGAGTTGGAAGACGATAATGGGGCTCATGTGGCCCATCAGGGAGACTAGAGTGCAGGCGGCCGAGCTCTATCGCGTAAAGACACTGAAAAAACCGTTCGCGAAATACCTCTTTCGACAGAATTTAATAAAATTTATTGTAGGCGATGAAAACCGTGATGTCCGACCGTTTGTGAAATTTCAAGAAGCTTTACCCCTTTCTAACGCGAGATATTTGATACAAAAGTTAACTTTTCACACGTTGCCTGCTTTGATACGAAAGAAAATCCATTGAAATCAACAAAATGCATTTGATCCTTTTTTATTTGAATTAACTAAAATTTTCGTCAAACAAATGTTCTCGAAATTTCATTCTACCATTCCGGAGAGTTATTTCGAATATATTTATTAATTAAAAATAAGATCTATTTAACACCGTTGAGTTATAAAAATGGATATGTTTCTCATAATTTTGGTATTTAGTATTATTTAGTTGAACAGATATTCATGAACTAAAAGGTCTATTTAGATATTTTCATTTGAATTACCTAGCAAATTCGTAGTAGTACACTCTGTGGCCAGAGTGTGGCGCAGGACTCGAGGCTTCTCCCGCAAGCCACTTGTACTCTGAGCGTCGATATATTTTCATAAAAAAAAAGGCCAGACAGCAGAGGACTGTTATCCAGATGAGGGAAAAACACAAAATTCTTGTCCGGTTTGTTTCCGAAATACAATGACACATAGATGACATTTTTTTCCAAAGTTGGTCGATTTAATTTGTACGATTGTTAGTCAAAACTTTTCGCCGATTATTACTTACACGGATCACATTTATTATTTTCACTGATGAGTCCATACTGTTCAATGTTTCGACATCTGGAGATGCAATTCTTTGCAGAGCAATGAAAATAAACCTTTTCAGTTTCCTAATTTGCAGCGCGCACCTCCTCGCTGCCTCAACAATTCTGTTTCGTTTTACACAATTCAGAGCTATTTCATTGTAATCAGTAATTGAAAAACGAGCCGGCAGTATCCTGACCTTGATACACTGCCAAAAAATATCTAATTTAAATAGGATCTATTTAAATGGGTTTTTTCCTTGTCTTACAGCCTACTACGACCCTAATTGTTTCTAAATATGTTTTTAAATTTATTCAAGCTACTCTTTTTAAATATTTAATATATTCAAATTAAATAAATAAAGATGTAAATCATATATCGCATAAATACGAGAAAGGGATATATAGGTTCATGACATAAAAGTGCGGCGAAAAAAAGTTAAATTTCTTTCTTTTTTTTCACTAACAACGCTGTTAGTTGGAAAAAAAGAAAGACTGTTTGATTAGAGACAGTCTTCTAATGAAAACAAAACCATGAGATCTTTGAGAGACTGAATCGTGTACCATTTTTCCATTTGTCTCTTCTGTCTTATACTACCAGATGAAACCAAATCACAGATTTATTAGGAATAAACAAAATATTTCGTTATTAGACGATATTAAATAGATCTTGATTTAAATTAATTAATTAATTAAAAATAAATAATTTGAATAATGGAATGGAATACGACAAATTTGATTTCACGAACAATCTAGTTAATTCAAATTGAAAAAAAAAACAAATATACGCATCTAGTTAATATTAAGAAAATAAAATTCTGTCAGTGCGGATCGTGGCCAGGAACGTTAACTGTCAGATTTATCCTTGTGATTTTACCAAAGTGTCCGCGTGTATACAGTACTTTTTTTTTTTTAATATTAACTGCTTGCGGCGTCACGAGGCTGCAGCATCCCCTGATATCGGCTTACTCAACAGCAGCGCCGTTTATTTCTAACAATTTTACGTAATGATCGGAGCCTTCTGTGTTCTAGTCTCCATGTCTAAGATCAAGGAAAAAAAGATACAAATAATTCCGTTGAAATTTGGAACAGACTTTTTTTATTAGTTTTCCGTAAGAGTTTCGCCAATCCCCAAAATTCGATTTGAAAAAGCTCTAACGATATCACGTTCTGTATTTTTTTTTCGGACAACTTAAACATCGCCGCGAAAAAGTACAGGTTTAACACAGACAAAGACAAAAATACACGACACAAGAATTCAACACTCGCTGTCGCAGTTCTCTTCATATTTTTCCCTTATAAAAAGAACGTACCGTCTTTCTCTCTCTCTCTCTCTCTGTTTCCCTCCCTCATACTCTCTCTCTGCTCGCTCCCCCGTACATCATCACCAACACTGTATGCTGCAGTGACGTTCCGCAACGCAACTCCACTTGTTTTTGCTCCACACCGAGACCAAAAACAAAACAAAAAAAAACAGACAACCAATTTAAATCCCCGTTCGCAAAACTCAGACCTATCTCGATCGCCTGTGCACGATATTGCAAGTACTCGAGATCCCCCCCCAGTAGCACGAAGAAAAATTGGTAAACCCGTCCACTTTTTTTTTTTCAAGTTGCACCCTGATCGAATAAATACAAAAGACTGATGGAAAAATTCAAAGAAAATACAGTTTAATTAATTAAATCGAATCCACTTAAATCCTACAAATTTGTTTGACTTTGTTTGGGTTAAGGCCGTGTATTTAATGGATTCAAAGTCAATATAATTTGTGGTCCGGCATTCTTTTTTTTTTGTTGCTATCACTATTTTAAGCAGCTGCCTTTACTGGGTGCGAAGAAAAAAAATGACAAACCCTTTTGAATTCAACTTTGATCAATTTTGCCAATTTTTCTTCGCTCATAGGCACAATCAGCTGACACTTTAACGACACTTCGATTGTATATGCATCACGCTAATTTCGTTATCCTTGGACGATCCTATCACTCGAATTGTTAGCAATAATAATAATAACAATAATAATGATGATACTAAGAGTAGGGAAAAATTAGCTCGTGTAAAAATCGCACTTGACCATTTACTTGTAAGAAATATTGTGAACTAAGGCACGCACTGTCGATGTTTCATGTTCTCCCTTCGACCAACACGTGGAATGTGAATCCTCACGAGTGCCGCTTAGGGCCAATGAAAAAAAAAAAAAAAAAAAAAAAAAAAAATAGTAAATGAAAAAAGACCGCAACGATTTTTGGCATGTCTCAGTCTCGTGGCTTGGAAAAAGTTGATCTCTCACTCACTCACTCACTGACTTTCTCTTGCTCTTGCTCTCCCTCTACTTTCTCAAATCTACGAATTTTTCGTTTTTTTTTTCCTTCGATATTATTATTAACCCCAAAAAATGTGTTGGCTCGTTGAAGATCGAATGAAAAAAAAAACCACTGTAAAGGGAAATTCGTTCTTCCTCACTTTATCCGTATTTTTGTGTACAAATTCGTTGATTTTTTAATTACGCCCCATGGAATGCGCCTGATTTGATTTTTTTTTTTTTCTTACCCTCTCGTAAATATCATCGAATTTGCAAGATCCTCGTGAATTGAAACACTTTTCCTTCTTTTTTTTTAATATTGTTTACTCTTCAAAAATGTGCATCGAGTATGAAAGTTCAATTTAGAGAGAACCACATTTTGTTCGTTTTTTCTTCCTTTTTTGTCATTTAATTTTTTTTTTTTGCCAATTTTCTAACAACGCTCGAAAAGCCATAGAGACACGAAGCTGCCGAGTAGAAGGAGTTTTAAAAGGTGAGCAGAAACCGAAAAGTCCTCCGTTCCTTCGAACGATACGAGAGCATTGGGGAAAATAACCCAATCATCAGTTCTTGTCGTTTCTTGTCGATTGACCCCGAGAAGAGACGTCGGAGATTCGCCGGAGTGCACGAATTTTTTTTATCGCTATCTTTCTTTTAATTTTATAAATATGCGGGTCAAAATCGGGACGCCCTTGTCAAAATTCGCCATCGTCCCAGTATTTTTCTTCTTTGAGATCAGTTTTTTAAAATATTTTTTCGGTTCAAATAAATAATAATGCCGATGACAAAAATCCCGAAATGACGATAACCCGGACAATAATGAAGCCTCAGTGACAAAATTCCCACTCGTTTGGCCAAGTCTTTTTGAAAAATGTTTCATTTTGTGTTTTTTTTTAAATAAAGAATAAAATAATAATTACAATAATGACGATAATAACGGTAATAACAAACCCAAACAAAAATGAGTTCTCGGTGTAAAAAGTTACCATTTCTCCAAGTCTTCCTCTTTAGATATTTAGTCGCATATTTTTTTTAGAGAGAATTAAATAATAATAATAACAAAACCAAACAAAAATCAGACCTCGATTCCAAAATTACCATTTCTTCAAGCATTTTTTATTTTAGATATTTCATTTAAATTTTCATAACGATTTCGAGGTTCGAGTCGTTTTTTTTTTCGAGATCGTATATTTTTCAAAGGACATTATTGAATAATAATAATAATAAACGCAAATAAAGATCGAGCCAATCGATAAATCGTTGTTTCTTACCATAATTCAGTGTATCATTTTGTGCAACTAATAATAACAATAACAAATCCAAATAAAAGTGAAAATTGATTTCACAGTTAAAAATATTTCAAATCGTATTTACAATAATTAAATGTACAATTTTGGGATAAAAGAAATAATAATAATAGTAGTCTATTGATTCGAGTCGTCGACGTAGACGAGTACGGGAATAATGAGAAAGGAGGGTACAACAAAACCAAAAGCGAAACACATAACGATCTTACAAAATCTCGTGCGACCGAACGTTCGAAGATTTGTAACGACTGGTCGATCATCATCGTTCGTATCATCGTCAATTTGGCAAAGAAAATTCCAATCGCCTATTCGTAGATTACCGATTGCCCGATCGTCCTTGGGCTGGGAGACTTCCGGTGGCAGGGAGAATCTAACGGAGGACGAGTTTCCGCTGCGAATCGAGCCGCCGCTTCTCAGTGCCGATTTCAGGGGCCTCGTCGTGCCGATTATCGTGACGATCGACTCGAGCGAGTCCCTGGACTGAGCGTCCGCAAATATTATCGTTCTTTTCTCACGACCCCGCGGACTACGCGTCCAAAATTTTGACAGACGTAAAAACAAACGATTCGCGTAAAAATTGGCATCACCGGATGGTGACGAGGTCACCAGATTTTCCCGCAATATCGATCTCCTCATCGATGTCGAGGCCTCGTCCTCGTTCGTGCCACGTCTCGTCGTCGGCGTTGTCGTTGTCGTTGTTCTTCTTATCGTTCCCTTCCTTACTGGCTCGTGAATTCTCGCGATGTCTCCTTTATCCGTTGTCCTCTTCGAGCTATTCGACGTCTCCCCTGAATTCGCATTTTTATCCTTTTCATCCTGACGTGATAATCCCTTTGAACGATTCACTGACGAATTTTCCGATTTTAAATTACTCGAAATATTCGAGTCACCCGCGTCCTTCACATCACGATTTTTTTCGATGCTCTGCTCGATTTTTCGTCCTTCGTCTCGAATCCTCTTCGTCTAAAATCCTCGGACCCATTTATTATTATTATTGTCATTCATTATTATTGTTATTTATTATTATTGTTTCTACGAACACACAAAAAAAGTAACTTCGATCAAAATCCCAAGCCCAAAAGGTCGATGTACATTGTCGCTCAGAGGTTGCGAGAGTAAGGCCGAATGGATAGAGATTTTTTTATTAATTTTTTTGACGAAATTTCTACATATTATTGCTATGATTATTATTATTATTAATACACGGAGAGAATTAAAAAGTAATTTTTGTCGTGAATTTCACGGTAAAAATTACCGTGATATATTTCAATGTGGTGACAAGTGAGAAAAGTATAATAATCCGTATGCGACAAGTTTTTTTTAACTCACGTTATAGATAATTTCAAATACGTAGCTAAAATTTTACTATAAAGAAGGGTAGCGCGCACGATAATTTTTACCGAGAGCACAATACATTTTCCTATAACACTCATTAAATTGTATAATAAATCTTAAAATAACTTTTATAAAGACGATACTTTTTTATAGACATTTTTGAAAGGCATAAAATAATAAAATGCACAGTAAAATTTCGCTGATATTGTATATTTTTTAAATTTAAGTTTTGCGTATTTTATTACACATCAAAATTTACTAGAAAATCTGGCAAAATTTTCTATCTGAAGAAGAAATTTTATTTTATTTTCGTGAAAATCTGTGTTTTACTCAGTAATAATAAGCGAAGTTTCAGGTTTGTCATCTGGTTACCGTTACCGCACGGTAATTTTTAACACTTAATTCTCTCCGTGTATAAATAATAATAAATGTTGGTAAAAGAAACACAACAAAAGAGTAGCTTTAAAAACCTCAAAACGAAATATTTTTTTTTCCATTTGTTTGAAATATTTCTACACAAATTATCGTTATTATCAATATTATAAGAATCCGTCAATTTTCATAAGTATTATCTTTTCCCAAATAACACAAAAAAAAAAGTAACTTCAAAAAAAGATTGTCGCAAGCACAAAGAAAATCTTCACAACTGAAAAAAAAAGTATAAGGTTATGATTTAGGACGCGTGAACGGTGCAGTAGAAACATTTACTTTTATTTCTATTTCCGTATTGAAAATTCCCCCATACACACAAAAAAATCCTACCCCGGCGAATTCTGCTGCTGCTGCGACCGCGCTGCAACGAGATATTCCAGATGGGTGACCGATGCTGTGCTGCTGTCTCCGATTGGCCACGTTGGAAAAGGAAAAAGAACAAAATTGAAAGGAGAAAGAGAGAGATGAAAAAGAGAGAGATGAAAAAACAAAACAAAGAGAAGAAAAAAAACGAGGGTTGTAAAAGACAAAAACAAGAGGATGGAGCACGCTCTCTCTCTCTCGCTCTCTCTTTCTCTCTCTCTCTCTCTCGCTCGCTCTCTCGCTCACCGTGTGTGCGTCTCGGACACGAGAATTTGACAATTACAAGGTAGGCCCCACCGTGGCATGGTTTTGTTACAGCTGCGGCATTGAGGGGGGTCGCGATACAGCGTGGACGAGTCGGAGCGACGAGAACTGCGTTTCCGGGTGCTGCCGGAGCCGCGGCTCTGGCTCTTGCGCGTAATCCGGGGCCGCTAGCAGCCGCGGCTGCCGCAACCGCCCTGCACCCCTTCGCACCCGCGTAAGTAAAGCGTTTTCGGTATTTACGACGATGAAAAAAAAAAAAAAATCGAAAAAAGAAAAAAAAACGAAGAAGAAGAACAACGAGCAGAGAAGAATTCGCAGATTCGAATGGGAGAAAAATTATTATTTTATTTTATTCTTATCTAATAACAATAATTGTAAGCAAAAGGAAGAAAAAACCACCTCGCCAAATGTATTTTTATCACTACTGCCTGTTGCTTCACAATATTTAACACACGTTTTTGCGCATTTTTCGTTTTCTTTTTTTTTTTTCTCTCTCTTTTGTTCTTTACCTTTTGTTTTCCTCAATCTCATTGCAGTGAGTCTTGCCGATTTCGTCGCGTTCTCTTCCAATCGAACAACATTTTCAGATGATTTGTTTTATTTTTTTACACACGTTTCGGGTCCTAAAGTTCTTTTGAATTTTGTTTTTCGTTAGTTTTTGGACTCGCTGCAATAAGTTTCGCACGCGATTGCTGCTCGATCGTAATTTTTTTTTTTTTTTTTTTTTTTTTTTTTTTTACTGCCTGAGCTCGACAATCACGCACGCGCCTATATTTATATATCTGTCTGTATATAATTGTGATAGCAATTATGGCCTTTCTAACCTACGACCTTAAAAGAAAAGACAGAAGGCGAGAAACTTTGAATACACACACACACACATACACACATACACACGCATATATCTATATGTGAAACTCGAACGATTCGGCAATTCTTTTTTTTCCGACACATCTGACACAAAAGACAAGCACGATTAACACGCAGAAATATTTAATTGATCGTACTCTAGGTGGAGAAAAAAACATGGATAAAACGAGCGATGAGATCGAATATAATTTCATTATTTTCTTCCTTTCCACTGATTCGATCGGGCTGATTTTTGGAAAGACGTTTAATAATCGGTCTCCTTATGTTTTGCTTCTCTTTTTACAGTGTTTACTATGATCCCTTCCTAGCAGCTCACGCAGCGACGCAAGATCCTAACTACAGGCTTCAGGTAAAAAACACTTTGAGTTGCACCTAATTGAACATCATTGATGATTATCGATAATAATTTGCCGAATTGCAATGATTGAATGTGAATTTCCAAAATATGACATTTATCGATATATTTTTTTTCAATGCAACTCCGTTGCTTTGATCAATTTTCAAATTTGGGGGAATTCACTCACTTCGAGGTGCCAAGATGGTTTGATTTTTTTTTTTTTTTTGTAAACTTTCTGTTGCGAAAATTGTACCCTTTTTTTTCATATGAAGTTATAACAATTGGCCAATTTTTTGGCGCGCCGAAGTGCGTCACCCCCTTAAATCGAAACACTGCAATTCAAATTCGAGCACAATACAAATTTTCGACGTCAAAAAAATTTGCTCCTTGAGATTTATATTGAATGATTCTTTTTCAATGCATCAGAAGTATATTTGTTTTTTTTTTTTTTTTTTAATTTAATCATTTATATGAAAAACAAATTTACAAGAAATTATGTAACTAAAGCGTAATCATAATCGGGGGATATTGTACAGCTGGAATGGCCGCAAGCAACAGAGGACGTTAGTTGAACATTTTTTATTCCAGGCTTGCATTCATTCATTGTTGATTGTACGAGAATATTTGTTATCTCGTTATCATCCCCCCACCCCCCAGACGCAATTAGGGTGGTTCCCTCGCATCGGCGAGTGATTTTTATCACGCGAGCGTGAATTAAATTTCGCTTAATACCAAATTCACAAATTTAAACAAATTTATTTGGAGTAATCTTTTTTTTTTAGCTCCATAGATTATTTATTATTATCGTTTAAATTAATAGTCGCGATTTCTCGCAATGTCGCTTATTCGTATGAAAATTCCATTGCACTTCGAAAGCACAGAAGGAACGATTGATTAACTGATTGAAAGACAAGACGCCAACTGATCGGAATATCGCGAAGATACTCTCGCAATGACACTTCACTCGTCGATGCTCGTTCGTTTTTTCTCCACTTTCATCCAGTTACTTAGATCGTAATAACTGTTGAGAAAAAAAAAACCAACGAATTGCTGTGAATGCACAATTACGGAACAGCGATTCGATACATCATGTACAGAAAAAAAAAAAAAAAAACAAAGCTTGGTTCGTTCCAACGATCGCACGAATCATATGCTTGAGCGTATCGTTTTTTTTTTTCTTTCCCATTTTTTCATGCTCGTGCCTTTTTTGTTCTCGTCTTCTCACCCATGAATCATTTCACGCGAGCAGCCCTAATTTTTCTACGCGAGAATAAAATCATCACCCGGGGTCTGGGTATTATTTGGGATTCTTCTCGTCCGTGCAGCGAATCGCAGGGGTTGATTTTTCTTTTCAAAACTGCCGTTTGTGTTTCAGGCTAAAACGCCCACTCTGGAGGTAGGAATAAAGCTCTGCCCGATTAATCGTATCTCTTTGTCTCTGTATCTATCTTATCTCTTTATATTTAAACATTTGCTTTTCTATTTGTTTTTTAATTCTGTAAAATCATCGGTCCGAGAAATTAAGGAATTTTTCGTACGACGCAGCTCCTCAACATTGCGATTTTTCTTTTCAATTCATTTATTCGAACTTTTAACGTCTCAAATGATTATTGTGCATTACTAGATTAGAGTACAACTATATTCATATACATGTGGAACAAAAAAGCACCAAATAATCTTCATCATTTTTCTATAACGTTAATTTTGTCTTCAAGGTTGGCACAATTCAAATAATTTACGAAAATTATTAAAGTATTGCAATTTATCAATTTATTAATTCATGCACAAAGAACTTTACAAAGCCTAAACATATCAAATTTACAAAAAAAAAATCTTTGCAATAATTCCAATATATTGTATCGATTACAATTTGATCATCAAATAATAACAAGACCATTGTCGAAATTAGTATTCCGTTATTTTTTTTTTCTCGATTATTTTTCATCACTTTGTGGAAAAATAATTACGCACTTGTCATTTCGTTGGAGCGGTCGTTTCTGGATAAAATTTCTTCCAGACCGAATAGATCTGTTTATTAGAGACGAATGAGTGGAATATATCTTTATATATATATCTTTTTTTTAAACAGTTTCCCACACTATGAATAACTCGTTGTTTGTCGAAAGTTGATTATTTGTCGAAAGTTGATTATTTTCTGTTATCGCTTCGGAGTAATTTTACGAATTATAAAGCGTAGCGTAGAGTTGTACGTGATGTTCTTTTGTTTATTCATTTTTCTTTATGGCACACAGAAGATATTTACTCGAGATTTTTGAAGGTCCTCGTTTAGATCTTTTTTTTTTCCCCAAGCACCAATTTCTCTTGTTTTCGCTCGTGGGCCCTCCGCGCCTCTTTGCGGAATAAGACTCGAGTGGCACGTTTGCCTCTACTTTTTTTTTTTTTGACTTCATTCATTTTGTTTTTTCTCGTTCGTACCGAAATGCATAATTCCTCGCTTGGGAACGATCGAGCCACTCGCTCGTGGCACTTGGGCAAGAATTTAAATCCTTTTTTTTAACCGCCATCCCCGCCCCTTTCTCTTCACTGTTAATTTTTCTTTACTGCGTTTCGCAACTTCGGGTTAATTTTTTCTTTTTTCGCAATTCAAATAAAAATACTTTACGGGATTCGCACCCCCGCCCCCCCCCCCTCTCGTTCTGAATTTTTAGTTCTCGTCGTGATTAAAACTCATAGAAAAAAATAAATGTATAGAGAAATAGAAAGCTTCAAGGCTCGCTCTTATGGACTAGGAGCAGTAAACGAAAAAAAAAGACTGCATAGGAAGTACCCGTCGCATACGCAACGAAAAAACGGAGTTGGACAATTTTATTATTCTCATCGATCACTCCGTGTCGTCAATGATAAATCGAACCAAAAAGAAAATAATTGGCAAAATATTATTATTCATTGGAATATTAATGATTGTATTCGTCACATATAGTTCGTGATTTTTTCAAAAATTACGATGACGCGCGAGTGACGTGAGTATCGAAACGCAATTGGGCTATCGAACAATCGTCCAATGCTGATGAAAATTTATTCATGTGTCACAATTGACGAGTTCTCCTTCATCCTGCGCTGCCATATCGATAAATTGGTAGTAAAACGATCTAACTGTACATACGGTTATGCATGGCAAAAAAAGAATAGTTCCTGAAAGAATGTATGACCAGAATATCATCAATAACGTAGATATGTATATATGCGCGAGTGTGCGTGTGTGTGTGTGCATATATCTCTTATCTTCTCTGCACATAATAAAAACGATAGAGTCCGTATGTTTGTTCGTTTATACCTCGAGAACTACTCAATCGATTTCGATGAATCTTTCATAGAATAACGCCTCGAAGTCTGAAATAGGATTTAAGCTAATGGACATTACCTTATGAAGGTAATTACGATCATAATAAACAAACAAGCCGAAGATCATATTGAAAAAACTAACGAGCGTAAACGGAAAAACAAATTAACAGCGACACAAAAATTGACGATCAATCTTGAGCTCCTCCTAATTTTTCAATTTTCATAAAAGTTCTTTGCGGTTCGTTATTATTTTCAACAAGCAATATATATTAGAAAGGAAAGATAAACCTTCAAACGAAAGAACAAATTAAGTAACTAACAAAAGCGTTCAAATCATGAGGCTTTGTTTGTAGATCCGTACATCTCTATCTTCACATATAATAAAAACTGTAGGCCTTACTGTTTACACACGGAGCTGTTTTATATGTGTAGATAGATAATTTGGCAATTATCTAAAGTGATCGAAAACTTTTTACCGGTACAGTGTGTATATATATATTAGATGAAGAAAAAAAGTTCTGAGCGTTTTTTCGCTGTATTTCGACGATGAAATTAACATAGTTAGGATTATCCGATTTAGATCAAATATGCGCCGTTTTGTTCGATAACTTTTGGCCATTTTGAAGGCAATTTCATAATTCCGCGATTGAAGAAGTCCTCGTCCCTAATGGTAAAAAACTTGACCAGCTCATTTTCACAAGCCTCTCGTGAGGCCAGTTTTCTACCATCAAGAAAATTTTGCAAATGCTTGAGAAGGTGATAATCGCTTGGTGCCAGGTCTGGACTATACGGCGGGTGCGATAGAACCTCCCATCCAAGCTCTCGAAGCTTCTAGCGCGTCGTTAAAGATGTGTGCAGCCTGGCGTTGTCTTGATGGAACACAACACCCTTCCTATTGGCCAATTCTGGCCGCTTCTGGTCGATCGCATGCTTCAATCTGGTCAGTTGTTGAAAGTAGAGATCCGAATTGAGTGTTTGGCCCGATGGGAGCAGCTCATAGTGGATGATTCCCTTCCAATCCCACCAAACACACAGCAAAACCTTCTTGGCCGTTAATCCGGGCTTGGCGATCGTTTGGGCCGGCTCACCGCGATTGGACCACGATCTTTTTCGGCTGTTGTTCTCGTATGTGACCCATTTTTCATCACCAGTCACCATCCGCTTAAAAAATGGGTCGATTTCGTTACGTTTCAGCAAAGAATCGCAGGTATCAATTCGGTCCAAAAGGTTCTTTTGGGTCAATTCGTGTGGCACCCATACATCGAGCTTCTTCTTGAGATCAGCCTTATGCAAATGGTTCCAAACGGTTTTCTGGCTAATCTTCAGTGCCTGGGTGAATAAGTGCTCACATACCGGTCCGACTCGACGATTTCCATGATTTTATCGACATTTTCGACGATTGGCCTACCAGAGCGTGCCTCATCTTCGGCGTCCATATTACCAGAACGGAATCGTTGGAGCCACCGCTTTGCTGTTGCATTCGATACTGTATTGGCTCCCGAAACAGCAAAAAAAATTTTCGCCGCCTGCTCCGCCTTTTCACCTTGGTCGTAGTGACACTGAAGAATGTATCGAATTTTCTCTTTTTTTACCTCCATTTTGGAACGCTGTAACGCACAACTGGCTTCACCAAAGACAAAACTGTCAAAGAACTTTTTTTGAAGCGTAATCTCACCTTTAAATCGCCGTATAGTATGACCCGATGATAGCTCACTAAAGTGAGATATGGCTCACTAAAGACATCTAGCGGAAAACGCTCAAAACTTTTTACTTCACCCAATATATATATATATATATGTATCGAAAAAATATAATAAATATGAGAGCTCTCGAGAACACGTGCCGAAGAACACGCAAACGCCTCCTCCTGTCTTTTGTCACGGCCTTAATAGTTCAACATCTACCGCAAAACAACGTGAGATACAATGAAATCGGGAATATTTTCGGATCACCCTTTTGCAAAATGATTTTCGAGGAATTCGGTCGTGTCGGCGAAACCGGGAGAAAGGAGAAAAATATATATCGGAGCTTTTCTCGCGGGAGAGATTCACGTGCGGATAAAAAATGTCTCGTGTACGATACGAAATGGGTTTCGGGATAGGAGAGCCTGGCGGAAAAATTCAATCCGCTTTGACACAGGAATGCTTGCGTTAAAAATCTTGAGCTTTCCAGCGCTCTTGCCGATGCGTTTTTTTTTCTCTTCTCTATGAGAAAAGAGAGAGAGAGCGAGCGAGAGAAAGACGCGATGGCCCCGTCGCTCCTCGTGTCGTTTTTCGCGACGGGTGGCCCAAAGCCCTCGCGCCCACAAGATAGAGTTCCACGAAGATAGATGGTGGCAAGGAAACAAGGTCACGTAGTTGTTACTCGTCGTATGGATAACCTTTTAACCCTCTTTGCCTGTAGGTATATTACCTGTCATCCGTGTTCAAAGTTTCTCCCCCTCTCTCGTTGCTTTTCGCGACCACCCCCGCACTCCCTGGATAAATCTCTTCCCTGTCCGTACCCTCTCCTGGCCTTCCCTCCGCTGAGCTACCCTCAACGAAACAAGAATCTCGAGCCCGCGAGAGACATTGGGCAAAAAAAAATGGTAGCGCAAAACGAATAAAGTAACGAGAGGAGCAGAAGTCACGGAAAGTGACGTTTGCGTACACCAGGGGTGTAAAATATCAACGAGAGGGAGGACACGATGCACCGAGTATAATTGGACTGCGCCTATAACGTTATGTGTTCCAATTCAATTCGTGTTGCTCGAATTACTCGAGTCATATTAGTGCCGCACGATCCCTTTTTGTCCTTTCATTTCCGTTCTTGTGTTTGATTGTGTGTGTGTGTGTGTGTGTGTGTGTGCGTGTGTATTTATATACGGGGGTGAGGATGACAAATATATGTGAGAATTATGATGATTTTGAAGACATTAGACTCCGAGGACTGTCCTCAAAAGAGCCGGAAGAGCTGATGGGGCCAACATTACATGTAACGGGTTCGGAATATATGGTGCAAACTCGGCACAAATCCCTTGTCTTTCTTTTTGGAAAACGTGTGCCTGGCCTTTCGGGCACTCACAGCAGCCCCCCCCGCCCCTTCCCCGCGTGACAAGAATTTACGATATGCTCGTACGGCATATAGCTCTTCTCCACTGGCCAGCGTCTCTCTTCTCAAATTCTACTTCCTCTCCATTCTATTTCTATCTTTGTTTTTAAACACTATAATCCATATACTCGTACGCATTAATTCTGGACAATTAAAAAAAAATTGAAAATTTGCACTTTGTATGTTTGTATTTATTACAAAAAATGTTAACGTTTACAAAACCACCATATGCAAATATTAAGTGGAAACATTATACATTAAAATAAAAACATTACAGCAATATTTCGGCGTAGCAAAATATACATTTTATGCGTAAATATTGAAAAAGCTAATTTTTCCAAAGCTAAGCTAAAAAGCTAAAAAAGTTAAACTAAAAAAACTAGTAAAGCGATAAAGCTAAACCCTAGGAAAGTGTCAAGAATTAATTCCACTAGTGTGCGTATGTACGTGTTACCAAGGATTCATGTATACGTGTATCCATATATTTAACGCGTCATATAAAAATTCGATCTATTTTATATTTATTTGATTTCCGGAATTCCATAGTACAACCTTACGGATTTTTACGTATTGACGTTCTCAATTGAAGCCTTTCCTATCACTCCCTACTCGCACTTCGTTAAGCTAAACTGAGTTCCGTTGCGTCCACAGCGGGCTCAAGCTACGCTATACCGCATTTGGCGAGGGTACGGGGAAACTGTGGATAATCCGTAATCGTGCAGAAATTGTCGTAGGGATCCAATTGGATTCGTGTACTTGTTTTCACGTCCTGATAGGGATTCAATGGGTCGTTGCATTGGGTATACTAAAACGTCACGCTCGGACATTGGATTCTAATCGGGATTCCCCATTGGAATCCAATGTACAAAACCAATTTCAATGCTGAAGAATTCCCACATTATCGAACAGAATCCGAGACGATTCTTGATGGATCCCACTGCATTCTGTACGTTGAATTTTCTAAACAAAATATATAGATATACAAAAAAAAAAGTGGTTCGAAAAAAAGTATAAACTTTAGCTTTAAAAAATATAAATCGCTTAAAGGAGTATATCTTGAAAATCGATTTGAAGCACACAGATAAAAATTCACTGTAATGACGGTTGGTTATTTATTTTACTGCATTTTGATATAATATCACGACACACGTACACGCTCACGAAGCGTGCAGGTTATGTTTTGACGCGTAGAATCCAATTGGATCCCAATGAGGACAGGTGCAGGTGCAGATGAAATTCCGTTCTACAAATGCTATTAAAATTTCAAAGCTTTCTGACTTTGTTTATGTTCAAGCAAAATTTCCTTAATGACCCAATATACGAGGTGTGTAAATTAAGAAATGAGACTGATTTTTTTTCAACTTTTTTATTCGAATACAATTCCAATTCAATATTGTCTCCCTCAAAATAACTTTCTTGGGAAGCCAAACAACGCTGGAGACGATTCTTCCAATCCTCATAGGAATGCCGAAACTCGGATACTGGAACAGCCTTCAGCTGGTCGGTTACAGTTGCTCGAATGTTTTCGAGTGTCCCAAAATAACGTCCCTTGAGGTGATTTTTCAATCTCGGCAAGAGAAAAAAGTCACAAGGACTCAAGTCAAGCGAATAAGAAGGCTGAGGAGCCACAGAAATGTTTTTACTGGCCCAAAAACCCGTTCATTGAAATTGTTGTGTGACAAGGGCGCATTGTCGCGATGCAACACCCAGTTATTTTTGATGTTTGGTCTCACACGCATGACTCTTTTTCGAAGTTTTCGCTCGTTCTGACTGTCAAGCGACTATCTGAACGCACAAGATCCCGAATTCTGTCGACATTTTCATCGATTCTTGAAGATTAAGGCGGGATCCTGAATTAGCCGGTTCGAAAAATCGATATTTTGAGGAATTTTTTTCGGGTAAAAAAAAAGCAAGTTTAGCGAAATTTTCAGATTATTTTATTACATGTCTGAACATAAGAAAACAATTTTTTTTAAAGAAAAATATCAACAGGCAACCGATTTTTATGCACATTCGTGCCACTGCTGTTTCCATGCGGCGTGACAAATGGAGCTCGTAATTTTCATCTGAAACAAAAAAACCAAAAACCATTTTAATTGTGACATATTTTTCTTCTATATGAACTAAAAAAAAAACGAAATTTTTTTTTGAAATTTGAATGTTTTTTCGGGTTTGAAGTAGAAAATGTGCTTTTTGTGAAAAAAAAAATTATTTCAACTTGCTAAAAAAATTGTTAAGAATTTTTTTTTCGACAATGTTTTTAGTTCAAATAGAAAAGAAAACGATACTGAAGCGAACAAGCTTTGGTTTGTTTCGATTGGACTTCTAGTTTTTTTGTAATCAGATACGCCAAATTAGAAAAAATCGTAAAAACGAAAACTCGAGAAAACGGGCGCCCTAACTGCCCGAGCGCCCGTATACCTGCTCGACACTCCACTACGTTCAGTGCTGTATCTTTTGGAAATATTTCGAATTGGGCTATAAAACTTTGTCTAGACATTCTTAGATACATCAGGAATAGATTTAAACAATAAAAAAAAAATCGATTTTTTGGACCTTCTAATTCAGGATCCGGCCTTAAGGCCTTCCGCTGCGTGATTCAACTTCAATCGACTCTATTCCGCTTCGGAAAATGCCTTAAACCACTGAAAAACCTGGGCCCTTGACAAAACACTGTCTCCGTAGGCCTGCTGAAATTTTGTAAAAGTTTTCGCAGCACTGTGCCCAAGTCTGAAGCAAAACCTGATAGCGCAACGTTGCTCGAAACTGATGTCAATCATTTTATGAACGCACTAGATAAAACTGTTTTACGAGAAAAAAAATCGCTACGAATAACCAAATGACTCTAGCGCGTAGCAAGCTCGTACTGAAGGTGTATCACGTGTTCACCTTCCGCCCCTTCAAGTCCCGCGTCCCAAGTGTTGCCACATCGAACGCTACGTTGCCAGTCTCATAACTTGATTTACACACCTTGTATAGATAAATATGTGTCCGTATACGTATACGAGTTTGACATCGTTAGGAAGTTCGGTAAGCTGCTCGTAATTCACACGCCTTGCCCAAGCGTTAATCGTCATTTGGTTTTTTCTCATCGTCCCTGAGGGACGACTACGTTTTTAGTTCTTTCCCCGAGATTCGCGAGGGTGCGCGTAAAGGTGGGATTCCTTTTTTTTTTTCTTCTTCTTCTTTTCGTAAACGTAATATCCAATTCATCTTGATTGAGAGACCCGCCTTGCAGATTCTTCTTGACACCCTTGGGATTGCTGGCGAGACGGGGCGGGCGGGGATAGGGGAGGGGGCAGACGAGAAAAAAAAAACAATGAAGTACAGTAACGTCCAGGACGCAAGAACAGGAGAAAACTTCGCGGCGCCAGGAAATTGTTGTTTTCGACGTCGCTCTCCGCAGAATCGATCTATACGTATAACGCAATCGTGCAATCACAATTTCCCATCTCGCTCGTTCTCCCCGCTCTCTATGCGCTTATAGTCGAGTTGCTCCCCGTATCCGTCGACGACAACGATTTACGCGTATTTTTCACGAGTGAAAAATACGCGTGCAAACAAGCTCGGACTCGTCGACGGCGATGCGTTTTGTGCACAAAATCGAACTGGCGTGGGTAGGAGAGCACGAATTTTTTAACGAGAGCGCTATACAGCGCGAAGTCTCGGCGAATCACATACGAAAAAAGTTATATATGTATATATATATTCGTTTATTGTTATACTTGTCGTAGAGCAAATGGACCAGTAAATGGACGAATGTCGACGCTATAAAATTCACATGGATCGTAAAATAAAAATATTATCAAAACAAACTTTTTAAATGATATAGATAACAAAATATATTGTTTTTATAGTAGAAGAAAATATTTGAAGTAATTCCAACTAATGATATTGGAGAAAATGATAAATGAGTAGCGAAATGCCTAAATCGCCAGTGAATGGACGAAATTACCAGTAAATGGACACTTGACCACCAGTTAATGGACGTGTAGTGTAGATGAACGCTGTAGAGAATAACGATTTATTATTTATTTTATATTAAATGCTACATTTGGAGATAACTGTGTTGCACAAAAGTAATAATATCCTTACGTATATGGCTATTATACTTTTCCTATTTCGTAAAAAAATACACAAAACTTTTTTGCGTCTTAAGGAGGTACGATCATGGGGTCGAATCCAACTTTCGAGACTGAAATTTTTATATGATGTTGACGAATACGTTATACATCCATTGGAAAAATTTGAGCTATATTGACCATCCAGTTTTTTTCGTGATAAAATTGCAAAGTCGAGCATTTTGAGCTAGTGAAGCACGTCGTCTTATGGAGACGGTCGACCGGAAGTGCGGTAATCGCGGTTTTGCTACTCACGTATTCAACTAAGGTCGTTGGAAAACTGAAATTTGATAAATTAGACATAATAGATATTGTAAAAAAATCGAAAATTCGCACTTCACCATGTAGTTCAAGCACTACATTATAAAACAGTTTCAACTTCCGGTTGAATATTATCATAATGACGAAATAGTTACCCATAGACTTGCCGACGTCGGGCGTAACAGCTGATTCGTTTGGCGAACATAACCTAGCTCTGTAGTGACAGTTTTCGTTGTCGCCGGCTAGCGACAGCCAATCGCATGCACGATCAGAAGAAAGGGAGCCTCTTATTGGCTGTTGTTAGGTAACGAGAACGAAAACGGTCACTAAAGAGTTTCAGAATCTCGGTACTGCTTGGAAATCGTCGTGAAGACTCCAGAGTCGTTGAAGATATAATTTTTCAGTTATGATTAGTAAATATGCAATAAAGAAAGTATTTACCATAAATTTGGCACTTTAGGATCGACAATACGAATATTCAACATAAGTTAACATAAATCAGAACACCCGTAGGGTGACATAAATTTAGTCTCTTTGTTGACCCTGCGGGTGTAGTCGTACGTCCTTAGCGTGAAATTCTCAAACAAACTACCAAAGTTTGTGCCGACAGAGAAACAGAAAATAAAATTTGGTAAAAAACTAAAAAAAACGAATATGTTTTTATGACAACATTTGATAAAATGTTAATTCTTGACAGTAATTAATTTTGCAATTTTCAGCAGATGAGCTAAATTTTTCACTCTGCTTTGAGAATTATCAGAAAAGAGCCCATTTGTCCGTTTACTGGAAAGAGTTTAGAATACAGTACAAGTGAATACACATAGCTAATTCTGACCTATTATTACGAATTTATTTTAAAAATTTGCCAAAAATCAAAGATTGATTCTATATCTGGTATAATAGAAGTAATATTCTTAAAACTCATAAAAACTTTTGTTTTCGCCTTGAGAACACCTACTGTGCGCACACGTATCGTAACTAAATTGCGCGGTGTGCAAGTACCGCAAACTAGAAAAATTCCGTGCGGAATGAAAATTCGATATTAAACTTTAAAAAATTGGGTTTTACGACGACACCTGTGATTTTTTTTACTAAATTATAGCTTTTTTTTACTAAAAAAAGCTATAATTTGACAGCTGTGACACCTGTGATTTTTTTTACTAAATTAAGTTTTCGTCGACAATGCATAGTCTTTATTTTAAATATAAATCAACTTTCGTCCATTCACAGCTCGGCGTACCCTACAAAGATACAATTTATTGAACGTAATTTCGAATATTATTGATATTAATTGATAATAAAAATAAATCTTCCACATCGCTAGAGTAGTTCAGAAAAAAAGAAAAACTGCAAAAACAATCGTTAAAAAAATAAATAGCGGTACCAACGCATTTGAGAGCCGAGCTGGACAGGCGTGGTGGGCGGCGAGGGGGGGGGGGGCGCGTTCCGAGGAAGGTAAATTTTATCTTCATCGGCATAAATCGCGAACAGGCACTCCGAGTGGTCCCTGGTGCAGACGGGAAAATTCTCGACAGGGGTGGAAAGAGAAGGAAAAGCTCGCGTTGGCACGAAAATATAAGCGAGAAGAGAATATCACGTGTCCGAGACCCCGTGTCAAGTGTCCTGGAATTTTTTTTTCTTCCTCATCGTCCGAGCGAAATTGAGATACGAAGATTTTGATGGACGGAAGCAATTTTAAAGAAAGAGACCGGCATTGTTTTTTTTTCTCCAAATTACGATATTGCGTTATACGTGCGAAATATATTTTTGATACGGATTATATTTAAAATATTGGACATGGAGATTTTTTTTTTATTGTAGTAATTTATCATTATCGTATTAAATTAAAAAGATCGTTTTTGATAAGAACGGATCCTATATTTTATTGCAATAGAAAGAATAGTATTGATAAGAACTTAGGAAGAAGTAATAATTGTTAATAAAAAAATTTGAAATTGTAACATTTCGGCAGGAAGTAATAATTTGTACGTACACGTTTTTATATATATATATACACATGCAAAGAAAATCACGCAAGGTAGAATAAATAGGAAGACAAAACTCCAGCAAAGATTAAAGAATTAAAACGCGAAAGGAAAAACTGTCACAAGTTTCTCTTCTGCTGGAAAAGCTCGGACGATTTAAGCTGCTTTCGCGAAGATTAATGCCGGTGGACTGGGTGTCGAACTTTTGTTTTGTTTTTCCTCCCCCAGTAGCCAGTTGCCATCATAATTTGCGGGATGAACTCTCGGTTGCCCGATACATTCCTTGAACCGGGGTTAAGGGAGTTGGCTTTGATAACCATTTAATTTTAACCACTAACTAAAATTTTCCATGTGTAAACTGTTTAATGAATGTTCACATTTAATTAGAAAAATGAAAAAATAGTTATTCCAACGATTCGCGCCGTATTTCTAGGTTTGATGTTTGGCAACATTGGTTTTATCTCCGTCTCTTTTTACTCAACCAGGCGAGTTTAACCTTCATGCTTTTCAACGTCGATCTGTCAAAACAATGTCAGGTGCGGGAAATATAAAGCATTGTATCTCTCGAAGTTTAAAAAATAAAATGAATGTTTAATTCACTCACTTCACTTTCATTTAATACTAACAATAGACACAAAACTATCAATGAAATACAGTCGCTAGACAGTTTAAAAGTAGGATTAAAAGTGATATATGTGTGGAAATTCGAATGAGCGAGACGAGGTTAGGACTACAGTCAGCTGTTGCCTTGCTGTCGCGTCTCGTTATCGTAGCGAGTGATAATAAATCCAATACCGGAAGTTCAAGTTAAACTTGATATTACATAAAAACTAGGTCATTAAGCGTAATTTTTTCTGAGAGCATTGGATTACTACAAGTGTTAAGTATGTAAATCTGATTATTTTTAAGAATCTGACGGATTCCCACTATTATATATACTTTTGTAGCAACCGGAAATTGGGTTTTTGTATGTCGTCTCGTAATTCCTTTACAAAAATACGCAATTTTAATATTTTCTTTCTCTGTAATTAGGTCGATAACCGACCCTGAAATTTTACAGAGACGTTTATTAATATATTTAGTGAAGCTCAAAAAAAAAAAAAATATGAAAATCCTATGGATTCAAGCCTGGCGATAGGATTACCTTAAAGGGACTGGCGAATTAAACGATGTTACACCTGTCTTTTTTCTTTAATCCTTTTATCCCTCATTTTTTCGTTTTCTTTTTAATTCCAACGCGAATAACTTTTAATCGTTTGCTCGAGTAGCAATTCATGGGGGCCTCGCACGAAAGGGACGTAAAAAAATTCTAGCCTCGCTACACTTTACGTGTACGAGCAAATTTATCATTATCATCGAGGTCTTTCATACACGCACATATGCGCACACGCATGAAGATCTCACACAGACAGTAACTCTCCCAGTGTGCGTTATTCATTTATTATTATTATTATTACTCGTTTATTATCATCGATATTATTATTATTCTTATTATAAATAACACAACGTGCATATCACGACCTTATACTAAAGGATGTCTCAAAATTACCTGACATTTATTAATAAAACGTATTATTTATTTGAAAAGTACGAATATTTTTATGTATGGAACACAATATCCGATAAATGGCCGCCTCGTCTCTGTTTGCAAACGTTCACTCTTTTGAGGAAATTTTCATTGAAATTTTGGCATAATTGCGGATTAATTTCATTAATGGTGCGTGCAATTGCTTCCTTGAGCTCCGCAATGGTCTGTGGATCATTGGCATATACTTTTCCTTTCAGAAAAGCCCGAAGAAAAAAGTCCACTGGCGTCAAAACGCACGATCTTGGTGGCCATTTCACATCGCCGTTTCACATTTTATTTTCACAATTTCTATGCGTTGCTCGATCGTGCAATTCTCCATGTCTAAACCTCAATACTTCCTGATGCCAGTTGTCAACGATTAGTACTGCTCTATGTTCGTCGTAAAAAAAATGGCGCGGAATTAAAAATGTCAGGTCATTTTGAGACACTCTTTATAAACGTATAATGGCCTTCGTCGCTCAAACACTTAAATTTCGTTGATTTAGCGTAATTATTATCGGAATACCGTTGTGTGTGTGCGTGTATATGTATATATTGCGTGATCAAAGGATGTGTGTACACTCGAGCCAATTTATCCTGTGGTTTGCCATAGGACCAGTAGTAATTGTTATTCGAAATTAGAGAAATGTTATCAATTATATGTATATATCAGTATAACGAATATATATACAGGGTGGCGGGAAAGTTACGTCCAAATGAAAAATCAAGATTCCTCGTATCAATACTTATCCGAATTATGCTACAATCTTTTTAGTTTCCGAACAAAAGCGTTGAAAATCGAGTTTTCCCGTAGTATATGTTTTTAATTTTCTTGTCTTTCGTGTATGTACTTTCCTCTTAGAAATTTTTCAAGCCAATTAGGAATCTTTTAGACCAGTGCGAGTATTTTTTTCCTTCATCTGAACTTTAGTGACTGATCCTCTCGGACATATTTTTTAAACTTTACATCAAAATCTAAGTCATTCACGTTAGTATTCAGTTGGTAATGTATTCATTGCGCAACAGTGCACTTCATAACGATAACACAAGTAAAAATTAAGTCACGAGGAAAGTTAATACACAAAAGAGAAATATTTTTTTTTTTACTTTTTTATCGAATACTAAGATCGTAGAACATACGTAGGGGTGATTCGGACAGATACGCGGCATTTAAATTTTCCTTTTAGACGTCACTTTGCGGGCCACCCTGTATATATATTCAGTATACTGATATATCCAGACAGTATCGATCAAAAGTTTTCCACCACTTTGGATAATTGCAGAATTTGCGATTACTTTGGATAATTGCAAAATATTATTTTCATAAAAATCATTTCTTATTTTACGAAGATACTATACAACTCTATAAAATGAATTGTATTATTCTAATATAATTTTGAAATTGTACAAAGTGATCGAAAACTTTTGACTGGCACTTGTATAATTGAATAATAATTAGTATATATATATACAGGGTGTATCTCAACTACTAGTTTTCCGTTCGTGGGCATACAGGGTGTCTCTTTCCGAGCAAAACCCTTTTTTTAAAAATGTCGTGCGACAAAAATTGGCCGAGATATTCACGAGTAAAACTCGACGCGAGTAAACAATGGCACAGTAGTTTCGGCGTCGGAGCTATCGCCAGCGCGGGTTCGAAGCCACGTTCGGGCAGGTGAATTTTTTTCAATATTTTTTTTTTTTCTTGTCGGATAATGACCACGATTAATTAATATGCAAGTGAATTTATTGTTAAATCATTTTTGTTTATAACATTGAAAGATACTTTTTTCAGTCTGCCAGATGCTACAACGATAAGAAACACATTTGGCATATCATTGCTACGAAGAAAAGATAGTCGGGTTGGTAAATTTCTCGCTATGATTATGATGAAACGTATTTAATTACGAATTAATTAAAAGGTTCACTTTTAAAGTAGCCAGGCGCTGGGACCGTGCACCAATCCGTTCGACGTACAACGATCAATCAGAAACAGAAAACGTTGGTCGAATTGGTAGGTTGCCTGCCGCAGAACGGGAATGTTCGGGTTCAAATTCACCTGCCCGAACGTGGCTTCGAACCCGCGCTGGCGATAGCTCCGACGCCGAAACTACTGTGCCATTGTTTACTCGCGTCGAGTTTTACTCGTGAATATCTCGGCCAATTTTTGTCGCACGACATTTTTAAAAAAAGGGTTTTGCTCGGAAAGAGACACCCTGTATGCCCACGAACGGAAAACTAGTAGTTGAGATACACCCTGTATATAGATATAATTTCAAGTATTTCCATATCTACGGTTTCATTTCACCATGGATATGTGTGAGTATGTGTATATATATACACACAGGGCTACTGGTTATTGGTCACGATCCCATGAAAGGATTGTATGTTTCCCGCAATCAAATAACCCAGTAATGCTTCATGCAAAAGTGTACCCTTTTTGAGATACTATTATTTTATTATTTTTTTTTAAGTGGACGGTAGGCAACTTTAAAAATTAATAAAAAAAAAACTATTGTATGAAGTCAGAGCCTCTTATCTCTGAGCAATTATGAATGAAGGCAACGGCGGACACCAGGTGTACTGTATTGTTTTATCAGAAAGTTTTGTTAACTCCATAAACAACATCACAATTTTTCAGTCTTGAAACTCTCCCATTTATTCTTTTAATGTCGCATATTTTCTTAAGCAGGCTAAAGAACTTAGTCATTTTTTAAATAAAACCTGCATTTTTGTCAAAGAAAATTACGAAATTTATTAGACTTGCAGGGTTTTGGACTCCTAATTTCAAAAATGTTTGCAGATTACTGTTATTTTATTGTTGATAATCCTTTATCACTGTATCCCCAAATTACAAATAATAAAAAGTTTGATTCCATACAACAGTTTTATTAAAATTAATTTTTAAAGTTGCCTACCCCTGACAGAAAAATATATATATAAAAAATAATACCTCGAAAATATGGCCAAAGCCATGCGGGAGGTGGGAGAAGGAGGAATTTGGCAGATAATCAGGAACGGGGAGGTGAGAGGGGCAGAAAAATTAATGAAAAAAGGAACTAAAATAAAAATGGAGCAGGGAACTGAAGGAGACTGGGTGAAGATCGATATGTCTACGTACTGCCCAGAGTACAAAAATAGGAAAAGGAACACGGAAAGAGAAAGTTACTGGGAAGCGAGGAGGTTCAGTGCAGAAATTAAAGAAATGTGGGCAAGGATAAGGTGTGGGAATGTAGGGAAGAAAGGTAACAAGGGGTTCGAGTATAAGAGTTGCCGAATTTGTGGAAAAGGGGAAGAGAATCTGGACCACATATGCGGCTGTCAGGAAATAAAGGCGAGAATCAAGGTAGAAGTGGTACAAGGCCTGGAAAAGGTGACGGAATGTAAGAGGGGGGAAGAGCTCATACAAAAAATTGAGGAACAAGTAAAAAAGGACCCGGTATAAGCCCATATATAAGAGAATTCGAGAAAGTAATAAAATCAATGCGTAAAGGAAAGCGGCGATAAGGCGAGGCAGGAAAGAAGGAAAAAGAATGTATATAGGTATTTTTTAAACACACTTAGGTTAAAGAGGAATGAATAATGAACGATTAGTTTTAAGGAAATAGTTATAAGGGCATTATATGTATTCTTGTGTAAACACCCCTGAGGGGTATACCTAGAACAGTAAAGTAGTATATATTATTATCATTAATACCTCGAAAATGGTTCACTTTTGCATAAAGCTAACGTGATAGCGGCAAATATGTCCTACAACCCGTTCACACGATCGTTACCAATAACCAGTAGCTCTGTATATATGTACACTTTAAGGTATACAAATTTTGCCGTTCACCAAAACGATTCTTTCTTTTTTGACCCTGCATTATCTGATAGATATTTCGAAATTAAAAATTAAAAAATATGCCATGTCAAATCACAGTTATAATAATTTTTGATAGATGAACGAAAAACAAAACGTGTTTCGCTGCTTGTCGATGGTAATGTGTTGCATAGAGGATGATGCCAGTTACATTGAAGGAAAAAAAAAAAGTGCTGAGAATCACGCAGTAAAGTGACAGAAGCAAGCGCCCACTCCTTTTTTACGTACAACCCTTATCATAGACGGGTGTATATGGTAAATATGTATAGTTGTTTACAACCGAGAGATACATAGAAATCTGGTAATCTCTCGAAACACCGGACTGCCACGGATATTATAGTGCACCCTAATGTTCACACGAGCCCCTCAACACCCCCCCCCCCCCCCACCCCCCTTATCCCCCAGCCCTTTAGCCCTCTTCGGGCGTACTTAGTTGTCTCTCGGAGCTTGCTTGAGCTTGCATGGCGGGTTATGGTTGTTACAGGCGGCGGCAGCAGCCGCGGCGGCTTCTCCACTACTGAAGACACCGCTGTCAACGGCACAACAGGCGAGTTACGCCGCCGCAGCGACGTACACGGCCGTAGCCGCACGGGCATACGGTGCAGCCGCGGCTGCGGCACAACCGGTCGCGGGATACGCAGCGGTCGCTGGGTGAGATCCTTTTTTTTTTTGTCGTTTTTTCTACATTCTTTGCTCTTTTTTTTGAGTCATTTTTTTCGAATTTTCAAATGATTTTTTGGATGAAAAAATTGATTAAGAGTTTGCAACGAAAAAAAAATGAATTAATGATAATAAATATGTTATCTTTTTAACCTTTGACCGATCCGTTTACATGTTTTTTTTTTTTTCGTTAACAAGCGTCTTCAGAATTCAAATTTCCTCGTTTTATTTTTAATCTGTTACGGTCATTTTGTTGTTAGATAAAAGATGATAAGAATAACATTTTTTGTCCATTTTTCTACATTTATGGAATTTTTATTCGAGTTTAAACATTATTTTTCGAATAAAAAATAATATATTGTTTCGAGATTTTATCGAAAAAGAATTAATGATTATAAAAGTATTTATAACTTTTGAACGATTCATTTTTTTCAATTTTTGATTATTTTTCATCCAATAACAAAAAACTGGATTAAAATGGATTTAAAAATTAATTTAGAAAAAACAGGATACTGGCATTCTTAAGGCAGTAGTCTGCTTTAGGAGCCGAAAAAAAAGCGTTTTTTCAACAATTTTTTTGAAAGGGAAGGAAATGATTGCGGTAAACGAAATTTTGAGACGATAGTATATTACATTCAAGCTTTAAAAAACAATTTTTATTATTACAAATTATTGAAATTTGCCAAAGTTGTAACGATTTTTCTGGGGCGCCTGGAGTGTGCACTCGTAAATCGGTGCCGGTGATGGAGGTCGTGCGATGCATCTGAAACAGTGGAACCAAATTTTTTTTTAGTTTTTATAAGTTCCTTTTCTATATGAACTAAAAAAATACCGAAGAAATGACGAAATTCCAAATTTTTTCGAAGTTTGAAAAAAAAATTCACTTTTTTGAAAAAAAAAATTCACCTTAAGTTGCAAAACAAGTAATTTAAATAGTACTTTTGTCCAACTTTTTTAGTTCAAATAGAAGATAATTCAATACTGAAGCTAGATCACTTTGGTTTTTTTCGATCGGACATATATTGTTTTTACTATCGCCGGCACCGTTTTCCAAAACTTGTGAAAATGAAAACTCGAGAAAACGGGCTGTAAAGTTCTGCCCGAGCATTCGCACCTGCTCGACGCTCGGCCACTAAAACTGATCTAGCTTCGAAAATATGTCGAATTGGCCTCTAAAATTTTGAACACATATTCTTGGATAGTTTTGGAATAGATTTAAGACAAAAACGAAAAATCGATTTTTTGAAGCCTGTAAAGCAGACTACTGCCTTAAGATGGTTATATCAATATAACCCTCTTAAGAATTCGAGTTTCCTGTCTAATTTTTTTTTATCCATTTTATTTCAGTTTTTTGTTGTTATTGGATAAAAAATAATTGGAATAATACCGGTATTTTTTTAAAGGTAATTCTGGTTGTCATGAACCAGAAAGAGTAAAAGCCGCATGAGAATACATTTTTCTCTGCTAACAGTTTTTTTTATTTTTGCGATCGGTTCATTTCGTTATTTCATGAAAAGAACCGTGAGAATTGAAATTTCCGCCTCATCGCCATTTTCAAGAGACGAGTACACTTTTTTTTCGTACTACGTACTTCAGTACTTTTTTCACTATGTGATATTTTGCTGTTTAAGATTATTAGAAATGTTCTTTGTATTTCTCGCGAAACATTCCAATTTCGTTTCACGTGCGCTATTCGTGAATTCCGATAATAAATATGAATTACCACGGCCGTCCGTACTCGGCTGTTCAGCAAAGTTTTTTTACGCCCGCTATTTATTACGTGACCGTTTTTTCATCCCCCTGGCACGTTCCTCACAACAATCGAGATCCAGTACAGCCTCGTTGATCCAGCTTTATTGCTCCCTGCTGGCTTATTTCTTAATTTTTTTATTCCCGACTCCTCTCCCACTCGTTCATCTTTATTTCCACAGGATTAATGAGAATTGCCTCGTAACGCGCACTTGCGCGATGTTGGCCCGTAAAAAAAAATAATAATTTCATTCACATTTATTTTTATTTCAAAGTAATTTCGAGATCGTGAAATTCGTCTCAAAATAATTTCAAGATTTTTCATTTAATTATTAATTTAAATTCGATAAATATGATAAAATTCCTCGTTGTTTTTTTTTCTTTTCGTCAAATTTCCTTCCTCCGAATTGATTCTCCTTGACCGTCGATGATTTTTTTCCAGACAATCCCGTAGACACGGTCGAGCGTTGCGTAGTCGAAGATTCGAGGACGATACCGAGTGCACCCAAGATCCTCGAACTCCCGTCACTAAAACCTGAAAAACCAAAAACCTTCCAGGCGTCCGTAATATCGACCACTTTTTTTTCTTCCTCGATCTCTCTATCGTCACGCTATCCTCACTTTTTTGACGTTTCATTTTCTCGCTATTGCGAGAGCTCCTTGCGCGTTTGTCAGGATTATCCTGGAAAAATTGTGCTCTTCCTCATTCATTCTTTCACGAAGATATTCTTTTCTTTACTCACCCTTGTTTTTTTTTCTTGATAAATGTTACAGATACGGACGTGAATACGCGGATCCTTACCTCGGGCACAGCATTGGTCCAGTCGCTGGCTATGGGGTACAGTTTTTCTTCGTTTAAAAAAAAAATTATATGTATACTGTCTGCAAGAGCCAATATTTTGTTGTACATGTTTTTTTTTTTTCTTCAGATGACATTTTTCATAGCACCGATTTTTTTGTTGTTGCCTTTTTCAAAATTGTAGTTCAATGGAAAGAACCAGGCACAGGAAGTTGAATGCACCGAGTCAATTTTTACAAGACCTATGTGATGGAATATTGTATATATCTATGTTTACTTATTTATTTGTGATGCTCGTAGGAGTAATTTATCCAACCTGCGACACGGCAAAAAAAAAAAAACGAATCTCGCGGGCACAAAAATTTCACGAAAAACTTCAGCATTTATTTAATAAATTTCAGCATTTATTTTTAATCAGTAAAGGACGCGAAACAAAAAATAATTTCTTCCCGATTTTTCGACAGGCGACGGTGTACAGAGGTGGCTACAACAGGTTCACGCCCTATTAAGAAGAGCGAGGAAGCAAAAAAAGACGAGAAAGGGGAGAAAAAAAAACGAAACGCCAGAGAGACCTCGTTGAGAAGCTACGTAGGCGAGGCAACGTGTATACTCAAAAGCAGCAAATCATGACCAGAAATCGACAACACGCAATCATCATCAAAAGGAAGAGAAAAAAAAAACAAATCGACGATGAATTCGTAGTCATTAACGATACGAACGATCACAAGGAGAACGGGGAGGGAGGGGGAGATATAAAAAATTCGACGATGCAACTAAAAACTTACAATTTCTCGATAATCATCGCGTGACTTTTCGGTAGCAAAAGAAGATAGTAATAAAACTTGCCACAATTGCGCGTTTCTCCTTTGTCTCTCTCGCGTAGGTGCATACTCGAATGGAGGGAATCGCGAGAACAGAAACAAAAGAAAGTCCGCTAAACTGTCACCGAATCGCGATCTCGGTCGGCGAGCAATGGTTTTTTTTTTTTGTTTTTTTGTTTTCTCTTCGCATGACGACGAAACGACGCACCAACGAGAACGCGTAATGTTCAGAGGAAAAGAGAATGTGACAGAACAAACAAAAAAAGAAATAAAAGCGCACCCCGTAAGCTCAGATTTTTCATCGGTCATATCCGAAGAATTCGCACAATTGTCCGAGAAGAGAGTCAGACGAAAAAAAAAAAAAAAAACACAAACACAGGGGAAGGAGCGAAAAATTATCGTGTAGAAGGATGAAAAAAGAAAGAAAAAAAAAAATAAGAGAAAATATTCGCTCACTCGGGGCGTCGCCAAATTGTAAGATAGTTGTATAATCGCTGATGTGAAGTAAAAAGAGCGGATGATAGAGAAAAAGAAGAAACGAAAATGAGTTTGTTGCTCTCTCAGACAAATTTGCATAATCTTCAATAATTCTTCGCACGGAAGGATAAATATTTATTTTTGTTTTCGCGTCCAATTTTAATCACACGAAATCAATGCGTATGCAAAAGCAAGAAAACAAAGATGAAATAGAAAAGTACACACGGACACACAAAAGCGCACGTTTCTCAGGTCTTGGGGTCGAGGTTGTCACGCTTTCCCCGATGTCGAATTAACGAAAATAAAGAAAACCGACGAAAATACGAATCTCGAAACGCACGTAACGACAGAAAGAACGAAACACGATCGAAAAAAAAAAAAAAAATTTTAGAATATCTCTCTGGCAACGATAAAAATTGCCACGGAGAAGAAAATAAAAATAATAAACAATAGCAGGAGAAAAAGGAAAGTTGATCAAATACGCGAGAATTGTAAGTGTAAAATGGAAAACTTTAGGTAGCTAGTTAGCCGTTAGGTACGTGCGTAAGTTGGTAGATTTCTATGCCAAATATGTGTGTGTAATTCGTTTCGACGAAGGTCCCAATCTCTCGTAATGAAAAAAAAAAAAAAAAAAAAAAAATGACAAAAAAAAAAGATCCCCCAAGCCCCATGTAGGTGAGATAGGATTTTAGAATTTAATAATTGAAGATACGAGGGAAATCGGTAGGTGTATGTGAGAAAGAAAAAAAAAATTGAACCGTGAGCCTATGAACGAAAATGCACAAGGGAAAAAATATTGTTTCGACCAAATTTAACGATGTGAAACTGGAAAGAAAATCGACAAAGAAAAATATCAGCAGAGAAAAAAAAATTCAAAACCCGAACCAAAAGTATTCCTCTCGGAGCGTGAATTTGGTCGACAATTTTTTTCCACGGGGCTCGATGAGACGAATAAAGAGAAGAAAAAAAAAAGCGGAAAGAAAAAAACTTGTACAAGACACTAGACCGTACGTACCGGATTCTGGGAAACAGGGTCTAGTCAAAAGAAAACTCTTTGCAACTCTCTAATCACTGTACTCTCTACCAATATTATTGTTCGTAATATTATTATTACCATTATTATTATCATCATTATTATTGTTATTATTATTATTATGATCATCATCATCACCAAATTTACGTATTATTGAATCGCAAATATTTGTTTGTTTTTTTTTCTTCTCTTTCATTAATAGCGATCCGGGGAACAAACCTGATCAGAAAACCGTAAATAATAACGCTGTAGGTAACACAATAAATAACGGGACGAAGAGTGTCCTAGGTGCACTGACTTTGTCGACGCAAAGGAAAAAAAAACCTGTGAAAACGAAAGACAGAGAGAGAGAGAGAGAGAGAAAGAGAAGAAAATCGAAAATGTTCATATCACGGAATTAGTCTCGATCGTCGTGACTAAGGGACGAAGAAATCGGTACACATATTTCGACGCCCGGATACAGTACGAATAACAAATAAAAGTAGTTGAATTAATAAAACGATTTTTTTTTTGCTTCTTCTCGTAAGATGAGAAAAATACAAGATCGAAGAGTTTAAAGTGATTGAAATCTTAAATAATTCGGGCAAAGAAAAAACGGCAACAAAATCGTGAGATCAATCGTTGTAGCCATACGATATTTTTTTTTCTATGAATTCGATTGATGCCCACAACAGCGACGATTACCATGACTATATATTATATGTGAGAAAAAAAACGTAAAAAAAACCAAGAGGCGCGAACGCCTATGAAGCCATGAATCTGTACGTAATTTAAAGCAAAAGAAAGAAAATAATATTAATAATAATAATAATAATAATAATGATAACAACTCGGCGTAAAAGCGATACGCGTATGCAATCGTGAAAAATCGTCATCGTAATTTATTTATTTCTTAAGTTTAAGCGATAACGTACATGACACGTTTTTTCTATGACATATAATTCGTAAGATGAATTACAAATGCCCGTAATAAGTTAAAGAAATACACGTACACACCCAAACACCGATAGAATCTCAGTGATTTTAAGAAGTAGAAGGAAAAAAATCGCGGCGGTCTCTTTTTTGTCGCCGATAAGGTTGACCGAGACCCGTCGAGAAGCAAATATTCTCAAATCGGCGTATTTAAAGGGTTGTAAGGAAAAATTGAAGAAAAAGAAAAAAGAAATAAATACAACAAAAAAAACGTTGGAAAATGGTACGCACACAACTCTGGACCGAGTAAGTGATATTTTCCCCAGCCTGTTGAATTTAATATGAAGAGATTTCTTGTGTGTGTAAGCACGAGAGAGATCGACAGAGAGAGAGAGAGAGAGAGAGAGCGAGAGGAATGGAGAGACCTAAGGAGGAGAAGGGGGCAAATGACAAACAAAGAAGAAAAGCTGACATTAGGGTTCGAGAAAGTATTGTGAAACGTATGGAAATAAAGTGTCAAAAATGACGCATGCAAAAAAGAAAAAGAAGCCACGGTAAACAAAATAGCCAAATGTGACAAAAATGTTAGAAAGTACGATCATCGTTAGAGACACCCTCGTTACACACTTTAATTCTAATCTTCGTTAGGATTAGGCTGTGAAAAAGAAATAACTCTTCACAAGATTTCGAGGCGCCGTGAACAGCGGAAGAAAAAAATAGAATAGAGAGCAGAAGAGAGCGAGAGCAAAAAACGAAGCGGAATGAGAGAACGCCGAAAATTCCGGTGTGAATGGGCAATGTAAATAAGAGGATAAACAATACGAGGAGTCGGAGCACAAAAAAAAAAGACGAGACAGCAGTCTAGGGATAACATATATTAATTGAATAACTAGGAGTGTTATACTCGGCAAACATACTCAATAACTTAGCGTCGGATTATTTAACGATTATCAATAGATTCGCAAATAGAAAAGGAAATCAATTTGCGAAGATCCAAATTTTTGCCCTCGACCTCTTTTTTTTTCTTCAACATTCGCTATACGTGGACGTGTAAAGCAAAATTGCTTCGGAGAAGAGACGCTAAAAAATGGGAAGCAGTGTATTGTACAGAATATCCGTGCGACAATAACGAAGTTCTGACGACCTAACCTCAATTTCGCGATATTGCAGCGCAAAAGTGAGGTTACCGCGATCGAAACGTGAACCACAGATCTGTGGTTCATTGAAATAATCAATCGAAAAGCTTTCCCCTTCCCGGAGCCTCGACCGGTGAGGGTAGTCGATCCCTCGTTGGTCGAGACGAAGCAACGTCCCCGCCACCTGTCGCCATTCTATTGCACGAATCCGTGCACCTGTACCTGCTATCAGCAGAGGCTCATTCGATTTTTGGCTCGTACAGCTCTTTGTTTCTTTTGCTACAATCTCCTGAAAGGCGGCCAAGCGTTTCACCAATAAATAGGCACGACTAGCTTATTTATTTTTACTTTTTACGCAGTCCAATTTCTTGCAAGACCCCCAGACAACTCTGTCAAAAAAAAACTTCGGCAATTCCGCATCGCCCGATCGTCATCCTGATTCTTCGATCCTCGTTTACTCACCGTGGACTTGCCAAGGCCGAACAATCATGAAAAAATAGAAGAACGAAAGAAAAAAAAATACCACGTTAGAATTTCAATTTGCTGCCACTCCGATCCATACCCTTGTATATTGTAAACTGTAATTACAATTTATATATTATTCGAGATTATTATTACCTCTATCTTTAGGAGTAAAGATTAATTAGCAGCTAGGTTAAGGTCAAGCTCAAAATAATGAAAATGTGAGTGCTAAAAAAGTAGAAGAAAACAAAGGGGGAAAAAGAGAAACAGGAAGGTCCATAAGAAAACAGCGAGGTCCACAAAAGTTTATCCGATACGCGCACACAGACACACTCACAGACAATTTGGCGATAAAATCCCTACGGGCGCGTGGGCGGTTTTTTCTTCTTCGTAGATCGTTCATTCGAGAGGCCTATACGTATAAAGAGCTATTAAAAGTGAAAAAAATCAGAAGGTACCGTGAAACAATAAACAAAGACCTCAGCCCCCGCCCCTCCACCCACCCAACCCGTTGGCCTCCTGGTCTCGTTCTCTATTGCAAGGAGCAGCGAGATTTAATCGTATACTTGCTAATATATATACATATGAATTAATCTATAAGTATAGTGAAAGAAAGAAGAAAAAACAGCGAAGATTTAGAGCGATCTTTTCTAGAACCGTGCCGTTCTTCTACTCGCTCTCTGTCTGTCTCTCTCTCTCTCTCTCTCCCTCTCTAACGATATTAATTTATTATCAGCGTTGACTCTAACGACTGTTGATAATAAAAAAAAAATTGCAATGTAAAATATTCTCAACGATACGCACCGTAAACAATTTAATCGTAAATTTATAAGAAATTCAAAGAGAAGAAGAAAAAAAGAAGATGCGAACAAAATAAACGTGGTAGGTAGCGAATACATGACTTACGTAATGTGTGAACCTCAGACACAGGCATACGCGCATACACACACGCCCATACACACATTACGAGGCAACATATCCTAGTGTACGAAGTCAGAAAGCTGTCCTTTAGAATCTGAACGATTAAGAATAATAGCAGGAAATAAGAGGGAGAGAGAGAGAGAGAAAGAGAGGTCAAAGCGTGAATCCTGAAAATTCGAGCTAACACCATTTTTTGTATAACTCTTCGCTCTCGCGATCTCTCGTTGGCCCACACGGTCATCTTATTTGTAGCCTTCGAAAATGTAATTGAATACTTTATCGCGGCTTCCTGAACACCGAGAACGCAATCGTGACTTGTCATTGGCGGCTGTTGTTGGTCGTAAGCCGATTCTTGAATCCTGACTGAAAGTCGTTTCGTGAGTTTCGTCGGGCGAGTGCCCACAGCCACCCACACGTTCTCAGTGTGCAGGGACCCTTGAGAATTGTGCTGCATTTTTACGATTCACGCCTACGTCTCTTCGTTCTTCTTCCTTATTTCCTTTCCAACGCGCTTATCATATCGTGTCCCTCGAATTGTTTTTCCACACGGGTCTCTTATTGCCGCGCGTGTGTCTCGAATTCTACTCGAAGCGAAGAATATAAAATATACATAGGGAAATACATAAACGCTCGCGTGATGTTTTTCGAATCGCGATTACGTGTGCGCGACAAACACACACGTTTTCCGTAGCGTTTAACGTTGTGTTACCTTTTCGAATGCCTGCCGATATATATATATATATATATATATATATATATATATATATATATGTGCGCGGATGCGTCTGAAATTTGACTCTATGAATTTGTCGGATTCGAGTTCATTCTCTTCGAGATTACGAACTCGCGAGTGCACACAAATACAACACAATAACACACACACACACACACACACGCGAACAAACGGATCTACTGTAATATTAGAGTAGCACAAAAGAAAAGCAAGATCGATTGTCAAACGAGACAAAAACGAAGAAAACAACAACAGCAACAAAAATAACTCGACGGTTAAACAGCTATGCCGCTGATATATTTCTTTTCGTTTTTTTTTTTCCGTTTCGGCTTCTTACAAGTGTACATTACGGTTTTTACGAACGAGGCAAAGACGAGGAAGTGCGTGTGAAGGCGTAATAATATGTAATCTACTTGTGATTTCACGGTGCATAGATAAAACACACAGAGCAAAGATGAGAAAACGTTTCGGGGTTTCGTACCCCGAGGTGGCGCAATACGAGCCGTATAGATTTAGTAACCGAATAAGCATCTCCGAAAGTTGGCACAAAAAAGACACGCGTACACTCCGCAAGCACACACATACACATACACAAAAAAAACGACACAGGAATATGAGATTCAAGCTGTACGAACAACTCGACCCTTAGTTGCACATAATAATAATAATAATAATAATAATAATAATAATACTAATGATGAAATACGAATAGAAATATAAGGTGTCGATCGTAAAACACCTTTACCATTGTCTGATTTGATGATATTTTCTAAGTCTGGACCAGTTATTAGGTTCTTATTACTCCCATAGCGACTTCTTATGGCGTATTTTCTCTGTATATTGTCAATGTTTATTATTAAATATTTTTCAAATAATCTTTTGCCTTGTTCTATGCAACCTCTCCTGCACGTATTTCTCTTCAACTTCCTGACGACATTTCGGCGGATATTATTATCACAATGCAATACGCGTGTACAAGATTCACCCGAACAATGAAAAAAGAACTTCAATGGACGAATCTTGGCGGCCTTCTCGAAAATCTATCTCAAGGCTTTGTCACGAGTTATTCCGCTGACCCGCATAACCCCGAGTTTCCCGAAAATTCACATTTTCGGCTTGTTGCTCATTGTCTCGTTGACCTGACTTTTCGCCTTGGCCCTTAATACCCTGCTCATTCGCGTTACACCGAAGCTCCAAAAAACTTACTCCGAGTTTATAAAGTGAGCTGCGACTCGACCCTTAATACTCCTCCGATACCTATTGCCCCGAGTTTGTCGGAAATCGATGTTTTGGGCTTGACCCTCATTACCCCGCTCACCCGCGTTGCCCCCCCCCCCCCCCAAGTTCCAAAAAAAACAACCTACCTTCGTTGATTGTACAGCGATGTGCCGGCGACCCGCATTACCACGAGTTTCTTTACAAAGTGAGCTGCGACGTGATCCTCATTACCCACCCGATCCGCATTGCCCCAAATTTCCCTAAAATCGAGTATGCATGCATATCCGTATTATCGCGCGTTAGTTTCGACTGATGAAGCCTGAATTTCCTAACTCGACCCTCGATATCCTGTTGACCCGCATTACAAAAAAATGCCATACTGCGGCGAACATTCCTTCCAGTTTCCCGTCAATGAAGTTTTTGAGAAAACTCGGGACAATGCAGATCAGACGGGAAACTGGTGGCAAGCTCTCGTAAATAACGATTTTGGAGAGAGGCGATACGAGGTAATGCGGGTCACGTAACAACGCGAAGGCGTTTAAGTCAACTCGGGATGATACGGATCGATCCAGTAAAGTTGACGCGAAGTTGTGCCGCGTGACATATGAGTGCGAGAGGGATAGATGAAATTTTCGAACAAAAATTTCTCAAAGATGAAGAATACTTGAAGTCCCGAGAGGTTTCGCGATCGTGTAAAAATTCGGCAGCGTAGCGAAAATCAGATGTTTTGTATACCTTAGGTGCGCATGCGCGCGAATTAAATCACCGGCTACCCAACCTTAAGGCCGGATCCTGAATTAGAAGGTCCAAAAAATCGATTTTTCTTTTATTGTTTAAATCTATTCCTGATGTATCTGAGAATGTCTAGACAAAGTTTTATAGCCCAATTCGAAATATTTCCAAAGATACAGCACTGAACGTAGTGGAGTGTCGAGCAGGTATACGGGCGCTCGGGCAGTTAGGGCGCCCGTTTTCTCGACTTTTCGTTTTTACGATTTTTCTAATTTGGCGTACCTGATTACAAAAAAACTAGAAGTCCAATCGAAACAAACCAAAGCTTGTTCGCTTCAGTATCGTTTTCTTTTCTATTTGAACTAAAAACATTGTCGAAAAAAAAATTCTTAACAATTTTTTTAGCAAGTTGAAATAATTTTTTTTTTCACAAAAAGCACATTTTCTACTTCAAACCCGAAAAAACATTCAAATTTCAAATTTTTTTTCGTTTTTTTTAGTTCATATAGAAGAAAAATATGTCACAATTAAAATGGTTTTTGGTTTTTTTGTTTCAGATGAAAATTACGAGCTCCATTTGTCACGCCGCATGGAAACAGCAGTGGCACGAATGTGCATAAAAATCGGTTGCCTGTTGATATTTTTCTTTAAAAAAAACTGTTTTCTTATGTTCAGACATGTAATAAAATAATCTGAAAATTTCGCTAAACTTGCTTTTTTTTTACCCGAAAAAAATTCCTCAAAATATCGATTTTTCGAACCGGCTAATTCAGGATCCCGCCTTAACTTCGTTTGCGATTGACGTGTAGGTAGAACAATTGGATTATCGTAATAAAATATCAAATTTGATCGATCAATGAAACCTGTCATGTATTTCTCAATAATAATTGAAAATAAAGTTGTATTTCAGAGTAAACCGGCATCTTTTAAATATTGTGTAAGCTCTTTGGAAAAAAAAAAACGAAAATTTCGTTTACAATAACAAGTTCAAATCACGCGACGACGCGCGGTCAGCTCGGTGTCACGAGTACGACAGAGAAATCGAAGGAGTGAGTGAGATGAAGAATTGCAACGTGTCGTACTTCTCTATGCAGTGCCGTAACGTAAAATTGTGCTAATTTTACGGTATTTATTGATCGATGTACAGCTAATAAGTTTTGTATACAATGACCAATAATACATTTATATCCAACTGTATTATGACAAACATGCGTATTACTAATTAAAAAAAGAGGGCCCCGCTTATGCGCCGACGCAACCCGGCACTTCGTGACGGAGCCTCCTTAAGGGGGCAACGATCACGGGGTCGAATCCAACTTTCGAGCCTGAAATTTTTATATGATGTTGACGAATACGTTATACACCTTTTGGAAACATTTGAGCTATATTGACCATCCAGTTTTTTCGTAATAAAATTGCAAAGTCGAGCATTTTGAGGTAGTGAAGCACGTCGTCTTATGGAGACGGTCGACCGAAAGTGCGCTAATCACGGTTTTGCTACTCACGTATCCAACTAAGGTCGTTGGAAAACTGAAATTTGATAAATTAGACATAATAGATGTGTATAAAATCGAAAATTCGCACTTCACCATGTAGTTCAAGCACTACATTATAAAACAGTTTCAACTTCCGGTTGAATATTATCATAATGACGAAATAGTACCCATAGAATTTGCCAACGTCGAGCGTAAAAGCTGATTCGTTTGGCGAGCATAACCTAGCTCTGTAGTTACAGTTTTCGTTGTCGCCGGCTAGCGACAGCCAATCGCATGCACGATCAGAAGAACGGGAGCCTCTTATTGGCTGTTGCTAGGTAACGAGAACAAAACGGTCGCTACAAAGTTTCAGAATCTCGGTACTGCTTGGAAATAGTCGTGAAGACTTGAGAGTCTTTGAGGATATAATTGTTCAGTTTTGATTTGTAAATATGCAATAAATAAAATATTTACCACAAATTTGACACTTTGGGATCGACAATACGAATATTCAACATAAATTAACATAAATCAGAACACCCGTGGGGTGACATAAATTTAGTCTCTTTGTTGACCCTGAGGGAGTAGCCGTACCTCCTTAATATTACGAATACCGGAAACTCCGATCAACCGTTTATATAATGTACTTTTGGGGTCGTTTGGATATCCCCAAAAGAAGTAGCAACACGGGGTACCTGTTTTCTATGATATTTATTGTCAACGTGCTACATTACTCGATAATCAGTCTTTTCTCGTGGACGACTTAGCGCTCGCGTGTCGCTCGCGTGAGATCACAGGAAGTTATTATTATTCTTATTAACCGCTAGATGTGTAGGATATAGTTCGGAGCTCTTTTTCCCTAGGCGTCCCAACGCCGTGGTGTCAGCGTTTATTTTCGCTGGCGCTGCTGCGTTCTTCCCTGGACGCTTTTCTCCGTCGGTAAGACGGCTCGTACTGGTGGCGATACCGCCACATACTTGTGTTCGAATTAATATCCGGGCCAGTCGGTAATGAAGTTTTCACTTTTACGTTTCTTTACCTACGAGTCGATTCCAGACCGAATTACTTTTTACCGATAGCCAGTACGGTCCGAGGGTGTGTGCACATAGGGATGTGACATAAAATAGAAATGAGTACACAGGCTATAATGACACACGGGTTGTCACAGTTACCTACTGCGATTTCAATACGATGCTACTGAACGAATTGTTTATTCGAGTAATTCACGTCAATCAGTCAGACGTTAGTCGCTCGTATCACGGGCGTTTTTAAAACAGGTTACAAAGAGAAAAGAATACAATATACAACGGTCCTCTTATTGTTTTTCTACACGAAGAATCTCTTCAACCGCTAAAAATTGCGGCGTACGAAAAACACGAATATCTTAATTGCGTGTGGCGTAGAAATAGCTTTGTTTACAATGCTTCGTGTTGTCCCGGAGAATGCTTCAATTCTTTAAGAAATCGGGTAAAGTTTCATTGTACACACGTTTCCGTTCTTCTCTTCTTTTTCTTTTTAACAATTACATATGTATTTTTGCAAGCACGCTTTTTGTTGGTTTGAATTACGGTAAGAATGAGTGTCTAACCTCTCTACTGCCTAACCGTGTTTACACGTACGGGAGATTTATTAATTCTCCACGAGACTGACGTCTTCGCTTGTCCCTTTTGTCCCTTTTAAAACTTGGTCGACTCACAGTTTTCCATGTGCTCATTCGATATTACCTTTTTTCGCATACTACTTGAAATTTTTTTTCTCTAACGCTAATAGGTCAGGCTAAATAATGTGTGACCAAATCCTACGGTGGATGGACGAAAGAAAAAACAGTCGAGTTGGCTAGTGTTGAGAAGATTGCAGTTGCCGTCTACAAGAATGCAAATTTCCTAGAATTTTTTTTATCCCCGAACCTATTTGTTTGTCGACGAATACAATAATTCCTTGTACAGTTCGTTAGATGAAAAAATAATTGTTGACCCTGGCAATGGCTTTGTTAGCTTACGATAAAAGATTGAGCTAGAAAAAATGATTACTTTCAAGATGCTGTACGCGCGACGTTAACGCGTGTTCCCTTGAAAAGGAAATCGCCTTTTTTCAGCCCAAAGACACAAAGCAAGGTCGAGCTCACTCGTATCGCTATCGTCAAGCGCAAAGAGTCCATCCTCCAGGAGAGGAAGCGATGCGTGCCAGGCTTGCGACACATCGGACGCTCAGACAAGCTCGCTTTGTAGCCTCGAGAAGGAAGAGGAAGAAAATTATGAGCGTAATGTAAACAACGACGCTTCTTACTGTGGTTCGCGACTGTCTAAGACGCTCAGAGAGATACTGGCTGACAAAGGAGCCCTCGGCTACTTCATACAGTACATGGAGAGACGAGGTTCCCTGGCGCTGATCAAGTTCTGGATGGAAGTCGAGTGCACTTGCGGCTGTTGCGTCGTTAATGAAGCGACGAGCGTCGAACGAAGCTCCGCTGAGCTCACCGCTAGCCAAAACTCGCCAAGTTTGGGGCAAAACGAGCTGAAGGTTCGCGCCACTGCGACGTGGAACGACGACGCCAGATCGAATCTCAATAAGAGAAAGATGCCTTCTTGCTTCGCTCGTAGGAAGTCAACCTCGACGATCAAGCAGGACGCCTTGCGAATATACAAGAGATATGTAGCCAACGACTCGTCGCCGGTCAATGGCGTAACGAGCGAAGCCAAGGACGGAATTGAGAAGTCCTTGGAGTGCGACGATATCGAACCACTGATAAATTGCCTGACGAGCATACAAGGAGTCGTTTATAAAACCCTAGAGGACGAGTTAGTACAATTTTCCACTTTCGCTAGACCACGAGAAGTATTCGGTATTTTAGTGTGGCTGGGGGGGAGCGGAGAGATACCGAATACGAATACGATGCATGTGGGAAATATTCCACGAGAATAAATGGGAATACTTGTTGGAAACTCTTACGACAATGTACGAGACGATTTGTCAAACGAAAAACAATTCACGATTCCTTTTTTTTTTTCTTCGCTTTTTAGATATGTCAATGATTTTTTGCGAAGTGATTTTCATTGTAAGCATCAGATCGATGTTCTAACGAGCGGTGACGTTAAACTCGCGGATATACTCTACAACGAAACGGCGTTCTTCTATTTCATGGAAGTAAGAGTTAAAACCATAAATTACATATTTAAAAGATTCATTGCTGATTGTTCATTAATTGACATATGGACAAACGACACTCATTGATAGATACTAAAACCAAAACAGGACAGAGCCCACTGTTTCAACTACTTCAATTATGTATCACTCTTTTGATTCAGCTTTGCCTTATCTTTGTGCAATATTCTTGCAACTACTATCTTGTATGTTTGTTCATTATCAACGTAAACCCACTTCTTAGTTTCTTCTCTTTCGCAGTTCATGGAAATCGAGAACAAACGTGAACTTTTGGATTTCTGGATGATGGCGGTTAATTATAAGCAAAATTTGTTGGAAAAAAGTGGCTGCCACGATCCCAGCGAGGCCCAAACCGATGCACTCATTATTTATGACAAGTATTTATGGCTGTTATTCTTATTATTGCTGTTGTACAAATTATACAACGCTCGTCGTTATCTCTGTTGCTGTTGATGAATAAGTTGTACAAATTATTATTAATCATTTTAATTACATACATTTTGTACCCAAATAGCGAATCCAGATAATAATTGCTTCTTTCTTATTAGGTATTTCAGTCTGCAAGCAACGATGCCACTGGGATTCAGCGATAAAATACGTTTTGAAGTTGAGCAGAACATTTGTCGTGAAGGGGGCGACGCACCACAGCCGGACTGTTTCGATCGCCCCTGCATTATTGTATATAACTTCCTCAGTAAGGTAATACACAATATTGACATCGTGATTTATTTTTGTACGCCGTAATACACACACACACATATATAGACGTACATACATTATTTTGATTAAAAGTTACACTTTTGATTGCCTGAGATCTTGAACCACTCTCAAATGACAGGAATGATTTTTTTTTCAATCTTATCAACGGCAACACACGCCCACATACATACACACACACACACACACACACGTCCACCCACGCCTTGAAATTTTTATCTGAACTTGGTTTTTTTTCGTACTCGGAAAATTCGTATCGATTCACACGAGTTTTTGCGCAACGTTGCGCGATAGAGCGTGTGAAAAAATTGATATCAGGGAAATTTTTGCATCGAACGTTGCGCTATAACGTTTACTTAATTTTATTTTTCCTCATTTTCCGTGCATACATGTGGTCTCAAGAATTTTCTCCGTTAAACTTTGCAGCACTACCTGCCAGCTTTCTTATCTTCCCAGTTGTATTATAAATACTTATCTGAACTCATTGGGACCATTCAGAGCGGTGCTTGTACTGGTCTTCAACAGCCTCGTGTCACGAGAGCCGGTGAGTTTATCCTTATCTCTGAATTTGTGCGTAAATTATTTTTCTCCGTCTCTCTCCGTTTTCACCGCTTCCCTCCCTCTCTCTCTCTGTCTGTCTCTCTTTAGACAGCGTTGATTTGTTTCCGCCTTTTGCATATTCACAAAAGCATTTTAAAAAATGAAAGAAAAAAATCCTCTAAGGTTCCGACTGCAGTAGCGAAGTCAGTACTTTTAGTACCCAAGAAACGACGATGAGCGGGCAAAACGAATCGAGCAGAAACGACAACGAGAATACAAGAAATAATAACGGGAGTTTGGACATCGATACCAGTCAATTGTACGATCCGGACTCACTTTGGAAGCGGGCGAAGAGCACGTGCGTAAACTCACAAAAGTTTTTCCCCCCTTCTCTCGCCAGCCGCGAGAAAAATTCCGCTGCGACGAGATTATCGTACTGTCATCGCTGATTCTTTACTCGTTTTTGTTCTGCACCCAGGCTCAGTGTCGGTTACGTCGACGAGATGGGAAGATTCGTGACGGAAATCGAGCCGGATCCCAGGAGAAAATACGGTGAGTTCAGAATTTGAACGAATTTCCGTTTGCAAAAAAACTCAATATTTTCCATGGAAAATCCGTTTTATAATATAATTCGTTGGACTTTAAAAACAAAATTTGCCTGACGGTGGTACTTCCATTTCTTATACATCGTTTAACTTCCTTTCAACATTTTCACTAGTACTTTTATCTCTTATTTACACATTTTATGGTAGGAAAAAAAAACTAATCGAAACAGATTGCACATAATTGTATAAATTGCGAGCATCCTTAGCACTCCTGCATTATTTTATACTTTGCACACTGAAGGACGGGCGAAAAATTCGGCAAAATTCGCAAGACATTTTTGGAAATGAAATTTCCTCGCCTCGATTGCCGTTAACGTTTGCCGTGTAATATTTCAGAGTCCCGACTGACGCGCGCCGTTAAACGGTTCATTCACATTGAACAAGATAAGGTGAGATAAGAGTAATCTCAGTAATAATTATAAACAATTTTTATTACTTTTATACGTACTATTGTTGCTTTATTGTTATTGTTATACGTAATATTGCTACTTTGTTATCATCTTTATAGAATTACTATTATGGTTCATATAAAATAATTCGTACACTTTTATTTGTTATTATTATTGCTAATTATACATTAAATGATAATATTGTCCGCGCTTACCTCACAACAAATTGTTTCCGGTCTGCTCTTATCTTACGTTTATTACTTTGACTAAACTCCTATTATTCCTGATATCAAGTAATTTACATTATAATTAATTACAGGCGAAGGAAGAATTGGCATGGAAAATAGCGGAGATGATAGTGCGTGAAATAACGACCCTCACACTCGGTGACCGCGACGTTTCGACATGATCGAATCCGCACATGCGCTATTGCAACGTAGCAATGAGTTATTTGCGGTGTCAAATTACGTTCCGACGAAATTTCCAACCAATAATGCCCCACTCGCCTAGGGGAATCTCCAGGGGCACTGGGAGTAGAAGAAAAACCAAACGAGGATTGATGCATAATCCATAGTTGCGAATCAAAGGCTCTCTCTGTCTGTCTCTCTCGTCAAAGAAACTTATCTTCTTACAGAAACACGAGGTTGTCGAGTTTTTAAAAGAGTATCGAATCAAATAAACGTATTGGGTGCTTGATTCAGATAGTTGAAGAGCAAATAAAAAACAATTACATGTTTCGACTGATAAAAAAAAGGAAAATGCAGTAACGAAAGATGATGAATACTTATTTTTGTGCAGAATTTAAAAAAAAACAAACAAGCATCGATTACTGCAAACGATAACATTTTATCGATAGATACGTTCGGCTCGAATCGACCGTCTACTTAAGTGAGATTATACTATAGTGTTTTATTCTTTTTTTTTTTACTGCGTTGCGTATTAGTATGTTTTTTTTCGCGTATACATACGACGAGATAGTTTAACAAAACGTTATAGCACTTTTCCTTTTGTTTCAACTACTTCTGTATCGTTTTATCTCTACTGTGTTTCAACGAGTGTGCAAAAACTGTACGGGACGCGTGAAACGAAAAAAAGAAAAAGAATGTGCTCGATCATGACAAGTCTCCGAATTTTGCGAGAGCCTCCATACGTTTTCCATTAATCAAAGCTAAATTTACGTTGAATTTTCGTTTTTTTTTTTTTTTTTTACGTCGAAACTAGATAGCCGTAGTTTTTAATGTCATCGTTGTCGTCGGTGCTGACACGAGCGATTGAAATGTATTCTCGAGTAGCCGCGTAGCTACGGACCCGTCAAATGAGTGAAGGTTTGGACAAAAGGAAGTGATTTTTTTCCTCACTTGAAGAGACTCGCGCGTTTTCCTGATGAATGTTAAAGACATGTACAAGATCAATGAAACATCACAAACTTTCGAACAAATTTTTCGCACGGATGGTTGAGTTTTTTTTAGGAAACATAAGACACCAGGCTCTGTAGAATTCACCGACGCAGAGCTTGACGATTTTCTTTTGCCCTAAATATTATTCGTCTGTGAGAATCGTATGTCACGTGGTAAAGTTTCTGCTTCGCCTCGACGGATATTATTCTTTTTCATTCTAGACGTAGACGCGTTCGATAAACATTCAACTCTCAAATATCAATTGCGCCACATCGTTTTAGACACAAAAAATTTGAAATATAGGCAATTTAGCACATGAAAAAACGTAAATTCAGCCGCAGTCATGTTCCTTGCTGTCGTATTCATTGCGTCCATTGACAATAAAATATCAGCTCAATTTACGATTCTTCATTTTAAAAATAAAAACTATGTCAAAAGGTCTAGATTTAAAAGAAATCTCTCAGAAACGATCTAGTGGAAATTACGAAAACTTCGAAGTTGCACTTTTGCCGGCAATTTCTACGTGTTGAAAAAAAAAAAAGAATATCCTATAACACTCATCTGTGAAACGCTCGATCGCCCTTAATTGATGAAAAAATTGAGCGAGATTTAAACTGGAAAAAAAGAAAGCATCCTTCGACATCAAGGTTCGAAAGAATTATCTATAAAAATGTAGCATTCACTTGAGGACTGGTTCCGTAGCTGTTGCAACTACAATGTCCTAGTACTGAAATAATAATTGCGATTTTTGTGAACGAGAATAAGAAATATTTATACTCTTTGCGACGCTGATGTACGAAAACTAGAAGAGATGAATAATTAACACACACACACACATACACATATAAGATTATATATATATATAGGTGTACATAGATACATATATTTTTCGACGGATGGCTTTTTCGGATGTATCGCCGAAGGTGCTTGTGTTTCCCCCGCGAGCGCGTTGAGCGAAACGTAACTAATGGGAAACGAAAAAAAAAAATACCACTCGCAACGAAAGCGAGGGGAAATGTCTCTCTTTTGATTTCGCGAAACCATTTTGTACATAGAGAAGAGTCCTGTACAATTTAACTGTAAGATCGCGATGCAAGTTTTGTCGAAAATAAAATGCGATGAGAGTATCAAAGATTGTATTTGTGGGCAGTTTTTTTAGATACATAGATATATATATATATATAAATATAAAATGTAGAATATAATTGGGAATGTAGTTTTTGTTTTAAAAAAATCGTCGATGGTTAAATATAATACTTGAACGCACTTCGTATTTTCTAGTATCACAGTTTCGATGGTTCGTATGGGGATTTATTAATTTTCGTTATTTTTTTTTTCCTTTTTTTTTTTAGAGAGACGACGAACCGTTTATACTCGTATGTGGCGTGCAACTGAACTTCGGGCTCAAAAGTGGCGAGGACTCCGAAATTTCGGTGCTCTCCTGTTCCTCCGTTGTCCTGTTAAAGCCCAATTTTCGCAGGCACCAACTGGTACGCAATTTTTCCCTCTTACCCCATCGCTGATAAACCAGAGCGTTGAAAAAAGCCTGAAGCGGATTCGTAACAGCCTGATAACAAAAAAAAAGAACTTTCAGCACACAGATTATTATTTATACTCATGTTTGGGATAAATGTTTCTAGTTTTATTTTTCTCATTATTCACTAAGGGAGACATTTGACCCCGAAGTCGCTCGGCTTTTCATAACGAGATTCAAGTTTGATCTGATGATATATGAGACATTTACGAATTAATTTTAGTTCTTTATCATTTTTTTATATTGGTATTCAATGTTGAAAAAAATGTTTTTAATTGAATTACGCTTGGCGTAATTAAAAGAAAATCCCTCGATATCTCTTTGAAGATATATTTTTTTCTGGTTCAAGCCATTATCTTGATATATATTATTAATATTTTCATAAATATTATTAGTATTATAACTGAGAGTAATAATATTATTACGATTAATATAATAAATAATATTTTTTTAAAATCACGTCAATGAATATTAGTATACATTTTTTGATATTATTATGACGAAAAGACGTACCATGATGTACCAGAGTGTAATAATAACTTTGACGGGCAATTGGAACCAGAGTGTCCACAGTAGTATTCCATTAATCAGATTCGGTATCCAACATATATAATAAACGATATTGGTGAGGGCAAATTTGAGCCTGATCGTTTGTACAAGTTTCCTCTCGCGTCCAGTTATTTGCGAGAGACTGCAGTTCACTGCGTTTTGCAAGTCTTTCGTCGATGCGACGTACAGTGCTGGATTGACAATCATCACTACGGCCAGCAATACGTAAGTGGCGCAATAATTCGGCAGTATTCGCAAAATTGCCGTCGACAATGACGTCAAGTTGTGACAACTGTGTAAAATAAGAAGAGACAAAGCAAGTTTTGACTTTAACTATAATTCAAATGTTTTATCAAATTAAACGATAATAAAGAGAATTTATCGCCTGGGAGTACTTACTTAGCGTCGGGAATGTACAAAATTGTCAGTCCAAATGTGGTAAGAACAGCGGGACAGATCCACGCAACGGCGTGATAATACGACGGATAGCCAGGTCGTTCGCCAAGCAGAAGTTTCATGTCGTAAGCGTAACAGAGAGTCCAGATCCACGTGGCCATGTAAAAGTACTGCGTCCAAGCCTGCGAAACACTCCCATTACTCCCATACCGTCATCTTTTGAAATTTGACTCGCCAACCTTGGAAGTTGCACTTTTGTCATCATTCTACGGCGCAACTCACAGAGGATAGAGCGCAAAAAACAACGCTCGACGTGTCGTCCTCCGTCGGCATTATACTCTTGTAATTCATCCACAGCGCTGACCTGACGAAGATTCCTACGAGGGGAGGAGAAAAAAAAACTTTGAAAAATGCTGTCACCCTATGAACCTGACCACTTATTCCTATCCGGGCAATCTTTCCAATCGCCAGACTTCTCGGAGCCTCCGTGAAGCGGAGATACTACAAAAATAATACGCGTATCCCTGAAGTTTTTGCCTCAACCTTGATTTTTCCCTCCAAGCACTTTCGTTGAGCGCAATAGTTTTTGACAAAAAGCATCCGTGCAGCTGGCAAATTTTTTTTCCTCTACGAACCCAGAGAAGCGAGGAGATCCGCTATCGCCAGACAAATAATTATGTCTTTCCCTCGAGAGGCTGAAAAATTTTGGCAGCGATGAATCCACGACGAGCTCTGACGAGGGAGAACCTGAGACGACGAAGCACAGCTCAGGAAAAAAACGTTATTTGTCGCGAAGAAAAAAAATTGGAACGATTCTCCTGAACGAGAAAAAAAAATGTATTGTATTACAAAATCACAGAAACAAAGACTACTTTGCAAAAATAGCAGGGAAAAATATGATTTATTTAAGTGATGCAAAATTCCCATTAGAGAATTAAAAAAAAAAAACAAATTAAAAAAAATTGTCTCTAGTCTTCCCACGAATTCCCAGTCTTTTATTATCCACCGAATAACAATATACCCTTTTTTGTATCATTCTCAAGATACACGTGAAGAAAACATATACACGAAATAAAACGAAGAGGAAAATAAATGTTAAAAAATGCTTGCACAAGGAAGAGTACCTGATAAAAAGCTCCGAGTATTCCCATGGCCGAGGACAGCATGCAAACGGTGTTGTAAGTGTCGGTGTTGAATTCTTGCATAATGATAACTGCCATATCGGTATTGTTGTTGTGATGACAACAAAACGTTTGTATCGTCGGATCAGCCATACTGTTTTCCCTTTTTTTTTTTCTTTCGTCTATTTTCTTCGAGAGCAAGAGTAGCGTTGCGTCTGTCCGGTTTGTCCTGTAGTGAAAACGCGTATACGAAAGAGAGAATGATGAGAGAGCGAGAGATGCATACGTCCGTTCTTTGGAAGTGAAGAAGATATAGAACGAAGTTAAGATATATGTGTATATGCGAGAAGCGGGCAGTTTTCTTATCTCACGGTCAGTGTGTTATTTGGAAGACACGAGCTACGGACGCGCCGCTTATCAGCTGAAGACGCCCGAGAGATGCACGATATTCTGTGTGTTAGTGTGTGTGTGTGTGCGCGTGTGTGAAGCTAAGAGAAGAGAAGCTCTTGCGATCCCGATCAATGCACGAATAACATATCAATATGCAAACGGGTGTGCGTACGAGAAAAGTACGTTGACTGATGAAGACGACGCCGCATATACCGCGCTTATGCAACTCTATACGCCATCGTCCGTGGTAAGAAACTTGTTTTTTTCCCATCTTTTTTTCTCTTCTCGCCACCGTGCACATTCATGTATCCGTGGAAGCCTTATGAGAGCCTTGGCCGACTGCTTTTCGCATTCTCATCAAATATGCATACACGTTAGTTATATAGGTATACATTACTACAGGTATACGTACGAAAGTACGCCGAGACTCGTGTAGGGTTAACCGACCAGTGAATGGACGAATAACGAAACTATAGGATTCAGATTAACTGTAAAATGAAAGTATTACGAAGACAAACTTTTTTTATTGCTTTAGCAACAAAAAAATATTATTCTGATAGAAGAAAAAAGAATATTCCAAACAATTGCAGCAACTAATATTGGAGAAATTGGTAAATGACAAGCTAAATGACTAAATCGACTGTGAATGGACGAAACTAGCAGTAAATGGACACTCGACCACCAGTCAATGGACACTTAGTGTAGAGAAACATTGTAACATGATTTATTATTCAATTTTATTGAGTGCTAGATTTGGAGATCACTTTGTTGTGGAAAAATTATAATCTTATACATATGCGTATTATATTTGTTATTACGATATCGTTGAAAATACACAAAGCTTTTTTGCATCTTAACGTCTCATTCTCAGTAATGATGGGAGAAGGGAGATGGCCGAAGAAATGCCTCAAAGAGGAAGCGAGAGGAGTGTTAAATGACAATCCAACAAAATGGGAAGGGGAAGTAAAAAATGCAACGGAGGAAGTAGGAGAGGGAAACATGGGAGACGCGAATAAAAGTTGACCAAGAAATCCAACAGGATTGGAACAAAATTAAAACAACGACCTATTGCCCGCAATAACTTGATTAGTGTAGAGGGGGCGGGTGGTCAATTTGACCCGGTCGGAAATTCCAACCGTCCCTTTTTTTTTTAAATCAAGCAAGGAGGCGACGCCTTACCCCCATCTACAAAATTATACATTGGGACAGAAGTTTCCAGCAAAGTTTCCAGTCACCAGTCCCTTCCAGTGAAGCGTAGTGAGCGGACGGATTTGGCCGCGGGTCGATTTGACCCCTCTGTACACTTAACAGTGCGTCAGACGATAGCTCAGGTAAGGTTTTTCATCTTTCGCGTTTTTTTTGTACTAGTAAGAGTACAATGTCATTTTATATGGAATTTAAAAAAAAACCATGTCTCTGTGTGCACGTGATTTAGATTGGAAAATGGCGAGACGCTCTGGGAATGAAGTGGCTCGAGCACTCCGTCCTCGTGAAAGAGTTGACTATTTCAAGGATAAGAGCGAGGACGACGACGTTGATTTTTTTAGAAGATTTGTCACGATAAATAGTTTTATATTGAAAAATGTGTATATTTTATACCAAAACCTCCAACATTCACACCTCAAAAAATCTATATGTTCGTGTAAAAAAATAAGGATTCAAATTTCATAACATTAATTCGCAATATTTTTTCATTGAAAGATTCACTCTTCAGCTTTTGATTGGTTTTTTGCACGTTAAATTTCATACATTTGTCTCCGAGTTATGAATTTTTGAAGAATTATACTTTTTTTCACGAGTTCATTTGTTTATTGTTATTCTTAATTTGGTGAAGGTTGTTTTTCAAAATTTTATTGCGAAGTAGAAGCCTCAAGCATGACGTCAAGCTTAGTTTTCGAGTACTTTAAGCATGAAGTCAATTTGACCCCCCCCCGCCCCCCCCCCCCCTACACTTAAGTGGTGCAAAAAAAAGCGCTCCACTGATCGAAATAAAAATACCGTAAAAATAGCATAGAGACAGACAAATATTGAGAGGATGTAAATATGGTGGGGGGAATGAAAGAAACTTGGTCGAGATTGAGGAGTTCCGATACCGTTCTTTAGGGCCAAGTGTCACACCGACCGAGCGGCCATGAGTGCGAACGAGATAGCTGACTTGCAGATTACCAATGATTTCTGAAACGGTTAATTTTTGGGAAAAAAGAAAAGAAACACGTTCCGCTCTGTTGAACGACGAACAACCGCTTTCTCTTCTTTTGCTCGAAATATGATCCGTTTAGGAGAAAACTTGGCAGTAGGGTTTTTACCGGCTGGACGTGTGCCGCATGGCCTTAAGGCGGGCAACCACTTTAGATGGTTAAAAAAAATCAATTTTTTTTTTTACTTTCATAAATCGTTAGCAAAATATCTTAATAATACACCCTGAAAATTTCAAAACGATATTCGGATTCCTTCCAACGGTATGTATATAAATTATAAAGACACTCCGCTCGACTCCCAAGCGTGCTCAGGTATCCACGAGCGCTCAGTTTGGTAGTTTGTTTGAGTTTGGGTTTTCATAACCCAAATAAACCCAAACTCCAAAACATTTCCATTCTGGGTACAAAATAATCGAGGTAGCGGCATTTCTTGCTGCTATTTTATTCAATGAAGGAAATTCAGCCCTACTCATGGTTATGAATGAACTACAAATCGTAGTTGGCTGGCAGAGCTACGGATATGCCGAGTAAGTGGATCGGATGCGCGTGGCTCGGAAAAATAGAAAAAGTTTATTAGAGACAAAAGAAGCTCGAAAAGCTCATAAAGAGGAAATGCAAGCTTCAAATGAGTTGCATGAGGAAGAGAAAGGACTGCTGTATGGTGCTGGAATCGCTGATTAATCGGTAAGACACTTTATCATTTGATTAAACACATTTGACTTGGAGTTTTTCATTTGTGAAACGTTAAACGTGTTTTTCTCGAAACGACTTTTTTTCAATTTGCGAGAATCATAACTCAAAAACTAATTGATGGAAAATCTTCAAATTTGGAACATGTTTACATAATATAATTTATTAAAACATGAACCTAAAGTTGGAAAGATTAGATTGTTTAAAACATATTTATTATTGCAAAATGCGGGGAAAAAATGCTAAATATCGATCATTTTTTTTCAAACACGTTCCAACATTGAATTCTCGATTTTTTTTTTAATTTAGGTTCATTTTCTTAAAAAAACATCTCGAGAATGTATAAAAATTTGTTGGACTATTTCAGATGCGAATTGCGAGCTGCCCAATTCCCGCAAATCGACAACGACGATGAGGACACGCCAAGGGACACAGCGGATTACACCTTAATTCAATGCATGAAATAACTTGAAAAAATTACCAGAGATGTATAAAAATATGAATAAATAATTGTCAGAGTTGCGGAAATTTCCGTTTTTTTTTTCACAATTAAAAAAAAATTCAAAAAATCATCTAATTTTCGGTCTCCTAAAGTGGTTGCCCGCCTTAACTGCAAGACAGAAAAAAAAACCCAAATGAGTGCCAAGGTACTCACGAGAATTGATGCGTAAACATGTGAGCTCGTATCAGTTCGGTTTGGGAAAATTGAGGTCATGCACTGCTTTTGATCAAAATTTATTTTATAATGAAACAATGCGAAAATAGCGTAATGAATGAAATTTCAAAATTTATTGTTCAATTTCTTTTATACATGAAATAATAGGTTTGTGGTAACTGAAATAAGACACATACAACTGTGACTGAAGTGTTTCCAAATACCGCGAGAATACAGCGTCGATTGTAGTGTTTGAATTTGTTGTTGGAATGTTTTTATTTGTATTCATTCGTAAATTTTTTTTTTTTAGATTTTTTAAAAAGATTTATAATACTATATTTTTGAACTGAAACTTCTTTGGCGTTTTGCAAGGTTCCGTGACGGAAAAGAGACGAAAGATATAATTTAGGGAGAGAGAGAATGAGAGAAAGTTATAAGTCGTATACCTTAAGCATAGCGTTCCCTATTCTCCGTCTCCGCTTTGTACGGTTCTTAGTTTCCCTACTCCCTACGCGATGGGACTAATACACATTTATATTCTGTATATGTGTGCATACTCGCCAAGAAAGGGCAGTTGCAGCGATTTGGGCGAGAATTGAGAGAGAGAGAGAGAGAGAGAGAGAGAGAGAGAGAGAGAGAGAGAGAGAGAGAGAGAGAGAGAGAGAGAGAGAGAGAGAGAGAGAGAGAGGAGAGAGGAGAGAGAGAGAGAGAGAGAGAGAGAGAGAGAGAGAGAGAGAGAGAGAGAGAGAGAGAGAGAGAGAGAGAGAGAGAGAGAGAGAGAGAGAGAGAGAGAGAGAGAGAGGGAGGGAGGGAGGGAGGGAGGGAGGGAGGGAGGGAGGGAGGGAGGGAGGAGGGAGGGAGGGAGGGAGGGAGGGAGGGAGGGGAGGGAGGGAGGGAGGAGAGAGAGAGAGAGAGAGAGAGAGAGAGAGA